>CM023451.1:92443179-92567351 GCA_013339765.2 Haemaphysalis longicornis
CCACTTTCGGTGCTCTGAGAGCAGTTTGGAGCAGTTCGATCTGCTCCAGCTTGAAAAGTCGGAGTGAGCACAGTACGATACGAAGGAAGTCAACATGACCTTAACGTCATCCTCCCATTTGTGTGTTTGTGTGTGTGTGTGTGTGTTGTGGTGTGTGTGTTGTGTGTGTGTGTGTGTGTGTTTGGCTCCCTTGTATCGGGGAGCGCGGCAGTATCCATCGTGCATTTGCAACTTTGTGGAATGGGCAGCGAGCCCTACGAGCATGCGTGCTTCACACCGCCACACGTGCTTTGCCCGGCTTTGCTCGCACATGCTTTTCCGCAGAGATTGCTGGGATGCCTAAGGCTGGAATACGTGGAGCGAACTTTCACGACAAAGTTTGCGCGGCGGGAAATCTCTGAACTACCGTACTTATCCAATCCAATTCTAACGCGCACCCGATTTTTCTGACAAAAAAACAACTTGCACCTCCGTTTGTAACGCGCACGGAACTTTATAACCCAGACAAACGAATGCGGGAGAAATGGGCGATTTATTCCCCAAGTATTTCGCTCATCTCACTCCTCGTCGCTTTCCGCTGACCACAACATTCGTCCTCGGTGCCGCCAAGAGCCTTCGCGATGCCACACTTCTTAACGAACATTCAACCATGGTCGATGGGATCGTGGCCCACGCCTCGCACGCCCATCCGCGAGCTTCTCCAGAGCCGCACGCTTCAGCCGACCGCTCGTTTTGAACGCGTGAGAGCCGCTGCTGCCATTGCTGTTATCAAGCGCGCAAGTGGAACGATTTGACGATTTGTGTGAACGCCGATAGAAAAGTTCTAGGCGCATATGGTTCCTGCGTCCGAAAATCGTTGCTAAAAGCTTTAGCGCCATCTTGACATGGTGATGGCGATGGGTGGGACGAAATTTCTGCTGTTTCGCGTTTCGGTTTCGAATCCGATGCTAACGCGCATGTGATTTTTCGGCCTATTTTTCCGGAAAAAAGCGCGCTGCGCGTTAGAATGGGGGTAATTACGGTACATGGAGCGACGACATGGGCGCGCCGCCGCTGCCGCTGGGCTGCTCTAAATTAAAGCCCCTCCGCGCGCCCTGCCCATAGGAGGGGCTTTACTCTCACTGAACTCCATGCCCAGAATCAACGGTGCGTTCAGTAAACAGACCCAGTGAAGGAGCTTCCCACTTTGGTTGTACATCATTTAACGATTCTGCTTGGGGCGGGGGTGTTTCTTCTAATGAAATATTCGTTCTCAGTTCTCAAAAAAAGGCTAGAGGCAGAGAGAGAGAGAGAGAGAGAGAGAGAGAAGAAAAAAAAACGAACGGCACGGGGAGATTCGCACGAACGACTACAAGAACAAGTAGCCGCAGTTTAACCTCTACTTCACCCCGAGAGATGGTGCATATGAGCAAAATAGCCTCTGTTACTGGTTTTTGTCGTATTTGAGACGCCCTCGTAGTGATACCGCCTGTTCCTCACTCGCCAATCTTGCAGACAGGCCTCATATTGCTGCTACTGCAAGTAATGTAGCCGGATCGCCCTTATTTAACCTGATAAATGCTATCATGTATGCCCATACAGCCGGTCGGGACCGTGTTTTCCCCTCGTCGTTTTTTCCTCTCCCACCTGCTCTCCGGGTGCGTGCCGCACTCATGGCAGGTGCAGTGGCCCTGCTCCCGCGTGCCCCCAAGTGTTCTGTCACCTACTCCTCACTGCACGATGCCACTGCTCCTGTTCTCTCAATGGAATTCCCCATTAGGTTGCATCAATGTATGGCTTGGCTCTTACCGAGATCGATTAAGCATCAGACGACGTTTCATGTCTTGGGTAGTTGCTTCTCACGGTGCAATCGCAAGCTGCATGCCAATTTTGTCGCAATAACTGAGTATTCTTCAATGTGTTGGTCAAGCCAATCCAGGCGACAAAACACGTTGCAACTGACTTTGTTCTTGCGGAGCTGCTGTTGCAAACCACTCTTGGCCTCCCACATGTGGGGAAGCTGCAAGTCAACCTGGCATTGGTTCCCTGCTTCAAATGTATAATTAGTTGCCTGCTCAGCATCTCGGCCCAGTTGATCCGCCTTTGCCTTGATGTTAGTTATTTCTCAGATATGTGGACCAATCACCGAGTGTGAGGAATCCCGCTGCACCACTCAGAGCCCTTGAAATGCATCTCAGTAAATGAGGATAAGCGGGCCTACCAGACCTTCGTTTGATGTTGCCGGGTGGTCGCTGCCGAGATTCTCTTATGTGTTGCGTAAAGTGGTCTTCCTTTACGTGTGTTCTGTAAAAGTGAGGCAAGGCTGCTCACACTGCTGCTCATCACTGCTCACACTACTTCCGGTGCAAGTGGGATGCGTATGGTCAGTGGTAAGGGTGAGGCCTTCTTGTTGGGCATCAAGCCAAAGGTTTTCGCTTTTTAATGGTGTCATGCTTGCAATCCCCACTTAGTGTGATGTGCATTAAAATCACCGACAATGAGTAATGTGTCGAAATGGAAAATTTCAAGAGTTTTCTAAAAAAGCTTGGTCAATTTGGAGGTGTTGCGAGAAGGGCTCCATACGTTTAGGAGAAACGTGCCGGTCAGCCATGTTTTGCATTTAGTAATTAATTCGATGCAACAATACTCGCATCCCGGCCGCAAATTTCACTTCTTTTCACAGACGCAGAAGTTTTGACGCCTCCGAACGCTCCAAGTTCTACACCGTGTTTGCCATTTGAAAAGACTTTCCACACTGATGAGTTCTACACTGTTTGTTGATTAGTACACACATACCCTGAAGTCACTGACCAAAGAACTGAAGCGCATGAAAAATTCCTTGCCGGCCTGACCCCTGACCCGACAGGCACAGTCAGCCCTGTGCGGCAGCAGCGGCTCACCATTGTTTGCATTGCTGGATGTAAACAAATCTTTCCTTTGCAGCTACGTCAGCTGACTCCTTAGCCATGATTGGCTATCCGGTTTTGCATTGCCGAGGCGCAACGAGGGGATTCAGTCCTAGAGCGATCTTGTCCTCCCTCGCAAAGAGAAAAAGCGATGCCTGGCTCATCACTTGCGACGTCACGCAATGTGCCAAGTCGCCAGTGGGAATGTGCCTTTAGACGATTGGTGAGCACTTTGGAACTGTCCGCTGACGGAGGCCAGACGCACGTGCAGTCGATTTTATGGGGCCCATTCCCCTTCACGCAGCGTCCTCAAAGAACCGGTGATGCAAATGTTGAGACCGGTGATTTCAGCACCAATCTTATCCTCAAATTGCACTAACATGGCTTTGAATGTCGCACGAGGGTTTCCATGATCTGTTCTCCAAAATTTTGAAGCACACCTTCCGTAACGTACTAATCATCCGACCCCGAAGCAAGGGGGGTTTGCCAAGGCCAATTTTCTTGTCCCAGTGTTTTAACTGAGTAGAGCCAGATGGAGAATTGTCCATTGCATCTGCGGACCCAATTTCTGAGGACCCCAAGGTCGGTAACCTGCTGTGGCTGGAGTCAACGATGGCCTGAGATGCTGGTCTGACGTTTTGGAAGAGGCGGGGTTCACAGTGGTGTCGACTCCCTTAAGTTCAGTTAGGGCTGCTTTTAGAACTTTTTTTTTCCAACGATAATGGACTCAAGCATGTGATGGATTTTGTTAATTTCTGAGCATGAATCGGATGTCTGCCGTGAGTGTATTGACTCTGGGGGACCATGTGTCTCTGAGTGTGTTTGCCGTGGGAGACCGTAGCTGCCCAGCTCACCTTGTTGTTTAGGTTGATTCTGTTGGCATGGATATGGCCGCCTGTCCTCGATGGTTTTGGCCCTCAGTGCTCGACAGCCGACGACGCAACGTCCAGCGCACACAATCCCAGCTCCGGGTGGAGTTGTCCTTGGTCGCCGGTCCACAGCTCGCATTCCCTTGGCTTTGCTGCAACCAAGGAAAGGAGCCCAAATGGTCACTCTCCCCAGATGAGGCCCTAAAGAATTTTTTACTGCTCCTTTCTATTGTCCTCGTCCTTCACGAATAGTCACAATCTGCGCATAGAGTGTAAATCCCGAAGTGCTAGGACTTGATTTTAATGAAGCCTGTCGCGTGCTTAAGCTCCCAATCAGAGGTCAAGAAAAAAACGTTCAATGCATTACTGACCGCTAATCGCTAAAACGCTTCAACAAGGCCGAAGCCACATGTAGCCAAAGCAACAAGCACGAAATGAACATCGTACTGTTAAACTAGGCCGTACAGCCAGTGTCTTCTTGGCAGGAGGCACTTATTCATGTGGCAGCATGTAATGCCTTTCAGCTGCTGCTTGCATCAATCTAGAGTTTTGCTCCCGTGAGTACACCCCATTGTTTTTCTCAACAGCTGCGTAGTTTAATTTGACCCAATGCAAGTGCAGTTACTAATACGCCTGCAGTGCACTGGCCTTGAATGCAGGATCACACATGCTTGGTGCATTGCTACCGTGGTATGCTGCACGTATCAACTCGACTCAACAGTGTGTCACCTGACAACCTCCAAATGCACACCTGAAACACCTCCTTTAGTTCTTTCCAGGGTGCTCATTCTTCACAGTCCATCAACTGTTGGTACAGCCAGAAATACTTTTAGGGGTTGGGGGTGTATGGAGGTATGGGAGAATGGAAGGAGCCTTGCCAAAATGAATGCTAGCACTTGCTTATGTGCAGCATAGTAAAATGTTTGGGGGAGGGGGTTCAAAACCCCTCCGCGCTGTACCTGGAGAATCCTATCGGCCATCTGGGAGGCCATCACTGATGTGTTGCTGGGGCATTCTTGGCTCGTTTCTCTCTCACAAAGGTGAGCACATGGCGGAGTTATTTGTGCACTTGACAGCACCTGAGGATTCACAAGGATTGTCAGCTGCTGATAATGGCTGAGCTGTTGGGTTGACCTTTTTTCTGTGCAGCTTAGCAAAGGGGTCAGCCTCGCGTAGGATGTTTACTAGCACTGATGAGAGGCTGAAAGTTGGGACGTAAAGAGTAGTCAGGCAGTGGATGTTCACACGTATTTAAAGAATTGGCCATCATATGGCTTATGTGAAGACTATGACATGCTTTTCATCACTATCAGAAGTGGGGTAGGTCCAGCCCTTTAAGGGACCGTGGCACACCATCTTGCATTCGGGACAGACGCAAACACCCACACATCAAAACGTTCGACAAGTACTCCTGTAATGATGCCAGCATTTACGGAGGTGAAGGATAAAAAAATCTAAAATGAAGTTTGCCTTGGAGGTGCAGTGTCCCTTTGGCACTGCACATTTTTATACGTTTCAACACGAAAATGCATAATCAACATAAAAAAAAGTTGTACAACTGAAACTGAAAAGCAACACAGGCTGCATAAACTTTACCTTCTTAAGAGAAGCAAAAATAGGCCAGAAACATGCATACGCTATGCCAAGTTTTTTCTGCAGCCTTGTGTGCCTAGTGGTGGCTGGATGGCTTTTTGTTGACTTCGCCGGACTGGGGGAGTGGCTGTTGAGAGCCAGTGGTTGATCTCATGCTTCAGACCTGCAAGAGTGAGTAGTAACATGTGAACTTAAACATGCTGCGATGCACAGTTTTACAACAGTCAGTTCACCAGTGACCACATAAAGTTGAAAACGGCTTGTGCTTGCTTTGTAGAAGGTTTGTACGAACACTTTGATTGACTATGAGGTTTAACACACTGACACTACACAGGCGATGAGGCACACCGTAGTGAGGGACTAAGGTTAATTTTGACCACTTGGGGATGTTTTAACGTGTGCCAAAATCTCGAACATGGGCATTTCTGCTTTTCGCCTCCATTAGAAAAGCGGCAACTGTGGCCAGTTGCCGCTTTTCAAATATGAAGTCTGGACTAGAAGGTATGCAGGCAACGTTTAACAAATATACATATGTGCAGACGCAAGGATGGTGAAAACAGAGCCTGCAAGCATATGAATAGTCTGCTTGCCGGTTGGGAAGGTTGGTTGCTTAAAAAAAGAATGGTGCATAAAATAACCTGCTAGATACCATGTGTGCCCAAGGCATTGCTTAAAAATCAACTCGCCATTCCATGTAATAAATGCAGCTATGTAGTAAAAGCACAGAGGGGGAGGGAGGAATAACCGGGTGTTTTAAGGTGCACAGTAAAAATAGCGCAGTTAAAAGGAACGAGCCAAAGATGGAACTAGCGTTACTCCGCTTTGTTCACTAATTAAAACGCCCAATTTTTTTTCATTCCTCAAATTAAGGTACTTCCTGTCTCGTCGGCTGACGAGTGACGATGAAAGCGACCACACCGACCGGTTGCTGGAACTCAAGTGCCTTTATTAAGCGAAGAGAAATAAACCCCCCCGGTCCCCGATGGCGCGGCGGCGCAGGCGTGGAACACGATAGCTCACGCGTCACACATCCGGCGGGTTTGATCCGCGGAGCTTTCAACCGCGCTGGTGTTTCGTCTGTGCTTGACTGGGCAAGGCCATCAGTGCCTGCATTGAACCACCAAATGCGCAAGGCCATCAATGATGCTGTCCTGGCGGCACCAAATGCCGACGGTCGCTGGGCTGAGCACCTGCCTGTCGGTGTTTCCACACCGTGGTCTTCTTGCTGGGCTGACCCACACATCCTCCCCGTCACCTTTGCTGCGCAGCGGAGTTGGTGGGCACACGACGGTCCCCCCCGTCTTGCGGAGTGGGTCTTTATCTTGGTCTTGAACTTTCGTGTGGTGGCCACTCCGGTTGCAGGGTGTCTGGCATCTTCGGCAACTTCGTCGTGTGGTGGCCATCCTTAGGAGCTGTCTGGCATGGCACTCGTTTGCGCGTGTCGCGGTACCAGAAGCGCCATGTGTGGGTCCTTGTTTTGTGAAAAGATCCTGGTCCGCACCATGTGTTCGCCGTTTGATTTTGTGAAAAGATCTGTGCACCATGGTGTTCTGCCTCGCCGTTTGAGCCCGGGCTGCTCGTGATGTGATGAAATCCGTAGGTCTGCGGGAACTCGGCGAACACCCGTGACGAAAATTGCGGGCCGTTGTCGGACACGAACACATCAGGTATTCCATGTCGCGCGAACGTGCTCTTGACAGCCGCAATGACAGCTGTGGAGGTGGTCGACGACAAGCTGATTACTTCCGGAAAACGGGAGTAGTAGTCCACCACGATTATGTAGTGAGTTCCATCAAGTTCAAACAAGTCGGCGCCTACACG
Organism: Haemaphysalis longicornis; assembly: GCA_013339765.2. Classification (NCBI taxonomy): domain Eukaryota; kingdom Metazoa; phylum Arthropoda; class Arachnida; order Ixodida; family Ixodidae; genus Haemaphysalis; species Haemaphysalis longicornis. The sequence goes on from CM023451.1 coordinate 92,450,348, forward strand.
CTGCCATGGCCGATTTGGAGTCTGGTGTTGTGATTAGTGGTTCCGAACGCTGAACTCTCGTCTGAGCGCATTTCTCACACGATGTTACGAGCTGCTCAATTTTGCTGTTACGGGTAGGCCACCATACTGCGTCCCTTGCCCTTGCCTTGCACCGTCCAATGCCCTGGTGGCCTTCATGGATTTGCTGAAGTACCTCACGGCGCATCAGGCTTGGAATAATGATGCGGCGATCTTTGAGCAAGAAGCCATCGCACACTGTGATGTTGCCTCTTTCCTTCCAGTACTCCCTTAGATGAACTGGAACCTCTTGAGACGTTTTCTGGCCATCCTTTCTCACAGAAGCGGAGTAGCCCAGAACAGATGCCGTCTTCCGCTTGGTGCTTGCGTAAGGCATCCATGCGGGAGGACATGAGGTTGGCAGCTGCTGTAACGACTTCCCCGATGAATAACTCGATGGAGTCTGTCTGCCGTTGACTTCGCTCAGGATTGTGTCCCTGAATAGGAGCCCTTGACAGCGTGTCTGCCGTGGCAATCAGCTTGCCAGGGACGTAGAGAACAGTGAACTGATAGCGCATAAGACGGATTCGCAAGCGCTGGATTCTGGGCGGAATCATGTCGAGTTCTGCTGATCCCAGGAGCGTGACTAAAGGACGATGATCCGTTTCGACTTGAAATGCGATGCCCCTCAGAAACTGGTCGAACCTCTCGACAGCCCACGTCACAGCCAAAGCTTCTTTTTCTGTTTGACTGTAGCGGCTTTCAGTGTCCGTTAGGGATCGTGAGGCGTAAGCAACCGCTCGTCGTTCTCCCGATGGTTGATCTTGAAGCAATACGGCTCCGAGACCGTATGAGCTTGCGTCAGCTGACACAACCGTGGGGTACGATGGGTCATATTTAGCCATGCAGACCTCTGAACTGAGCAAGCTTTTGAGCTTGTCGAAAGCAGCTTGCTGGCACGGTCCCCAAAGCCATGAGTTTCTCTTTTGAAGCAATGCCCTCATCGGTGCTGTGATGTCGGAAGGATGAGGAATGAAGCGGCCCACATGGTTCACCATTCCCAGCAGTCTTCGGACAACCACTGACATCCGATGGGGTTGGTAGCTTGGCCAAGGCCTCGACCTTTTCTGGATCGGGACTGATTCCTTGTGCGCTAACCACGACTCCAAGAAACTTGACTTGGTTTGCAGAGAACGTGCATTTCTTGCGGTTCAGCTTGATTCCCGCTTCTTCCAAGCGCTGTAACACCTGCTTGAGACGTTGGTCATGCTCTTGCTGCGGTGCTCCGAAGACAAGAATGTCGTCAATCATGCTCACAACTCCTTCGAGGCCTTCCAGAATTCTGCTCATCTGTCGCTCAAAATATTCTGGCGCTGAGCAGATTCCAAAAGGTAGCCTTTGGAAACAGAATCTTCCCATTGGTGTTATGAACGTAGTGAGTTCTTGACTTTCTTCTGAAAGCTTCACCTGGTGAAAGCTAGCGGTAGCATCGAGCTTAGAGAATACCTTTGCTGATCCGAGGCGTCCCAGGATGTTCTCGACTGAGGGTAGTGACGCTCCCGAAGCACGACTTCGTTGAGTCGGGTGAGGTCAACGCATATTCGGTAGCCTCCTCCTGCTTTTGGAACAGCCACCATACCGGAACACCATGGTGTGGGACGGTCCACCCGTTGGATGACTCCCTGGGATTCGAGCTTGGTGAGCTCCTCTCGAACTGGTTTGTGAAGCGGAATCGGTACTCTTCTCGGCACGCTGAGTGAGAACGGTTTGGCGCCTGGTTGGAGACGTATCACGTATTCGTCTTGCAGCTCGCCCAAGCCATCGAAGAGACTGTCCTTCAAAGTGACGGTAGAATCCGTTACACTGTCCACGAACCGTATAACTCCGAGAGCCTGTATCGCAGGGAATCCAAGAAGCGGCGGGTCTTGCGAAGGCACAACATACACTGTTTGCACTGTAGACCTGCCTTTCCAGCTCAGTTTCGCTTGGAATGTTCCGAGAACGGTGAGGGAGTAATTTCCTGGGCCCATAAGCTCACCTTCTGGCATTTGCAGCTGTTTCGGTATGCCTGGAAACGAGTCCGGTACCACTGTCACCTCCGCACCCGAGTCAACCTTGAAGTTAGCGTAGTCCGTTGACGGCCACTTTTACGAACTTGGCTCTGGTGATGGCTGCTACGGAGTGCAGTGTGAGAGCTCCCATGTTCTTCTTGCTTTTCTTTTCGCAGACTGCTTCGAAGTGTCCAATCCGATTACACCCTTTGCACTTGGCTTGCCTAGCTGGGCCATCTGCTCGAGGATGCGTTGGTCGACCGCCGTATCTGCAGCTCGTGGTAGCGTCGCTTGTGTTGGACTTCGTAACACGCTTGCCGGAGCTCCCTTGAGAATCCGAGTCATGTCGCGGCTTTTGGAAGCGCTTTTGAACTTTGGCCTCGGCCACAACGTGAGCAGGATTCGCTCTTTTTGGAACACTACTGCACGGGCTTTCACGACATCTTCGTTGATGCGAGCCTGTAGTCTTGCTTCTTCAAGGGTAAGCTTTTGTGTTCGGCACAGTTTGTCCACAAGGTTAGAGTCCCGGAGACCCACGACGAACCTGTCTCGAACGAGTCGTTCTTCCACTTCCGCTGAGGCGTAGTTGCACTTTTTGACAAGTGTACGCAGCGCAGTGTAGAACTCGTCTACGGTCTCGCCTTCGCCCTGGGTTCGGCGGTGGAAGCGGACACTTTCGTAGACCTCGTTGACCGGGTGGACGAAGTGATCGGTGAACTACTTCTAGACTGCTTCTAGCGAGCTCCAGTCTTCGCTGGACAATGCTAGAGTGTCGAGAACGCGGCGGGCGTCTTGGGAGCCCATGTCGTAAAGAAGCGTTCTGACCTGTACTTCTCCCGGCGCTTGGTAGAGCCCGGATGCATAGCAATAGTCGTCGAACTGGTAGACCCATTCTTTCCAAGAGCTTGGGTTCCCAAAATCAAATTTCGGTGGCGGTTGAAGCCCGGTGCCGCTGAACTGAATAGAAGGATGTCCATCCGCCATACCGTGTTTTGCAGGCTACGCACCTTAGACTGATTGCTATTAATAATTGATCGATGTGTCGCTAACTTTATCCCACTTCTGACACCATGTCTCGTCGGCTGACGAGCGACGATGAAAGCGACCACACCGACCGGTTGCTGGAACTCAAGTGCCTTTATTAAGCGAAGAGAAATAAACCCCCCCGGTCCCCGATGGCGCGGCGGCGCAGGCGTGGAACACGATAGCTCACGCGTCACACATCCGGCGGGTCCGGTAACGCGAACCGCCGCCAGAGCGAGCGTGAGAAACGCACCTTCAGCGCGCCGTGAAATGCACGTCCACTACACTTCCGAAATCTGGGTCCTAGTAATTTTTTTGCGTTAAGACTTGCGCATTGAATCTACACGGCACCAGCGGAACGGGCTGGTGACTGCAACAGCAGATTTTCTCTGGAATTGGAGTCTGAAGAAAATCTCAGTGATGTCAGTGATTGTCAGTGTCAGTGATTGCCGCGATTTAAATAAAAAACAAGAGCGCGCCTGTTTTTTATCCCTCGTACGAACAACCGACAAGGCATCCAGCGTGCGACCGCGACTGGTGACTGCGAAGCTGATGGTGGCGCATTGCTGCCTGCCTAAGTTTTCATTTCAATTTATTTGAAAACATGTTGGCACACGGGGGCGTGCACGAGTAGGTAGAGCGGTAAAAACGTTAGAGCCCACGTATGCGTGCGACCGCGTCGCGATAAGTCACGCGTATGCTCGCGGAAAAGCGATCGCCCGAAGGCATATGCAGAAAATGTTGCCGTACGGAAGCCAAACTCGAGGGATTTGTTCAAAGGGCGCTTGCGATCCGTCAGCGCTCGGGTTACAGCACGGCTCGGGAAGCGGCCTCGCATTCGCTACCATCGCTAAATCGGCGTACGCGTGAAACAGCTCACGAAAGAAATTATTCGGTTTTTGTAATCAACCATGTATTAGAGGGAACTTACCAGACAAAGTCGTGGATACGGTGCGGGTGCACTTGCGTCGGCATCCACGGCGGCAGCCAACTGCAGTGTCGGACTTTTGCGCGCCGTTCCGGCCGTTCGCTGCCGCGGTTTCATCCTCCGGTGATGCGAAGTTATCGATGGCAGGTAGAGCGCCACCACATAATGTGAATGCGATTAATAATATATCTCTTGACGCCACTACCGATAATTGGGATGAAACGCGGGAGACGATAAACAAAACACCGGTGTTTTTTTTTTCTCGAGATGTGGGCGCACAGCGCATGCGCTAGCAGTGGCCACAGACATGGCGGCTTTCAGTGTGGACAAGCGAAGAAAATCGCCCGCTAAACTTTTGAATGAATACCGTCTATAGTGTAGTATCGCGGAGCTGTGGGTGTAAGGAGGAGAGTTGCGCATGCGCAGTGAGCGTGTGGACGGCGCCGCTATCAATGACGCAGGACCAGGCGAGCCTAAGAAATGCTCCGCATTTAAAAACAAGTTGGCCTGTATCGATGGATTACGGTGCCGAGAGTATAAATACACCATTCTCGAAACAGCCATTTCTTTAAGAAGAAAATACTACAAATACGAAAGAACGGGACGACACGCCACACTGTTTTGGGTACCACGTTTTCTGACGTCCCAAAGGTGAACAGCGAGAGCTCATTGGAGAAGCATCTATGCATGTTCTCCTGGAATCACAGGTCGTAGGTGGTTGAGCCAGCAAAACAAACGTAAATCAACGCTTTGCGACACTGTGAGGAAGGATGCACCTCTCACTAGTCCGCAGCTATCATGCTTTGTTTTGTTTTTAAAAAGCATAAGAAGCTATTCCAGGCATTGTAGCATTGGTGTGGAACTAGCGAAATCGACCTACGATGGTGACACCAGAGCTTCTGCAAGCAATGTACCCGGCAGGAAACAGCTAAAGGCTCTAGATTAGAATCGGCAAAAGGAATAAGATGCACTGCAGGTGGCTAAGCGAGCCGCCCGAGCTTCCAATCTCCTGTTTCCGACGCGCAATGTAGGCCGGGCAGAAGGAGGAGTAACACGTTATATAAAATGTTGACACGTTATATAAAATGTTGATATCGGTTAAGTGCGGCCGGTTCCGAACACAGTCGCCCGTAAAATGAACATATTGAGGCCGGTTAGCTTACCGGTCCGCCCGCTCGCCTCCAGCCGCCGTTAATAACCCGGAAAGCGTGCGTCGGCCTGCGCAGGCAACGACTACTGACACGGCTGGGGTGCCGTGAAAACTCAAGAGAGTTTATTTCACGCTGGGTTCGGGCTGCGTGGCAGAAGATATGAAATGGCTGTGATCGCCAGTAGGGGTGATTTGCCAGAAGTAGCAGCTCCCCCAATGTACAAATGGAGGAGCACGGCTTCCTTGGTCGAAGGGCATCTGTAAGCTTCTCCTGTGCACAGACGGCTCCAGGAATAATCGATTTATTCGCAGAAGGAAAACAGTCGAAGAATCGTACGGTACTCTCTCGAAATCTCGGGTGTGCTAGCCACCAGAATTACGACCTTTGCTGCTTTAGCCCTGTATTGCCCGATCAATCAAAACAATAGATAAAACTTCTAATGCTTTATTCCATTAGTTTGTGACTCAAACAATAAGGAAACGTCGAGAAAAAAAAGATCTCTCCAGGTTATACAATTACATATTGTAACATAAACGCATAAAAAGTTAAGTATATGTATACCTACATATAAAATGTAGGTATGTAATGCACCATGTAGGTATTTACAAGTAGGTATATGTATACCTACATATAAAGTAGGTATAAAATGTCTTTTTCCCCATGTAAAAGTGTATCATGCACCCATTGAAAGTAGGTGTAGACCCGCCGGGGGCGCTTACGATGGAGGAATACATTTTCCAAACTGACTGTAGGACTCAGTGCGGCCAGTTATCACCCATTGTTTTTTGAAAATGCTTAGGAGGTATCGGAAATGTTACAGCGGGCATTTATTGGCGGTCGAAAGGCGCAGGTGCGAATATAAAAATCCGGAAAATGGCGTATCTTATACGATAAGATGGCCATTACCGGGTTAAGGATGACCCCATGGTTCTGGAAAGATAGCTATTTCGACGTTCGCCGTTTTTAACTTCGTATGACGCATTTGTAGTGCTAGCCTTCCGTAGCCAATGTGCAGCCTTGCAGCGCTTTGATGCCGGTGGTATCGATGGAAACATGTATAGTATATTGTCCCTGTCCTCGCCCTGTGTATCAGGTTCATATTACCGTGATACCAGCCAGCTTCACTGGGCAGCATAATATTTTTTTTGCGTAAGCATGCTTAGATATCTTTGGAAATGGTGGCTTACCTAACGGCTAGGGAAAGCGGTTCACCAGACACGCTCTAATACCTTGTCAGCAAAGGTATTAGGCGCTACTCATATAATACAAAATATGTATGCCTCCGTATCCTACTTATCGCTCCTCAAAAAAGGAGTTATCTTAAAATGGTGACAGAACTTACAATCCTAACTCATCTTTAAACAATCAAATCAAATGAACCGTGCCAGTGCATACCTCGTGCATACTAGTACTAATGACATATGCTCCAAAATTCATTTCCGCGAATATTGAGCAGGAACATTACAATTTTATTGCACTGAACACACACGTAATAATTTGGATACACAGCTTAACTTAATTTTCACTTGTTCTTGTGATTCGCCATTTCACTTCTCTGTATTTGTCGCATGTGCCATTTTCTGGTAGCGTGGATGCGCAAGCCTGGTATGTAGGTTCACAGTTTCAAGGTATGTCTGTGGTGGAAGTGTGTACTATGCTTAGCAATTTCCTTACACAAAGCTTTGATTTACATTTATTTCACGTGCTCAACCACTGAGGAACTATTTAGTTCAGGAAAACATGTATAGATTGTTCTCCAATGAGCTTTCGCGTTTCGCAACTTTCGTGGCGGAACGAATCGTAGTACCCAAAATCATCTGAAGCCTCGAAACCTGTTTTCGTGTTCCCGGCGTTTTCTGCATTATTAAACCATTGCTAGTTGCGAGAAAGTTGTACTTAGATTCTCGGCACTATAATGTACCAATGCAGACCAACATGTTTCCACTTCTCAGTGTAACTGTAAAAACGCTTTCGGCAAATCTTGCATGCGCTTCATCTCAGAAGCGTTTACCCACCAACCCAGAAGTCTGCTGAGTGCGAATACCCTCATACTCTTCTTGTTCCGATCACAGAGACCTACATGAAAAAAAAATCCAAGGCCATCTCCCCTAATGTGAAACCCGTGGAGGGGCGAACCATGCAGTGTATAAGTATTCTTGGCGCATTGGCATTTTTGCCAACGGAGTTGAAAGCATTTGAAGGTAGAGGTATACAGCTTTGTCGTAAAAGTCTCTTGTATTTTAAGGGAGACACTCTCTAGCGCGAGGCGTAAACGAGTGCCCCGATGTAATCTTTAGTAAGCGTTACGAAGCGCTCCAGCGCGAGGTGTAAACGAGTTTACCGGTGCTTTAGTACCATTACTACATGAGACGACGATTACGACGACAACGATGACAACAGGAGAGAGACGCCAACCACCCCAGCCCCAGCCCCTGAGGGTCGTCACCGATAAACGTTTATAAAGGCGTTTTTTTACCACCCTAAGCCACAAGCGTCTGAAGCCCCCGCACGGCTGAGGAGACGGTAGCTGCGACACCTTACTGTCACACGTTACCCCGATCAGCAAAAATGACCCATAGGTATGCTCTCGCGGCTGACGCTTTCAGTAAAGGGAAAGACAGATTATCTCTGTTTGTCGCTCTCGCTCGTCAGCGTACTCTTCTACTGACATCTGTACGCACTTTGTTCTAGGGGAAATGAAGTTTCAACTACCTTCTCCGCAGAAAAAAAGAGACAACGCAGTGGACGCGTATGTCGTTGTCGTTTCACTTGTTCTTGCGTCGACACTTTCACCAGCGGCATTGTTTCCTGCATGGTTCATGTCCAGTCGTTCCGGGAAAATGGTAGCCTCACTGGTGGTTCTTGTGCCAGTATTTTCAAGTATGGCGAAGTCCACGGAAATAATTTTTCCAGTTGTCATTGCGGGAATCTTCTCCGAGCAGAGATTTGGTGCTGCGCCTAACATAGCCAAGATGACTGGGATGCAGGGCCTGTGCGACACCGATTATTTGCGCTTGTTCGTGCGACGGGCTAGAGACAATTTGTAGAACGTCGTTACTAGAATTTTTATGTCTCGCCTTCTTTTCCGGTAGCAGGTTGGTCGGACCCCTCTTAGGTAACGTTTTGATGTACAGGTACATTTATGTCAGGTGAACACTTTACCTCTTTTCGGGACCTGTTGTTGACAGCCGATTCAATTCTGCCATCACTGTCGCTTCTTGAGGAAACTGTGTTGGGCCAATGATGTTCTTCAGTGCGGTTCAAGATATTGTTCTTGTTGTTCTTTCACTGCCGTAATGCAAAAATATGAAGCTGCGAATAAAAGGAGCCGGTCGCCGGAACACCCGGCCCGTCTTAAAAGAAGATGCAAAGGGCCCGGCCTTAGGAGACAGCTGCCTAAAAAGCACAATACGTTTCCAGCCGACGACGTCTCCAACACGCCGACGCCGACCTGCCCACTGTGAGCCCGTTCACCAGCTGTTACAAGATTTGCGGTGCTGGTGAAAACCACGGACGCCTTTTTCAAGATGGGGCGGGGCGTCTGGGTAGATAAAAAGCCCGTCATCCGCAAGAGTGAAGACCTCTGCCCAATGAAAATACATACCACCAAGAAGTGAGTAAACAAAGCTTAATTTATCACAGCATCACGACGCCATAGCAAACTCAATTTAGAGGTGAGGGAAGGCACTGAAATCGTGAACGGTTAGTGACTAAGATAATACTAAGTTTCTCGGCCTCTATAGTGCATCTTGTTATCATCATGAGCATGTTCCATTCAACCAGTCCACCGGGAGACGTGTAGGCGGCGCCCCTTTCGCAACTCTCGGTGGCCCCTGGTAATCGTATGGGGCTCCTTTCTAAAGCACTTCTTTAGAAATGCGTAAAAAGAGTGATAAAGAGTACCTCGGTCGTAAGGTTACAATTTCTCGAGCATCAGGCATTTACGTTTGAAAAAACCTGCTCTTTCACTTTAGTCTATGTTGTGCTGCTGAGCACAAGGACGCGGGTTCGATTCCCGGCCGTGGCGACCGCCTTTCTTATGGAGGTGAAAAGCAAAACGCTCCCGTGTGTACGAGATTTCGGTGCCCGTTAATGTTCCCCAGGTGGTCAAACTAACTCCTGAGCCCTCCACTACGGCACGCCTCATAGCCTGATGATGATGATGATGGTTGGGTTTTATTGGCGCAAGGCCGACTATGGGCAAAGAGCGCCAAAGAAGAAGTTACTGAACTGTGATAAGACCGTACATACTAAGACATGCAACTAAAAGTAAAGGTGATGCAAAACAAAAGACAATGGAGATGGCTGGTGTATAGGGCCAGGGTGATTACACATGATATGACAAGAGCTGCAGAAAGTTTACCTCAGCTAAAAACTTAAAAACACGCTGAATAGAAAACATTGGTTCGTCGGCTAAAAAGTATGATGGGTGCAAAGGAATGTGTCGTCTGTACAATTCAGGGAAATGTTTGTGTCGTGTTGTGTCAAGTGCCTTGCATGTGATTAGTATGTGGACTACGGATAGGCCCATTCCACACCTGCTACACGTGGGTCCCGAAGTTCCAGTGAGCAGGTGGGAGTGCGTAACATGTGTGTGGCCTATCCGCAGCCTAGCCAGGGCGACTTCAGTGTATCTGTTCTGTGAGTCAGTTACGTAGCGTCCCAGTTGTGGTTTTATTACGTGTAGTTTGTTGTCTGTTTGTTGACTCCAGTGTAGTTGCCATGTGTTACGAAGCTGTCGTCTGATGTGTGTCTTTAGGTCGGTGTAAGGTACTGTTGTAATGTCAACTGTAGTCATGAGAGCAGCATCACCAGCCATTTGGTCGGCGGCCTCATTGCCAGGGATTCCACAATGCCCTGGTACCCAGCATATAGTTATTTCAAGATTTGAGGCATATGCAGACATTAGTACCTTGAAGAGAGCATTTATCACATAGTTTTTAGATGACCTTCCTAATGACAGTGCCTGTACAACGCTTTGAGAGTCTGTGTAGACGATGGACTTTGGAATCTTATGTTCGAGGATGTGATTTGAAAACGAGTAAAATGCCATACGCTTCTGCCGTGTAAATACTGCTGTGAAAATTCATTGTTTTGATAACTCTAAAATTTGGTCCATGCGCTGCACAAGAGACAGTAGAATTAGTTTTGGACGCGTCGCTATAGAATTCTGCGCACCTGTACTTGTCCTGTAGGAGCAGGAAGTGCTGCAGAATTGCATTCCTGGGTACCCTATTTTTTTCTACACGAATGAATGACAGGTCGCATGTTACAGGACGAAGATGCCATGGTGCGATGAAATTATGAATGGGTGTCTTGTGTGTGTCTGAAAGGGGGACATGGAGTGCAGAAGCCTCTTCCCTAACTCTGAGAGAGAACGGTAAGGGAATAGATGGCCTGTTTAAAAAAAGTTGTAAATTTGATGTATCGTTCATGATGGGATTAAAAGGATGGTTGGTCAGAGACACGATCTTGGATGCATACAACAGGTCAACATACTCCCGCTGATGCCCTAGGCACCATTTGTCGCACTCGACATAAAGACTTTCAACAGGGCTAGTGTGGAATGCGCCACATGAGAGGCGAAGGCCAAGATGCAGCACTGGGTCGAGCATTTCAGTGCTGTTTTTGTAGCCGACCAATACACGACACTGCCGTAGTCGAGCCGAGACCCTACCAACGCTGTGTACAGGCGCAGCAGGAGTTCTTTGTCGGCCCCATCAGATTGATGTGAGAGGACCTTAAGAATATTCATTGTTTTTAAGCATTTGCATTTGAGCTGTCTGATATGTGGGATGAATGTAAGTTTTTCGTCGAATAAAATACCTAAAAACTTGTGTTCCTTGTTCACAGGAATTGGCACATTCGCAAGAGTGATGTCTGGGTCCGGGTGGACGCCACGCCTCCTGGAGAATAGAACACAAGAGCTCTTCGCGGGATTAAGATTAAAGCCATTCTTGTCAGCCCAGCCGGCAAGTTTCTTGATGCCGAGCTGGACTTGACGTTCGCAGATGGACAGGTTACACGATTTAAAGGATATCTGCACGTCATCTACATACATGGAATAAGAGATTGTAGGTGGCAGTGCCTTTCCAAGAGAGTTCATTTTTTCTATGAAGAGAGTGCAGCTCAACACTCCACCTTGCGGCACGCCATTTTCTTGCACATGTACCTTTGACAGTGCAGAACCAACTCTGACGCGAAAGGTTCTCTCCGACATATAACTACAAAGGATGTTCAACATGTTGCCCGCAACACCGATTGACTTTAGGTCACTGAGGATACCGTACCGCCAAGCGGTGTCATAGGCTTTCTCTATGTCGAAAAACACCGTCAGACAAAATTGTTTATGCACAAAGGCATCCTTTATATATGTTTCAAGAGCTACGAGTTGATCGTTCGTTGATCGCCCCGCCCTGAAGCCTGCCTGGCAGCACTCGAGAAGACCGTTGTACTCAAGGAAGTACACGAGCCTGCGATTTATCATCTTCTCGAGAAGCTTGCACAGGCAGCTGGTCAGGGCAATGGGTCGATAGCTAGCAGGAGAGGAAGGGTCCTTCCCTTCTTTCAAGAATGCTACAACTATGGCCTCCCTCCAAGACTTTGGAATGTGCCCCGAAAGAAATATCTTGTTGTAAAGGTGAAGGAGTGTTACAAGAGTGTCTGCGTGTAAGTGCTGTATCATTGTATATGTAATGTTGTCTGGGCCTGGAGCTGAGGGTTTACACGTGCTTAGAGCAGCCCTCAGCTCATGTAGTGAAAACAGGGAGTTGTAAGAGGTCTGTGATTTGTTGTTGTCGCGTAGGGACTTCTTTTCACAACAGGCTTTATGTTTCAGGAAAGTGTTTGTGTAGTGTGCTGAACTGGACACGTGTTGGAAGTGTTGTGCGAGTGTGTCAGCCTGGTCTTCGAGTGTGTCCCCTGCAGTGCTGACCAGAGGCAGGCTGTGTGTTTGTTGTCCCTTGAGTTTGCGTATTCGTGTCCATACTTTCCTTGTGTCTGTGTAGGAGTTTATTGATGTTATGAATGTACGCCAACTCTCTCGTTTTGCCTCACGGCGCACACGTTTTCCTAACGCCTTGGCCCGTTTGAACAAGAGGAGGTTTCCCGACGTGGGGTACCGACGAAGGATACCCCACGCCTTGTTCTGGGCCTCTCGCGCCCGCCTACAGTCCTCATTCCACCACGGCCTCCGCTGGTTGCGCGGGGCACCAGAGGCGTGGGGAATGGACCTTTCGGCGGCGTCGAGGATGTGCGCCGTGAGGAGTTGGGTAGATTCTTCAACGTGTAGGTGTCCTATGGATGTGTGGTGTAGTTTGGATGTCTCTGTAAATGTATTCCAGTTAGCTCGTGTTTCATTGAACCGATTATGGGAAGATGGACTGCATGGGCCTTTACCTATGTATGTAAGTGAGGTGGGGAAGTGGTCACTGCCATATGGGTCAGTTCCCACACCCCACTCGAGAAGAGGAAAGAGAACTGCGGAGCCAATAGCCAAGTCAAGACATGAGTATGTGTTGTGTCCTATGTTATGATATGTAGGCTGTTTATTGTTGAAAAGGCATGCTCCAGAGGATGTAAGAAACCTCTCTATCAGGCGACCCCGGGCATCCGTACGAGAAGAGCCCCAAAGAGAATTGTGAGCATTAAGGTCGCCTGTTAGAATGTACGGTTCGGGCAGCTGGTCAACCAGCGCCTCGACGTCAGAGCTCGAAACTGTAACATCAGGAGGAATGTATATGGAGCATACCGTTATCAACCTATTAAATATTATTAAGCGTATTGCTACAGCCTCAAGGATAGTGTTTAAAGTGACAGGGTGGCATGCTAAGGATTTCCGGACGATTATGGCCACACCGCCAGAAGAGTGTGTGCAGCCATCCCTGTCCTTTCTGAAGACCATGTAACTATTCAAGAAATTTGTGTGCTTGGAATTCAAATGTGTTTCCTGAACACACATTACACTTGGCTGATTAGCATGCAGTATTTCGTATACATCGTCAAGATTTTTAAGAAGGCCTCTACAGTTCCATTGAATTATGTTTTCTCTTCCCATTATTTAGTGTGAGAGCTACTGGAGTGTGTGTTTGTTTATGTGTCGTCTTTCGGGGCTGTGACTCTCGCCTTTTTGGGCTTGTCGGGAGGCTTTGGCGTCGGGACGCGTTCCTTGCGCTGCGTTGCAGGCAGGAACGGCCCGACATCCATGTCGTCGTCGGATGTCCGAGGGGTGCCCGACGGACCGGGCCCCCGGACTTGGCCCCCCCTCGGGAGCCCTTCGTTTGAGCCGCCACCGCCGAGGGCGTCCGGGGCGCCAGAGGTGGCACGGGCGGTGCGGTGGCGGTGGGAGCCGGTGCGGGGCCCGTGGTGTCCATGGCACTCTCCAGCGGACTGGAGGACGGGGAGGCAGGGACGGGAGCGGCACCGGTCCCGACGGAAGAGGTTGCCGCCACACCCGCTGCTGCCTCAGCAAGCGGCGTGGTGGCGGGTTGGGCTGCCAGAGGCAACCCAGGGGGGGGCGGAGGGACCAGGTCAGACTCGCTGAACTGGGTCCCTGTGGAAACCAAACGCCGCTCCGCCCCCGGCGAGCTGCGTCGGCGTACCTCCCCAGAGGGAAAGAGGCGAACCTCTTCCGCGCCTCTGGGAAGGTGATGTTTTCTGTGACCTTGAGATTGATTATTTCTTTTCTATTTGGAACTTTTCGCATTTCCTGGAGTAGGCCGCATGTGGGCCCCTGCAGTTTGCACAAGTGAGGATGTCAGAATTACAGTTGTCGGTGGGGTGGTCCTGCGCGGCGCATTTCGCACACGTTGTTTTGCCGCGGCAAGAGGTTGTACTGTTCCCGACCAGCTCTTACTTGAAGCAGCGGCGTGGGTTTGGGAATGTAAAGACGAATGGAGCATCGAATGAAGCCTGCATTTATATATTGTGGAAGTGCCGAGCGGTCAAAGGTCAGGATAATGTGTTTGTTGGGGATTATCTTGTCATCCCTGCGCATCGTGATGCGCCGCACAGCTGTGACGCCCTGATCCTTTAGACCTTCGAGAAGGTCGGCATCTGTTTCCGTCAGGAGATCTGTCTCAGAAATCACGCCCTGGGAGCTGTTTAGGCTCCTGTGGGGCGTGACCCTGATGTCCAGATCATGGATGCGGGTTTGTGCAAGAAGAGTGTGGGCTTGTTGTTCAGCATTGACTTCTACCAGGATTTCTCCGGTCCTGAGCTTTTTAGCTTGATATTTGCCACCTATGGTGCTTTGCAGAAATTTAGAGATCAAGAATACAGACATGGAAGCGACAGGTCGTGCTGAGTCAGCTGACTCAATCACAAGAAAACGAGCATAATTATTCGAGGTTCTTGACAAGACAGTTGTTGAAAGAGGTGGGTACGAAACTTCGGTGCGGCCCCTTTTCGGGGGCCGATCACGTTTGGGGGGGGGTTTGGAAAATGCCATATGACACATTGGAAAGCAGGGAGACGGGGGTACTTTCTTCTTTGACCTTACCCTGGTAGCCAAAGAGGTCCCGGAGCTCCCTGCCTGGTAAACAGACAGGGAGCCCATCCGCCGGAGCTTGACCTGGGCTCCGACGGCCACCGTTCGTGGTTTCTAACCCTCCACCTATAAACACATCGCCACGGTTGGATCCAGCTTATGTTTGGGGGCTCGGGGTCCGCGGTATCGCCAGTACCGTCACCAAGATTGCTCAAGGTGCCCCGTGCGGGGACGCCTCATAGCCTGCGTTCCGTCGGCGCGTTAAATTCTCAATCAACATCAAAAACTTTAGTCTATGTTTTCAAGCTCTAGCCAATCAGTCTAAGCGGTTATTATTCCGCGCCCCTGCCACATGCTTCAAAACGCATCTACTTGCTTTCTACAGCGTCATTTGCCACAAAGCATCAGAAGTCGCAGATTTTCCGTGCCTTTTCTGCGACTGGGTTTATTAAGTACACTTTTTCAGGAGTATTTCATTGCAATTCTAAGTGCACATACTCTTGCAACCAAACGCAAAAGGATATCCTTGCAAAAAAAAGCCAACAAAGAAGGTTACCATGTCGATTATACAGTGAGTAAAGGTTATATCTAATATACTGCGTTTTTATCGCGGCAGTTTATATAGAAGCATAAAATATAGGCGCGTTGAGGTCATGGGTTCTGTTCCCGGCAACTGCGGCTCCTTTTCTGATGGAGGCGAAAAGCAATAACACCCGTGTGTACGCGATTTCGGCGCAACTTAAAGATCCCCGGGTGATCAAAATTAATCCGGAGCCCTCCACTACGGCGCGCCTCATTGCCTCCGTTGCTTCGGCGCGTTAAACTTAAAAATCAATCAAAATATAGGCGTGTTGAAATCATGCCTTGTATCCCGGTAGTAATACCATTTCTTCACCAAAACTTTTGTTTTATTTCATTTTAATTCAGTTGTTTTTGAAGCGCAAAATTTCACCTTTGTGAGGATCGTGTCAATAACGGGCATTGAGTGTGCATCTATTCTCACAAAGCTGCATCTGCAAGCGTATCCACTAGATGTTTCATTGGGGTTGAGCACGAAGTCATTAGTGTTGTGATTGGTCCTGGGGTTGTTTAGTGGTGTCAACGCGGGTAGCCCATACTCAACAGCTACAACGCGATCAGACCATGGGATGGATTTAACATTCCTTCTATGTCTAGGCGGGTGATTTCGTATTTCTTTTTAAGGGTGGGTATTGTGCTCACAACGGGGCGTTCATAATTTTTGTCTCAGCGTAATGAAGAGTTCTTGCATCATAACTCTTTTTAGAATTCACTTGGGACAAGAGGTGAGTACTGTTTCATCTTCAGGTACCAGGCACCACTAAAAAACTCACTTCGCGCTAATCCCTTCGCGCTAAACTAATTTCAGATGGTTTGGCATGCCATGGCTGGATGGTATGGATGGCATGGATGGCATAGATGGCATGGATGGCATGGCTCAAGTGAGTATTTCTCAGGTTGAATTTTAACAGCAAACCTGTTGGGCCGACACAAATCCGTCCATCGTATCACAAAATTAGCAGTGTTTCAGCTCGGCTATGCCAGAATATACTTAGCGTTAGGTAAGGTTGAGCTGGTTATTCTTAGCTTTCCTGGTTGTCTATATTAGCTTGATTATCATGCTTACTGCTGCTTCAATGACACCCAAACAGTATACGCATTATGTGACACATGTATATTTATGAAGCGGCTCCGGTGCAGCGTCCCCAATCGCCCCAAAGCTAAGCTGGTTCCACAGGTGCACGCGGGTGTTGCTGCGACGCACCAGCCATCGGTTCTACGCCCGGTTACCCCTTGCATGATTATCAAGTGCACCGGGCCGCCACGTGTGGAACGAAGGTTGGCGAAGATGCTGGACGCGTGGTTTGTGTGAGATACGCCGGGCCGCGAGCAAATTTCTGTGCTCTGTGTGACGTAACTGCTCCTCGCGCATGCGCAGCACGGCTCTCCAGGAGCCACGCAAAACTGCTCAACCTCGGCCAGTGTAGCTCACGCTACCACAACATCTAACCCTCAACAAACCGAACCAATTGACACCAATGCACACTGCGAAGGTGGTTGGAAAACAAAGCTGTACACAACACCCACAACGTTTGTCCATGCGACGTCACTTGAATTCTCAGACGTGTGTCTACAAAGAGTGAAACCAAAGATTCTTCCAGCCGTTACCTGGGATCAGTGGGGGCGGCACCCGAAATGCAGCAGTGTTGGCCACAGCTGGGGTAAAGCGGCGGACGCCGCTGCTGTAGCCCAGCCATGCGTCCACAGATAGGAAACGGGGAGCAGCGTCTTTCAAATGGTGCGACAGGAGAACCTAGTTTTCCTGATGTGCTAGCTCGGGCTACACCGCCGATCGTCACAAGCGCAGACACCGAAACAATTGGGCATGTAAGCATAGTTATGCCAATAGCGAATCAGAATAGGAAATGATGGTCTCGTTGAAAATAACACAGAAATAAGAGTTGGCAGTCAAGAAAAACCTCGGAAAGCAAAGGGGAGGATGGGGTAGGTCATTGAGACAGATAAAGAATTTGGAAAGAAGAAAGAAAGTGGAGAAAAAATGCCCGCCAGGTGGGATCCGAACCCACGACCTCCAGAATACCGGTCTGGTGATCCCACCAGGCGGGCATTCTTTCTCCACTTTCTTTCTTTCTTTCCGAATTCTTTATCTGTTTGAAGGACCTACTACATCCTCCCCTTTGGTTTCCGAGGTTTTTCTTGACTGCCGACTCTTAGTTATGCCCATGTATACAGATTTAAACTAGTTAGTTCTATAAGTTTGAGAATTCAGAGGAAGCTGAAGGAACTTTTATAATCGCTATTTATATAGCCAGTTGATGCTTTCGCCTTTCCTAATCACCATTAAACATAACTGAATTCGTATTCACCAATTTAGAAAAAGAATCCCCTTCGGGGCAAACAGTGAGAAAAATGGTAGCCTTTCTCTAGCGGCCAGGTGTCTGTATGTGGTCACTACATTTTGTTTTCCTGCCATGCAAACCAATCCCTAACGCATTTTTACTCCACGACCACTTAATTCCTTCGGGTCCACGTTACCCTGAACGTGCTGTCGAACAAGTTAATCAAGCCTTGGGAAGGAAGCACGCAATCGACGCGAAACTGTGGCAAAACAGGCCCAAAACAACCGTCACTAACGCAGGCGACAACGCCAACGGAACAGTCCCAACGATGCGCCCGCTGGTGCGAGAAGGTTACGGCGTGCGGGGAACGCTCGGTAATAGCGCCCAATCGCCGTGCCATCTGCACTGTGCTCCGAGACTGAAAACGCCCTTCCCCTCCCCAGGCACCTTGAAAGTGTCTTGTCACGCACGCCACGACGAAAACCGTTGGCTGGTAGAGGGAGAAAGCTTTGCTATAAAATGTCGGAGGACCCAGAAAGTGAACCAGGGACGTCTACGCCGTGGTACTGGCCCCCTGACCACCTCACCTCTAGAACCATGGCCACTGGACCACTGAGAACCTGGCCACCTGACCACTGGACCAGCCCAAATGCCCGAGGGGTACACACTTTGCATCGGCGGGGAACTATCATTTGCAGCCAATTGGAGAGCAAGAAAACGTTTCCCGTGATCAGAATCGTACCTTGGTCCCTCGCAATATGAAACCTGCGTCTATCAGCTCAAGCTATTATCGCCTTCCGGCCGCACAGGATTTCCTTTGCTTTCGAAGCACTGGCTTTGGCTTTTGATTTGGCCGTGGGTATACGTCTGCGCGTCCGCTGGAATCAATCGGCGCATGAGAAAAAGTCGAAAAGTAGCTTCACTGCCTTACAACATTGGTGGCAGGTGCGTTGTACCAAACAAAAAGACATTCACTAGAAAGCAACAGCAGAACATTTTTTGGCTCGCCCTGCAGCGTTTTTGATGAGGACAGCAGCTGCTTCTTTATAAGTTTGACTGAATAAAACGCGTGCTGACCTACCGTCCGCTGGGAAGCGGAAAAATTTCGCTGTGCTATTCCTTCCCGAGTTGTCGCACCGCTCAGCATCGAAGCATGCGTTGTGTCCTTTTCTCAGTTTCTCTGACATTATGAACCTATTTGCACTCGCAGACGCCAAACATTTTACCTTCAAGTCATACAACAAAACTTCTTCACACACTGAACACGGCAGGAGCAGACGGACCGGATGGCAGCAGAAGAGATAAGAGCAAAAGCGCTGCCCGTCGGCGCATTGAATGAAGCCTGTACATAAATAAATAGGGCGGCCAATAAAAAAAAACAGCCAAGAAAAAATTTTATTTCCACACATAATAAAATCACTTTACGGTATTGCTGCGTATGTTGAAAAAATAAAGCCACATATGCAAAAGTTGCTGAATTTTCGCCTGGCTACCAGTGTCATGGCGGCACTTTATTTTGCGATACTGAAACTAGCCGAAGTGTTCGGCCCCTGGAGAGATCTTCTAGGCGTTCTGTATTATCAAAGGAAAATGACGAATGCGTTAGCACTCCGTCTCTGGCTTTGCACACAAAAGAAATAGCCTATCTACTTTGTCAATCACATTCTCTGTGAAAACTACGGCTTATGTATCTTTTTAGCGTTTTCTGCGGATTTGTGTGGATGTAGCTTTTCTGCTAAATTAAGCCTCAATTGAGTTTAGCGCTCGTCCCGTATCAATGCCTTTTTTTCTGTCACCATCTAGTGCGCTTTTACCATGTCGAAGTCATGTCATCATCAAGCCCAAATTTCTGCGTTCAAACACAACCGCGTAAAACCAATGGCGCACATTTTTTATATTTGTACCAAAACAGAAAACTCCTACAAAAGGCACATAAATGCTACCTAAGAATTGTATTATTTGATCACCCTGAATAATTTGTTATCCCGTACGTTTTCGAATGTGTTAGCCACACTTTTGTTAAAAGTAAGTTTTAGTTAATGCTCAGTCAGTGCATTATTGCTCTGACCACTCCAATTCCTTTTCCGATAGCCGAGAGCTATACCGGATGTGTGCATTACATTTAGTATGTCACCGTACCGCCTGCCTCCGGCCGTCGTTCCGTGTGCTACATTGCGGAATCTATAAGCGATCATGCTGTTACAAAATGAAAGGAAAACGTGCCGCGCGGAGCATTATATCGAACCTTTAAAGCAAAGCTTTTTACCTCTACCCCCCAAGGGATCTTTCGCGACCATTGGTGTCAACAGAAAACTCCCGCAAACAAACAAAATAATTAGCTGGCACTAACAGGAATCGAACGTGGAACTAACAGAGTAACAAAGCGAGAGCGCGTTGTCTTATCGATTTAGCTACGAGGCCACGCGAAGACGGGGAAGAGAGGTGGTGCACTCATCGAGCACATCTACGTGTTTACCCCTGCATTCTCGTTGAATGCCACGTGATACCGTCATGCGACCCCTCGCGCTGCTCTGCGCTCCTCCCACGGCACTTCTAGCGGCCCTGTGCACGCGTTGTGCGTGTGTTAGGAGTTACAAATATTAAAGGAAGCTCACACCAATGCATGGCATCTCAATTCTAGTACGCCAATGTGCACATCAATGTGCACATCAACGGCACATGAAGGAACGCATTCAAATAGTCCTTGATGGCAAAGCCATAACTCCAAGGCCCAGGATCAAGATCCTAGGCCTCCATCTTTAGGCCAACACCAAGAGTGATGTATCCTCGCAGCAGCTCAAAGACGGCATCAATAAAATCATCCACATGATGAGGCGAGTTGCCACCAAGAAGCGGGGCCTCAAGGAATCCGATACCATTCGATTTTTTCAAGGTTTTCTCCTCTCGAGAACCACTCACGTCAATCCCCTGTCTCCGCCTAGGAAAGGAGGACATACCGATGCTTTATTTAATGATTAGAAAGGCGGTTGAGCAGGCCGTTTGTCTTCCCATGAGTGCGTCCACAGAGAGGCTGCTTAGCACGGCGGGGCTCCACAACACGGTGGAAGAGCTGATAGAGGGCCATCATTCGAACCAGAAGCTCCGAATAATCAGAACTGCAACAGGTCGCCGCATCCTTGACTAGATTAGCTGGGCAGCATAGAATGTCACTCCGCCTGATGTACTACAGTACATCAGGCGGAGTGACATACCGGACTCTGGGCTACGAGAAATAAAGATGGTCCATTTCCATAGAAATATGAACCCCTCACGCGACGAGAGTCGCCGACAAGCACGGACTCAAGCGCTCAAAACCACCCTTGGTGGGGATCATGCAGCTATCAACACAGACGGCTATGCCTCCAGAACCAACCTCCTTGCGTGGGCCTCACCCAGAGCAGAAGATGCATCCCTCGCCTTTGTTTTCACTCAATTAGGGACTCCTAAGGTAGTCACCGATGCCCAACAAGCCTACCAGAATTACCATTCCGGTTGGGTGTCGTGACCTGCAATGCGTGTGCTATACAGCCACTCCCCAAATGGTTCCATTAAGCGCATCTGGACACCCGGTCCCGCTTCCATGGAAAGCGACAAATACGCCCACCAACAAGCCTGCGCATTTATTCTCCGTGCTACGGAGCTGCACGAGGACAGTCACCCGCTTGTCTCGTTCAGGGACATAACTCAGCATTATCACCTTCAGAGACAGACCCTACATTCGCGTTACCCGGACGTTTCGAGAGAACAACAAGCTACCCTACGGCTCATACAAACCGGCTCCTTCGCACAGCCGACGCGTCTACCCTTAATCCAACCGAAACGCTATGGCGCTGAATGTAAGCGCACTACGCCACATAATTGGTGTGTGGGACTTTAGTCCTGAGCACCCTTCTCTCCTTCTGTCAACTACCCAACCCGAGCAATTGGAGATGCTGCTCTACAGCCCCTCGCAGTTTAAGCTGGTGGACAGAGAACAGGCGATGTGGACTACATATGGGTTCCAGTGAAGAAGTAACCACTCGCCTGGCCGCCCTCTGGGCGGGGCGTTCAGGAATCTGAATAGAAGTATTTCCTTCTCCTACTCCGCTTTCTCCTCCTGCTCCTTCTCTGTCTCCGCCGCCGATCTGGTCGCCTCCGTCCGCGGCGGCAGAGACGGAGAAGTGAGGTCGTATAACACCGGGTTTGAGCTTCCTTTAATTTTATAAAAAATAGTTTCCGCTCATGTGCTACGCCAATACAACTCCCTGCGATACATATGTGGTGCAGGCTGTGAACCTTTTTCCTTCTCACAGTCACCTCACCTCACCAATACAACTCAACCAACCATCGTTCATGCATCATGCATTGATTTAACCTTACCACGAAAATCTCTTTTAAGTAACAAAGGGTGTGGTTAAGTGCATTTCACTTCTCTCTTGTTTCAATATTTGTAGAGGGACGTCAGAGAATTTAAGCGACGCCACATGGGTAATCGTTGTAGATGTTAACAGCTTTGCTTTCCAATTCCATTCACAAGGTGGATTGGCGTGAATTCGCTCTAGGGTACACGCTCCAAAATTCGTCCACAGCCGTACTCCCTCCGAAACGGGTAGCAACAGAAGAAATGTAGCGAGTTGGGCAGTCAGTACAAGTGCACCTTCGAAAAGAAGCAGATATTAAACAGACTAAACTGCCGAACAAGCAGAAAAAATGACCGCTGGGCGAATGTGACAGTGTAAGGTAGCGGCCGGCCTTTCTCCACGTGTCATCTGCTTTATTACTGTTTCTGCTTCCAAGACAAGGTCGAGGGCTGGAGTTTTTGCCAAGGGGTTAAATGCGCACTTTAACAGTCTTCCCTGACATATCTGTTGTTATTTGTAGCTGTAAAAAATGGAACTTATAAAATGGAACTCTGTAAAAAAATGGAAATGGAAAAATGGAATAAAAAATGGAACTCACTTCTTTCGCATTGATGACCCGTCTGGTTGTGAAAGGCAGGGCAAATAAAAGTATGGAGCAATAACTACGTTTCGGTGCTTTTTTTTTATTCTGTTTTACTTACTTTTTGCGTAAAATTTTAAAACAACGCGGTTGGCCTTTTCTTTGGTTGTTTTCCGTGTAAGCACATTTGAAAACATATGGCGCATTTGATGCCCCAAGCTATATCTCTGCTCCAAGGCGCAGCCTATGTTGCAGGCCGCCAGACCTATTTTAACCATATGGTGATATTAAACGTGGATCAAAATCTTGATACACGGACGTTCTCGATTTCCATCTACTTCAGAAAAGCGGTCATTGGGAAGGGAGATCAAAGTCACTTGTTGTAAGCAGAAAAGGGCTTAGCCATTGAGCAGCTTCTGCGGTCACACGATTCAAGTATTAACAATTTGCAGGTGTCGGACCTTTTTAAAAGAATATAAAATGCAAAAAGTTTGCGCACATCGGGTGTGGTCTTTCGCTGTTGCGCAGTGGCGCACTCCTGCAGCCTGATTGCTCCACTAAAGTCGCAGCTAGGGAAGGGCAAAGTCGGTTTATATCCCTTGCAAGCTGCCGAGAATGACATTTCGATTGTTCAGCTTGCAGTATACGTTCCCAGTGTTACTAGTAACAGACCATTGCTAGATTGGTGCTTATTCATTTCCCCTGTTGTTACAAAGAGCGTGAAAGTGTTCAATTGTGTGGAGGGGAAAGTGCGCGAGAGGGTACGATGTTGATGGTACGTAAAGAAAAAAGGCCTGAATTGCATTGATTGTGCAATATCAAAAACGGAGGGTCGAACGGTCTTGGCATGAACCGGTAACGTTATTTTGTTTTTGGTTCAGTTCCGGTTCGGGCACAGCGGGCTCAAAAAATAATGGTTCGCGTTCGTTCCGGCAAAGCTACCGGTTGAGTTCCGGTTTTCGGCTCGACACCCAGGTTTCTATGAAGGTAAGCTTGACATCCACCAGAGTCCAACCATACGGCTACAAATGAAAGCTATACAGCTTTGTCAGGAACTTCGCAGTTGAAAAAAATTCTTTCTCGTCCAGGATTCCAACCCAAGCCCACTGCTGAACTGGAGCATTCGCTCTACTAACTGAGCTAACGAGGAGTATAGCAGTTTGTAGCGCGAGAGCGAATTGATCAACAACTCCAAGTGACGCACAAGTGTTAATCGACCAGATTTAAGGTAAGCCCACAAGGTGGAGCAGGTCTCTATGAGGGGAAGTTTGACATCCACCTGAGTGCAGCTGGGTATCAAACTTTCCTTCATAGAAAATCGCCCCGCCCGTAGCGTAATGGTTATCGCACCAGACCGGTATTCTGGAGGTCGTGGGTTCGGTTCCCATCTGGCGAGCATTTTTTCTCCACTTTCTTTCTTTCCAAATTCTTTATCTGTTTCAATGACCTACCACATCCTCCCCTTTGCTTTCCGAGGTTTTCTTGACTGCCAACCCTTATTTCTGTATTATTACAACGAGCCCCTCATTTCCTATTCTGATTTGCTACATGCATGGCGAGAGCCTCTGTTATGGCAGTCTTGGTACCATAGGGAGCTTAAGAGGGTTCAACGCTGGTCGACCACTCTCGACATGTCGTAAACGCTCGAGTAACGGCCGGGGGGTTAAAAGAAGGTCCACTTCAGCCCGAGAAGTCGGAGTAGCGCTGGCTAAAACCCCAAGCACAGGAAAAAATACATTGGCATAAATACCCCATAAACTGGAGGATAAAATCGCCCCGCCAGTTTCGTAGTGGTTATCGCACCAGATCGGTATTCGGGAGGTCGTGGGTTCGGTTCCCACCTGGCGGGAATTTTTTCTCCACTTTCTTTTTTTCCCAAAATTTTTTTATCTGTTTCAATGACCTACCACAACCTCCCCTTTGCTTTCCGAGGTTTTCTTGACTGCCAACCCTTATTTCTGTCTTATTACAACGAGCCCCTCACTTCCTATTCTTATTATCAACGTATATATATATATATGACCACGAAAAACATAATATTTATTACGACATTTCGGCTGGGATCCAGCCTTTTTCAAGTGAACTACAAGCGTAGAATAAGGGTACATGTAGGCTCGTAGGGAGCGCTGTGAGCACGTGGACACATGATTTCAAAAGCATGCAAGAAGGAAGTATAGCAAAAAACAATTGGAATGAAACGTACTGGACGATTGGGCGCGCAGATAACACATCTCAATATACAACGCAGCGAAAAGCAAAAGCGATGCACTTAGGAAGTGTGTTTCCTGCAGCCACCGCCCATACCACGCACAGCAATATTAAGAAAGTAAACAAATAAGGAAAGGGTACTCTGCATCTCACAGCAAAGGAGCGGAAACAACCTGCCGCAAAAGGTGGAAGCGTAGAATCGACAATTAGTCCTCCAGACACAGGGAAACGCAAAAAGCCATCTATGTCTCGGCAGAAGGCGACGTTAAATTTCAAGAAACAAGGCGGGCGGATTAGCGAGGGGTCGGCGTCCTCAAAGGAAAATGCCGCCGCTTCCCGAAGACACCAGATAATATCTACAAATGGCTTATCTGCGGCCCGTGGCCCGGTCACAAAGCGGACAATGACGACCCTTCGATGGGTACCGACGCCGACGCAGGTGTGCGGGAGCCACCCAAGAGGAGCGCAGGTTGTGCGAGTGTCTTGAGAAATGACACACGAGGCAGGAAATAAACAAAGAAACAGCACACAGAAAAAAGCAGTTGAACGACCCCTGGCTCATGACATTAAATGGATAGATACAACGAATTTTTAGCTTTCATTTGATATTTTTGCAAGTAACAAAGGCTAGCACGTTATGAAAAAAGAAAAACAAAGATGTGACGCACATACGAGAACAAATTTCCAGTGATCTAGGAAACAAATGACACTTTGCTGCTAGTCATCAATGGCAGTATGAATTTGCACACACCATTCTTTAAACAAACTGACAAATTAACGGACAAACAAAGAATACGCGCGTACAAATCGTAGGACATGGAGAACCATATCAGTGAGCAAAAATAGCTTACCAAGTGGCATTTCGGGCAAAAGAGCAATGAAGCATACGGAGAAAATACCTTATTCACAACACTGGGCCGAATAGCGCTTAGAAAGGCTAATGATGTGATACAGCAAGCTTTCGTGCATGAGAAGCAATAAGGCATACGGAAAAGTAACCTGCTGACAACGATGTTCCATCCAGTGCTTGAGAAGTGGTAACAAGCGATACGTGCCACTACAAGGTCTAGGTTTGAAGGCACGGCAGCCTTCCCGGAGACTCATTGATACCCCTTGTGAGAGTGTCTTATTTGTGGATCAGATAAGATTCGCAGGCTTCCCTGTCGAAATGGGTTTTAAATCCTGATTGGAGCACTGTAGCCTTACATTGGTCGAACGGGTCTTTTAGAGTTGATATGTTTTGAAAGGGGGGGGGGGGGTAAATTTTGTTTTTGCACTGGATCTGTGAATATTAATGCGATTTCTAAAAGAATTTTCAGTCTGTCCAATATATTGCGCACCACAAGCACCACATTCTAGAAGGTAAACTATATTTGCAGTGTCACAATTAAGCGGCCCCTGATCAGCATGAAAAAATCCGATTCCCTGCTCTGAATGCTTGTTGTTGGTGTCATCATCAGACAGAATTTGAACCGGGGTTTTCCACATGGTGTGGAACCTGTGAAACTAGTTTCTTTTGATTGAGATGATGTTACAATCTCTCTGATGTTTCTTGCTCGGCAATACACCGCGCATGGGTGGTTTGGGGTGACGTGCTTCATTTTTTTACTCTGGAGCAAGATGTTGTGATGTGTCCTTTAAATTTCATTGACGTTTGGGCCAGATGCCGAATATGTCAGAATCAGATTGGTTTGTGAACTGGAAGTGGAGGTTTTATTGCCACTAATAAGTCTAGAACGCTTCTCTTCTGATGCCTTCCTGATTCAATCTTCAATGAGTGGTAGTGGGTATTTTTGTCGTGCGAGGTCAATGCGGAGCTGATCACAATTAGAAGCGAAGAAATTTTGGTTAGTGCAAATTCTGCGGAAGCGTAGGGCTTCGCTGTATGGAATGGCAGTTTGCAGTGTCTTACATGGCTGCTGTGAAAGTTCAAGTATTGGTGTCGGTCGGTGGGTTTTCTGTACACCGAAGTATCCAGTCTGTGTCCGTAAGTTGTTATCTGCAGGTCAAGAAAATTTATTGTAGAAGTTGAATATTCATTTGAGAATGAGATATCCCTGTGAGCACTGTTGAAATCGGATATGAATTATTTCAGAGTTTCCTCGCCATGAGCCCAAACCAATAAAATGTCGTGGATGTACCGCTTGTAAACCAGTGGTTTTAAAGGGACGTTCTGCAGGAACTGTGTCTCAAGGGTTCCCATGGATATGTTTGCATAGTTTGGGCCCATTTTTGTCCTCATAGATGTGACAGTGATTCGAACGTAGTGCTGGTTATTGAATTCAAAATTGTTTAATTCAAGTATTTTTAAGGTAATAGTTTGGCCAAAGTGTTGCGGTCAATAGGTTTGTCCTCTCCTACATTTTCGTAGGCTCTTATGACGGATTCAATTCCACCGACATGAGGTATGTTTGTATACAAAGAGGCTACGTTTAATGTTACAAGGAAAGAGTTATCCGGTATCGTGAGGTCTTTTATTTCGCTTAGAAAATGAGTAGTATCCTTTATGTACGAATGGAATGTGGGTGGGAGTTCCCTTATAATGTTGTCGATATAGCTAGAAATATTCTCGGTCACGGTTCCTATGCCAGAGACTATGGGCCTGCCCGCATTGTTATGTTGTCAATTTTGGTAAGGAGGTAAAAACGTCCTGGCGTGCAGTGCAATAGAATAAGAGCTCGCGCAGTTTTTTTGTCTATCAGTTTTTCATCTCTAAGTTCAATTATGGTACTGCGTACTCGTTCTATGTAGTCTAATGTCGGATCGGCCGCAAGGGGCTGGTAGAAAGACGTGTCACCTTATTGCCTTTGCGCTTCAGTGTTATAATTCGTTTGGTTCATAACAACAATGGATCCTCCTTTATCAGCGGGCTTTATCATTAGGTCAGAGTGGGTGCTAAGGATTTCTAGTGCCCTCCGTTCCTTTCCTGTGAGATTCGGTCGGTAGGAGGTGCGCTTTCTATATTCCGCTATGACATCTTTTTGAGCCGCCTTGATGTACGTATCCGTATACTTGTCACGTTGTGGTGGTGGCGTGCAATGGCTAACCGATGGAAGACTCGGTCCTGTGTTATCATCTCTGGGGACACCATGATAGTACCCTTTTAATCGGAGTGAGCGTGAGAAATTTTCAATATCCTTTTATAGTTGCAGCTCATTTAATTTTCCATTGAAGGGACAAAAGGATAGCCCCATAGACAATGCCCTCAATTCATCCTCTGAAAGAGTAACAGTGGAGAGGTTTACTACATTATCACGAGTGTCGGGCTCGGGTACATCATTATTGGAAAACGGTGTGCTAGGTTCGGATAGGGGTAAATCAACATCGTCGCGGAGCAACTTTTTTGCCTATAGAGCAGAAAAATAGCTTGTTTTGTTCAGTTTAAACAATTCTAGTGCGGTATTTTCTCGCGTAGTCAAATGAATTTTACAATTCTGAAAAGGTCCATCGATGCCTGATGTGGTGTGCTTCGCCAGTTTGCCTCATGAGTAGGCGAGAGGTCAGATGTAGCTGGTTTGAGGTTAATTATCGAGCCTTTTGGGGCAATGCCTAATTTCCTTTATACAATAAGGCTGCTAACGTGATGTTCATATCGAATATTTTTTTCCTCAACCTTCCTTTGCTTTAAAAATGCTATGGAAAATGGACGAGCACCGAGTTCACCTGGGGGCTCTTCAGGAAGTCAATATCGACGTGTTCCCCGGACGACGTCGTAATATCGGGGCCTAGTTTAGGGGGCCTCACAGGCTAGAGCAGCGGCTGTTGGTGGAGGCGGAGGTGGAGGTGGGGCCTGTCCTTGCACTTGTAGGGATGGAGCACTGGCCGCATGTTGTAGCCATGTCGACTGACGGCGTGCAAAGTTTCTCAACAAGGTCCGGTGAAGGTGGCTGGCCATTATGGCGACGCCGCCAAAGTTGCGGTGGATTCCATCCGCAGCAAACACCCGAGCCGAGGGCACACACTCAATCAAGGCCGTGGTCGAGGGAGAAGAGGCCCCTGTTGCGGAGACAATGCCGGCGAAGAAGGTGATTAAACCGGCAGGCTTCTGAGTTGAAGCGGTGCACGGACCGCCAGTTGCTGCGTTGTCAGCGCCGATCAGGGCAGCGAGGGAGGATGAGAGTCGCATAGACGGTACGGATTTCAGGATGGTAATGCCTCATGGAAGCGAGAACCTTCTCGTACCGTTGAAAGGTGACTCTGGCCGGCGTCTTGGCAATATCGTTCGTGCCAACATGTCAAAGACCTCATGATACCGGATAACTCTTTCCTTCAAACATTAGACGTAGCCTCTTTTTATACAAACATTCCTCACGCCGGTGGAATCAAATCCGTCATAAGAGCCTACGAAAATTCAGAAAGGGACAAACCTGTTGACTGTAACACTTTGGCCAAAGTATTAACTTTATTACTTGAATTAAACAATTGTGAATTCAATAACCAGCACTACGTCCAAATAAGTGGCATATCTATGGGGACAAAAATAGGCCCAAATTATTAAAACATATTCATGGGAATTCCTGAAACACAGTTCCTGGAGAACGTCCTTTTAAAACCGCTGTTTTACAAGCGGTACATTCACGACATTTTCTTGGTTTGGTCTTTGTGAGGAAACCCTGAATCAATTCATATCCGATTTCAACAGTACTCACAGTGATATCTCATTCTCACATGAGTATTCAACTTCTACAATATTTTTTTACGTGCAGATAATAACTAACGGACACAGACTGGATACTTCGGTGTACAGAAAACCCACCAACCGACACCAATACTTGAACTTTCACAGCAGCCATGTAAGACACTGCAAAACTGCTATTCCATACAGCCAAGCCCTATGCTTCCGCAGAATTTGAACTAACCAAAATTTCTTCGCTTCTAATTGTGATCAGCTCCGGATTGACCTCGCACGACAAAAATACCCAGTACTAGTCATTGAAGATTCAATGAGGAAGGCATCAGAAGAGGTGCGTTCTACACTTATTAGTGGCAATAAAACCTCCACTTCGAGTTCAGAAACCAATCTGATTCTGACATATTGGGCATCTTGCCCAAACGTCAATGAAATTTTAAGTAGACACAACAACATCTCGCTCCAGAGTGAAAGAATGAAGCACGTTATCCCAGACCTACCACGCGTGGTGTATCGCCGAGCAAGAAACATCAGAGATATTGTAACATCATCTCGATCAAAAGAAACTAGTTTCCCAGGTTCCTCACATGTGGAAAAACCCGGTGCAAATTGTGTCTCATTATGACACCAACAACAAGCGCTCAGAGCTGTGTATCTATCTTTTCCATGCAGATCAGGGGCAGCTTTAATTGTGACACTGCAAATATAGTTTACCTCCTTGAATGTGGTGTTTGTGTTGCGCAATACATTGAACAGACTGAAAATTCTTTTACAACTCGCATCAATAATCACAGGTCCAATGCAAAACCAAACCTTATTTCCCCCTTTCGAAACATATGAACTCTTTGAAACACCCGTTCAACCAATCTAAGGCCACAGGGCTCCAATAAGGATTTAAAACCCATTTCGACAGGGAAGCCTGCGAATATTACCTGATCCGCAAATGCAACACTCTCACAAGGGGTATTAATAAGTCTCCGTGAAGGGTGTCGTGCCTTCAAACCTAGACCTTTTAGTGGCACGTATCGCATGTTACCACTTCTCAAGTGCTGGATGGTTCATTGTTGTCAGCAGGTTAATTTTCCGTATGCCTTATTGCTTCTCAAGCACAAAATCTTGCTGTATCACATCATTACACTTTCCAAGCACTATTCTGCCCAGTGTTGTGGATAAGGCATTTTCTCCGAATGCTTCATTGCTCTTTTGCCCGAAATGCCACTTTGTAAGCTATTTTTGTTCACTGATATGGTTCTCCATGTCCCACGATTTGTGCGCGCGTATTCTTTGTTTGTTCTTTTGTTTGTCAGTTTGTTTAAAGAATGGTGTGTGCGAATTCATACTGCCATTGATGACTAGCTACGAAGTGTCATTTGTTTCCTAGATCACTGGAGATTTGTTCTCGTACATGCGTCACATCTTTGTTTTTCTTTTTTCATAATGAACAAGCATTTGTTACTTGCAAAAATATCAAATGTAAGATAAAAATTTGTTGTATCTATCCATTTGTTGTAATGAGCCAGGGGCTCTTTCATCTGCTTCTTTCTGTGTACGGTTTCTTTGTTTATTTCCTGCCTTGTGTGTCATTTCTCAAGACACTCGCACAACCTGTGCTCTTCTTGGGTGGCTCCCGCACACCTCTGTCGGCGTCGGCGCCCATCGAGGGGTCGTCATTGTCCGCTTTGTGACCGGGACGCGGGCCGCGGATAAGTCATTTGTGGCTGTTATCTGGTCTCCTCGGGAAGCGGCGGCATTTTCCTTTGAGGACGCGGCCCCCTCGCTAATCCGCCCGCCTTGTTTCTTGAAATTTAACGTCGCCTTCTGCCGAGACATAGATGGCTTTTTGCGTTCCCCTTTGTCTGGAGGACTAATTGTCGATTCTACGCTTCCGCCTTTTGCGGCAGGTTGTTTCCGCTCCTTTGCTGTGAGATGCACAGTACCCTTTCCTTATTTGTTTACTTTTCTTAATATTGCTGTGCGTGGTTGGGCGGTGGCGGCAGGAAACACAATTCCTAAGTGCCTTGCTTTTGCTTTTCGCCGTGTTGTATATTGAGATGGATTACCTGGGAACCCGGTCGTGCAGTACGTTTCTCTCTACTTGTTTTTTGCTGTACTTCCTTCTTTTACGCTTTTGAAATCATGTCCTCGTGCTCATAGCGCTCCCTACAAGCCTACATATACCCTGTATTCGACCGTTGTATTTCAAACGAAAAAGGCTGGATCCCAGCCGAAACGTCGTATTAATAATTTTTATGTGTTTAGTCGTGATTCTTATTTATAAACTATTCAGCTGCAAAGCGCTTTACCGTTTTATATATATATATATATATATATATATATTATATATATATATTTTATATAATATATATATATATATACAGAAAGAAATGCGGGCAGTCTACAACGCCGAAGAAGGCATAGGGGAATGGTTGGACTATATTTTTTTTACCGTTAGTGAAATTATATTTTTTTTTCATATTAATTGAAGCGTCAGATACAGTTGTAGTAAATATAAATACCCCAGCAAGTGAAGCGGAACACAGTCGCCCAGATAGCCGAATTGGTAAGGCATTCGAGATCTAATCGAAAGGCGTGGGTTCGGTCCCCACTCTGGGCGCGTGTTTTCTTTCTTTCTTTCTTTCTCGCTTCAATTAATATGAAAAAAATATATATAATTTCACTAACGGTAAAAAAATATATATAGTCCAACCATTCCCCTATGCCTTCTTTGGCGTTGTAGACTGCCCGCATTTCTTTCTGTATTTCCTAACGAGCCCTTCATTTTCTAAGTATATATAAATATATATATATGAGAAGAAAAACTTCGAACAAGGTAAAAGCACGATTGTGGCCTACGTTTCAGCAAAGAGAACTTGCTTTCCACAGGGAAGCAAGTGGAAAGCAAGTGGAAACGCCCTGAGGAAAGCAAGTTCTCTTTGCTGAAACGTAGGCCACAATCGTGCTTTTACCTTGTTCGAAGTTTTTCTTCTGTGTTCTCTACCATCTTCAAAGTTCTACTACTCCCTGGATTTCGTGTACGAAGATGACGGAGCAAGGTAAGCCCCTCTCCTCTCCCTGGCACACATAGCTCTCATTGGTGATAGCCACTTTAAGTACATTCACGACCACTTCCCTTCCGGACACAATTCACCATACATAAGCTTTCAAAGCGGCGCCACAACCCATGACATCAGAAAACTGATTGACGCCGCCCCACGCAACATCACTCACTTCGTTCTTCACTTTGGCACTAACGACTTAAGAACAACACTGCTGAAAGCACCATCGAGGCCATGAAAACTCTTGTTCACGATGTTCATACCAACAGGCCCAAAGCAAAGATAACCCTGACAACAGTACTTCCCAGGATCGAAAAAAAAACACAAGCCAGACATACCCAAGACACACAGACTTCTAGCTAACTCGCAAAGGTCAGCTAAGCTTAACGACTTCCTCATGTACCTTGGACACAACACAGGAAACGTTGACATCATCCACCACGCAAAAATTCACCACGACCCCCTAGGACACCTGGCCAAGGACGGACTACACCCTAACTTTCGAGGCGTCCGACTGATTTCCGAAAACATCAAGCACAGGCTGAGGAACACATTTAAGGTGGCCCTGAGGAAAGCAAGTTCTCTTTGCTAAAACGTAGGGCACAATCGTGCTTTTACCTTGTTGGAAGTTTTTCTTCTCTTGTGTGCTCTACCATCTTCAAAGTTCTACTACTCCCTATATATATATATATATATATATATATATATATATTGTAAGGGATATAGTTGACCCTTTGGCAGGAGCAGAAGCAAGGCGAGCGCAGGTACAAGCGTACCGACGATGGCCGAACACATATATATATATATATATATATTATTATATATATATATATATATATATATATATATATATATATATATATATATATATATATATATATATATATATATAGCGAATCAGAATAGGAAATGAGGGCTCGTTGAAAATAAGACAGAAATAAGAATTGGCAGTCAAGAAGACCTCGGAAAGCAAAGGGAAGGATGTAGTAGCTCAAGATAAAGAATTTGGAAAATAAGCAAGTGGAGAAAAAATGCCCGCCAGGAGGGATCCGAACCCACGACCTCCAGAATACCGGTCTGGTGCGATAACCACTACGCTACCGGCGGGGCTACTTTAGCCTCCACTTTCTGGGGTATTTATGTTCAGGTGTTTTTGTTTCCTGCGCTTGGGGGTGGTAGCCAGCGCCACTCGGACTACTCGGGTTGAAGGGGACCTTCTTTTTAACCCCCGGGCCCTGACTCGAGCGTCTACGACATGTCGAGAGTGGTCGACCAGCGTTGAACCCTCTTAAGCAACCAATGGCACCAAGACTGCCAGAACAGAGGCCCTCGCTATGCATGTAGCGAATCAGAATAGCAAATGAGGGGCTCGTTGAAAATAAGACAGAAATAAGAATTGGCAGTCAAGAAGACCTCGGAAAGCAAAGGGGAGGATGTAGTAGCTCAAGATAAAGAATTTGGAAAATAAGCAAGTGGAGAAAAAATGCCCGCCAGGTGGGTTCCGAGCCCACGACCTCCAGAATACCGGTCTGGTGCGATAACCACTACGCTACCCGCGGGGCTACTTTAGCCTCCACTTTCTGGGGTATTTATGTTCAGGTGTTTTTTTTTCCTGCGCTTGGGGGTTGTACCCAGCGCCACTCGCACTACTCGGGGTGAAGGGGACCTTCTTTTAACCCCCGGGCCGTGCCTCGAGCGTCTACGGCATGTCGAGAATGGTCGACCAGCGTTGAACCCTCTTAAGCTCCCTATGGCACCAAGACTGCCAGAACAGAGGCACTCGCTATGCATGTAGCGAATCAGAATAGGAAATGAGGGGCTCGTTTAAAATAACACAGAAATAAGAATTGGCAGTCAAGAAGACTTCGGAAAGCAAAGGGGAGTATGTAGTAGCTCAAGATAAAGAATTTGGAAAATAAGAAAGTGGAGAAAAAAAAGTCACGCCGGGGGCTAAAAAGAAGGTCCCCTTCACCCCGAATTGTCCGAGTGGCGCTGGCTACCACCCCCGAGCGCAGGAAACAAAAACACCTGAACATAAATACCCCAGAAAGTGGAGGCTAAAGTAGCCCCGCCGGTAGCGTAGTGGTTATCGCACCAGACCGGTATTCTGGAGGTCGAAGGTTCGGATCCCACCTGGCGGGCATTTTTTCTCCACTTTCTTATTTTCCAAATTCTTTATCTTGAGCTACTACATCCTCCCATTAGCTTTCCGAGGTTATCTTGACCGCCAATTCTTATTTCTGTCTCATATATATATATATATATATATATATATATATAGAGAGAGAGAGAGAGAGAGAAATGCCGGCAGTTTACAACCCAAAATAAGACATAGGGGAATGGTCAGACTATAGTTACAGTTAGTGACGTTACATTTTTTTATTAATTACGTGAGAAAGAAATACAGAAAAACACGCGCCCAGTGTGGGGACGGAATCCACGCCTTTCGATTAGATCTCGAATGCCTTACCAATTCGGCTATCTGGGGGACTGTGTTCTCCTTCACTTTCTGGGGTATTTATATTTACTACAACTGTATCTGAAAATTGAGGGTGGTAGCCAGCGCCACTCAGACTACACGGGGAGAAGGGGACGTTCTTTTAAGTACGAATGCACTTCTTAAGCGAGCGTGAATCGTCCGCCGCCGTAGTCCGCATAGCAACAGCTGCGGGTGCGCGCGCTCCTCGTCTTCCTTAGCAACGGGGGGAGATGGGCGCGCGCAGCCTGGCCGCTGACATGGCACATACCCACGTGGGGGATTGGCCAGGAATCGGGCGTGAGAAGGGCTAATGCACCCGCTTAAAGGAGTACTGAGACGAAATTTCAAAGCTGAGATCCGCTCTAGCAATCAAGTACAACGACAACACAAATAGGTGTCTGTGAATAAATGCATCTTTCTTTCTTTGTAGTTGTGTGTGTGTGTGTGATCTCAATTTCGCGAACATTACCGAACCGCGCAAATTCAACTCGTGCATTCGCACTTTCACATTCTTCCCCTCGGGGAAATGCGGGGAATTTTTTCAACCCCGGGGGCGTGACGCGAACGTCTACAGCCTGTCATAAGCGGGTCACTGGCGGGAAACCCTCCTGTGCTACCTAGGCATATGGTAGCATAAAAGGGTTTCCCCATAAGGTTGCATAAGAGGGTTTCCGCCAGCATTTCTTTCTGTATTTCCTAAGGAGCCCCTCATTTCCAAACCTTATTATCTTGCGAAAGCTTTGCGAGGACGTCGGTCCTGGTAGACTTTATGCCAAGGTAGCATAAGAGGGTTTCCCACCTGCGACCCGCATATGACAAGCTGTAGACGTTCGCTTCACGCCCCGGGGGTTGAAAAGAAGGTCCCCATCTCCCCGTGTAGTCTGAGTGGTGCTGGCTACCAGCCTCAATTTTAGGATACAGTTGTAGTAAATATAAATACCACAGAAAGTGAAGGAGAACACAGTCCCCCAGATAGCCGTATTGGTAAGGCATTCGAGATCTAATCGAAAGGCGTGGGTTCGGTCCCCACTCTGGGCGCGTGTTTTTCTTTCTTTCTTTCTCACGTAATTAATAAAAAAAATGTAACGTCACTAACGGTAAAAAATAGTCTCACCATTCCCCTATGCCTTCTTTGGGGTTGTAGACTGCCGGCATTTCTTTCTGCATTTCCTAACGAGCCCTTCATTTCCAAACCCTAATATATATATATATATATATATATATATATATATATATATATTATATATATATATATGTGTGTGTGTGTGTGTGTGTGTGTGTGTGTATTTGTTGAACCTGAACTGAAAGACCACAAACCGGAAGTGAACCAGCATTTTTCTGAAACTGAACCCGAACCAGAACCGTTATATTTCGAACCTGCTGAATCCGAGCTGGAACTGAAGTGAAAAAAGAAATAACGTTTACCGGTTCATGCCGAATATTAAACAGTCATAGCAATAAATGCCTTTTTTCTTTCACGTACCATCAACTTCGTACCCGCTCGCGCACTTTCCCCTCCAGACAATTGAACACTATCACGCTCTATACATCAGGTTAAATGAATGAGCACCAATGTAGACAATTGTTTGTTGCTGCTGGAAGCGCGAGCGTAGTGCAAGCTGACCAAACGAAATGCCATTCTCGGCAGCTTGGCCGGGGTATAAAGCAACTTTGCCCTTCCCTAACTGCGACTTTATCAGAGCAATCAGCCTGCACGAGTGCTCCACTGCGCAAGAACGAAAGTCCCCACCCGATATGTCTTTTTGTATTTCATAATTTGTTTAAAAGGTTCGACACCTGCAAATTGTTAATACTCGAAAAGTGTGACCGCAGGAGCTGCTCAGTGGCTAAGAAGTTTGCTGCCGACCACAAGTGGCGTCGATCTCCCTTCCCCAAGACCATTTTTTTGTCGTATATGAAAATCGAGAACGTCCGTGTATCGAGATTTTGATCCACGTTTAATATCATCAGCTGGTTAAAATAAGTCTGCCGGCCTGCCACATAAGCTGCGCCTTGGAGCAGAGATATACAATGGAGCATCAAATGCGCCAATTTTAAAGAAGTGTGTTTACACGGAAAGCAACAAAAAAGAAAAGGCGAATCACGTTGTTTTAAAATATTATGCAAAAACTATGTAAATCCGAATAAGTAAAAACGTACCAAAACCTGGATATTGTTTAAAACTTTTCTTTGCCCTGCCTTTCACAACCAAACGTGCCATCAATACGAAGGAAGTGAGATCCGTGGTCAGTTTTTGAGGACATTACAGTGGACAAGTTCCGCTTTTTACAGATACAGATAACAAAAGATATGTCAGGAAAAACTGTTTAAATGCACACTTAATCCCTTTCAAGAAACTGCAGCCCTCGACCTTGTTTTGGAAGCAGAAACAGTAAAAAAGCAGATGACACGTTCAGAAAGGCAGTGCGGTACCTCACACTGTCCCATTCACTCAGCTATCATCTCTTCTACTAGTTCTGAAGTTTTGTATCTTTCAGATCTACTTTTTTTGAAGGTGCCCTTGTACTGACTGCCCAACTCGCTACATTACTTCTACTGCTACTCCTTCCGCAGGGGAGTACTGCTGTGGTCGAATTAAAGAGCGTCTACACAAAAACGTCCTATCTCATGTTCCCCGCGTCAAATGTTCCGTCGATTCCGGAATGTAGCACACGCAGCGATGACCGGGGGTCAGGCGGTACGATGACATACTGATTGGAATGCACACATCTGGTATAGCTATCGCAAAAGGAATTGCAGTGGTCAGAGCAATAATGCAATGACTGAGCGCAAACTAAAGCTTACTTTTAACAAAAGTGTGGCTAACGCATTCCATGAGGTGACCGCTAACATATAGTTCAGGGTGACCAAATATTCTAATTCATTAGTAGTATTTATGTGCCTTTTGTAGGATTATTCTAATTTGTTACAAATATAAAGAAATGTGTGCCATTGGTAATAAGCGTTGGTAATTAAACGCGCCAGTACGCAGGCCTAAATTTAAAGCTTCACGGTAAGCGTGATAGGAGATTCCATAGCGACGATTACGATTTTAAAAAATGGATAGGGCCGAAACTAAATCCCACCGTCATACCTCTTGGCGGTGGCTTTATGAACCCTTGCTCGGAGAACATATAGTCTGGGCGAGAAAGTAGGTGGTAAATCGTCACCACTTCGTCTGTTTTTCTAATCTCTCGTAATTGTTGAAAGTTTGCTTTGCAATTGCGCCATCGCCCTTGGGAAACAGCAGTTTTTTGAAATTTTTTGTATTTTGATTTGACTGTCATTTTAAACAAATAGATTATTTGTCTAATTGCAGTGATAATTCAACTCATCGAACTGGTTCGCGAACCGGCTCGGTATGTGTCAAACAGAAACTGAACTGGAAGGAAATGAATCCGCCTGAACCAGAACCATAACCGAGCCGGAATTTTTTCGGGTTCGATACACGATATATATATATATATATATATATATATATATATATATTATATATATATATATATAAAGACAGCGGGAAAGAGTATAAGTAAAGAGTCGGCTACACAGCAGAACAATAACAGAGACGGTTTACTTACGCAGCGGCAAGGGGACTAGCCTTCGTCAGAGTACAGTTACATGAGTTTGCTGTTTGCAAAACATGATCGCATGATGTTGCGAATTTTGCCCAGCAAAATCATGTAACTGTACTCTGATGGAGGCAAGTCCCGTTGCGGCTACATAAGTAAACCTTCTTTTTTATTGTTCTTGCTGTGTATCCGACTCTTATACTATTTCTGCGCGGTTTGTGAGTTTTATCTTTATATATATATGTATATATATACATATTAGTCTGGGAACTAAAAAACTCGCACAGCGCGAAAAAATAAGGTACGAAGAGAGAGGGACACTCGAGAAAACAATAAAAATAAAAATAAAAGTTTACTGACGTTGCAGGAAGAGGACTTCCTTTCTTCAGAGTACAGAATAAGTAGGTTTCAGGGTTATATATATGCAGAAAATGTAGCAAGGGCGAGGACAAGGGTAGAGAGAGTTTGTACAATGGGATCATGGTTGGTGGGCATCAAAAGGATTAGAGAAGTGGAAGAGGGGGAAAATAATAAAAAGGATAACAAGAACCCACAGTCACGCGGTACTGTAAGTACTGTAGGTACCTACAGTACCGCAGTACTGCAGCTGGTGACATTCTTCGGCGCGTTTGGCAGCCTCAGAAACCGGCGTGCACTCAGATACATCGGGGGGGGGGGGGGGGGGATAGGGGAGAATGGCGTCGAGCATGCACGATGGCTCTCGCCCGTATAGAAGGAAAAACGGAGAAAAATTACGCCCACCTCCCCTCGCCGGAACCCTGGTGGGATGCGACGCTGAAGGGGGTTCCATTGTGCGTTTCCGTTGGGTCGATTACTCGAATTGCGTGAGCAATCGTCGGGTAATGCGAGAGAGAGAGAGAGCAAGCTTAGCGCGGACGACCGTCGACTGAGAGACCGGCCGGAGAGCGGCACTCCGCTTATATGCGCAGCGTGCCCGAAGGAGAGGAGACCGCGGAGAGAGAGGGCGCTGCAAATGCGCACAGCGCGCTTGCGCCGCGCGCAGCACCGCCCACCGGCGGAGTGAGAGTGCGCTGCGCCACGCGCCCGCAGATGTTGGGCGAGAGTGTTCGCTATTGGAGGGAGGAGAGGAGGCGAGCGGAGGAGAAACGCAGCTGTGGGGACGCGGACGACGACGACGCAGGAAGGACAGGGCCCCCGACAAGAGATGCTCCTCTCGGCGTATCATTTAAAGCCTGTCATGGCGTGGATGGCGGTGTTGTAGGCGTATGTCTTGTAATGGAGTATAAGGTCACAGTTTTCATGGTCAGACGCAATGTACTTGGACAACATGCCCCCGAGGGTACTATTAAAGAGCTCTGGGAGGCCGTTCGTTTGCAGATGGTAGGCAGTGCTCGTTCGATGGAAGACGCTGCATTGCTTAAGAAGCTCCGCGACGACGTCACACAGAAAGACGCGTCCCCTGTCGCTGAGCAGCTCCTTAGGAGCGCCGTGAGGGAGTATAAAACGGTGCATGAGAGACGAGGCGACGTTCCGTGCGGTAGCAGCTTGTAGAGCGGCGGTCTCAGCATAGTGCGTGAAGTGGTCGATGGCAACTGCAGCCCACCGGTGGCCGGCGGCTGCGCACGGTAACGGTTCGTACAAATCAATGACCACATGGTCACATCGTTTCACTGTGCAAGGCAGCGGCTGTAGCGGACCACACAGAGGAGGTACCGGCTGGTTTAGGCGTTGGCAGTCTGGGCAGGATCGAACGTACCTTCGCACAAAGTTGTACATGCCGCGCCAGAAGTAACGAAGATGCAAACGTTCATAGGTTTTCAGTAGGCCTACATGACCATCCGTGGCATCCTAGTGGAACACGGCACAAACATTGGACTGCGAATGTCGAGGAATCACGAGAAACCATTTGCGGCCATCCAAGTAGTCGTTGCGTCGATAAAGCACCTGATCCCGCACTGCAAAGCGAAATACTTGCCTACGGAGAGCACGTGTTGGTACAGCTTACAAAAGATTGGTAGGCGAGGTGATGAGGGAAACAATCCATGGTTCTTTCCGCTGCTCAGCGGCCATATCAGTCACAGAAAGGGAAGACAGGTCACCAGGAGAGTGCGATAGATCAGTAGGTACGGGTGAACGGGAGAGAGCGTCGGCGTCAAAATGCTGCTGACCAGACCTGTATTTGACCCGTATGTCATAGTCTTGGAGGCGAAGCGCTCATCGCCCAAGACGACCTGCCGGATCTTTGAAAGAACACAGCCAATAGAGGGCGTGGTGGTGGATGACCTCATCCTGTTGGCGGGCATAGAGATATGATCGAGATTTACCAAGCGCACCGATGATAACCAAGCACTCCTTCTCGGTAGCTGTATAATTGTATTCTACCTTAGTTAGGGTGCGGCTTGCAGAGGCGACGACATATTCGTCCAAACCTGCTGTACGTTGGCAAAGCACAGCCCCAAGGTCAACTCCGCTGGCGTCAGTATGAAGTTCGGTAAAATACAATAAGATATTCAGTCGGTGGGGACACTAGTTCGGACGGATCCATGCAGGCATGAACGAAGATTGTGTTTTGGGTGTGCCCCCCACGGTTGGAAAGAATAGATA
Organism: Haemaphysalis longicornis; assembly: GCA_013339765.2. NCBI lineage: Eukaryota > Metazoa > Arthropoda > Arachnida > Ixodida > Ixodidae > Haemaphysalis > Haemaphysalis longicornis. Next base: position 92,491,312 of record CM023451.1, read on the forward strand.
CAGTGCACAAAAGAGCATTGCAGAGTAAGATAGGAACTGAACAGGAAGTAGGTAGGGTCCATAGATCACAAAGGGGTAAACGTTTTTTAAAAGTGGGGGGAACGCGGCCTTCTTTCCAAGGACAAATCGCATTATTGAGCCGCATTAGTCTCAACAATTAGGCTGATGTTTTAGAGAGTTTCTGGGAATTCTGATGTGAAACTCAAGGGTGGGATTATTGAACAATGTGATAAAAATTATGATGTCAACTCTTTTAATCGATGGATAAGCACGTTAGTTTTTCGTAACTTTCATTTATACCAAACGTCGCTGTCCCAAACTTATAAATGAGATAAGATTCCCGAACCTCCTGCTTGTTGTGAGTTTGGAAAGCGGATTCTGAAATTGTTGCTTAAATATGTTCACATGCATTACCGCGACCGTTCCCATATCTTGACAGGGTCAAATAAGGGCAACTTTATGCATGAGATCGGTGAATATCGAACCGTATTCGGAAGGGCGTGTCAATATGGACGATATATCGTTGCCTACAAATAGTGCACTCGAGTAGGTATACGACATTAGCGCAGTCACAGTTAAAGTTACCCTTTATATTTACGTAGTAGTCTGTAGCCGTGCTGGTGGCACGCTTTGTATTATATACATATATATATATATATATATATATATATATATATATATATATATATATATATATATATATATATATATATATATATATATTGTGTGTGTGTGTGTGTGTGTGTGTACCGGAAAACAATTTCTTGGACACCGGTAAGTATAATGAAGAAAATGAAACACATCGAAAGAGGATAGGTTTTAAGGTTTCGACCGGGGACCGGCCTTCGTCAGAATAACAGTACCAAGAGTAGTTGTACAGTAGTTAAAGGCGTTCGTTGCGGTGACAAAAACCACGTGGCAGCATAAATCACAAGCAAAACAAAAACAAGAACAACAAAATCAGAAAGGAACATAATCAAAGTGCAATGCACTGTCGGCGCCCCGTTTTACAGATATCTAACCAGTAGCAGTCTAATCATATGTTCGACACGTGCGACACGGATTGTCACAAATATCAGTACACGCAAAAAAAAAAGGATTGACATGACAGGTGCAAGCAACTCAGTTTTAGTGCACTTTCATTCAAACCACGTGCGCTTGTGTTGATTGTAGGGTTTAACGCGCCGACGCAGCACAGGCGATGAGGCCCGCCGTAGTGGAGGGCTCCGGATTAAATTTGACCACCTGGGGATCTTTAACGTGCGCCGAAATCTCGCACACACGGGCGTTTTTTGCTTTTCGCCTCCATCAGAAAAGCGGCCGCCGCGTTCGGGAATCGAACCCGCGACCTCATGCTCAGCAGCGCAACGCCTTGGCCACTGCGCCACCGCGGCGGTTACGTGCGATTGTGTTAAATTTGAAGATTAAAAATGACTCGCGAACTTCCCTATCATGGTGCGTAAGAAAGCGAGATTCGAGGATCGTGACTTTGATATTGTCAAAAGTGTGACCAGCGATATTGGCATGCTTTGATAATGGAAGACGAGGTAGTGCAGAAATATGAGCCTTGTGATTGTTAAAGCGAAGTCTGAAGGATGTTTGAGTCTCCACAACGTACTGCATTTTACAAAGATGGCATTCAAGTAGATAAACTACTTTACTGGTATCACAAGTATAGTTACCATTTATTTTTAAGCTAAAATCAGAAGCAGTGCTATTCGCGGTTGACGAGGTAGTCATATGGTGGCAAACCTTGCAGCGTGGTTTGTTGCAAGGGAGGCAGCCTGTAGGCAATGTAGATTTGCCTTTTGAAGGTGTAAGAAAGTCCCGCAAATTCCGGGATCTTCTGTATGTCACACGGGGTGGTTCTCTGAAAATTGATTTCAGTCGTTCGCTCTGTAAAAGTATGTTATGGTGTTTTCCTAAAACGGCGTTTACACTTTTTGCAGGTGCGGAATAGGTTATAACAAGGTTAGTATGCGATGAAAGTGACTGTTTCTTTTTGGTACCTAAAAGTGCTTCCGATCATGGCTATCAGCACGCTTGATGGCGTCATCAATTATCTGGGAAGGGTATTTTTGCCTGACTAAAGCGTTTCGAAGGTGGGCACAGTTAGAATTAAAATCAGATTGTTGGGAGCATATTCTTTTAAAACGAAGGGCCTGACCGTAGGGTATGCTAGTTTTACAGTGCTTGACATGATAACTGTTGAAGTGAAGATATTGCTGGCGGTCAATAGGCTTTCTATAAACTGTTGTAGCGAGCTGGCCATCACACATTGTCAATGTTACATCTAGAAAATTAATAGTTTGTTCTGAGTATGCGTGGGAAAAAGAAATGAACGGATGCGCGTTGTTAAAATCATGGATAAAGGATGAAAGGTGAGCTTCCCCGTGCTGCCAAATTATAAAGATATCGTCGATGAATCGCTTGTAGTAGAGTGGCTTCAGCACGCGACTTGCCAGAAATTTGTTTTCGAGTAAGCCCATGAAAATATTTGCATAAGTAGGGCCGATGGGCGTGCCCATCGATGTGCCATTAACTTGTGGGTAATGAATCCTATTGAATTCAAAATTATTAAATTGAAGTATCAATTTTAAGAGGGTTACCAAGGTGGAGCTGTCAATTATTTTGTCACAAACGGACTCGTTGTAGGAGTGAAGTGCTGCCTGTATTCCATCTGCATGCGGGATATTGGTGTAAAGGGATGCCACATCTAAAGTAACCAACAGTGAACCAGGAGGCACAAACAGATCGACAATGTCTGACAAGAAATGGTTTGTGTCCTTAATATAGGATGGAAATGAAGGTGGAATCGGGTTTATTACTGAATCTTATAATCAGGAGATTTATTCTGTAACTGTGCCTATGCCAGAAACTATTGGCCGTCCAGGGTTTCCCGCTTTATAGATTTTTGGGAGGAGGTAAAATCGACCAGCGCCGGGGCTCAGTGGAACCAGAGAATTGAGAGCGGAAGCAGGAATTTTTTGTTGTTCAATTAGGTTGGTTAATGAATTTGTAATGAGCGATTTAAAGTTTGCGGTGGGGTCTCCATCGAGTCGCTGGTAGGAGGTGGTGTCTTCAAGCTGCCTGGTAGCTTCGCTGACATAATCTAATTCGTTTAGTATTACGAGTGCTCCGCCTTTATCTGCAGGCTTGATGAATATGTCATCGCGGGATTTAAGGTGCTGCATTGCCGCCATTTTGTTTGATGAAAGGTTTCTTTTAAACGGAGCTTGTTTGTTATAATTTTAATACATCCCGTTGAACGGCGGCGATATATAGGTCCAAGCATTTATCTCTTTGCGTAGGCGGGATCCAATGTTTTTGGGATGGAAGGATGGGAGCAGTACGATCAGCAGAATTTTTGTCCAGAAAGTATTGCCGCAATCTTAATTTTCGAGCAAAATTATCCAAGTCCTTCATGAGCTCCAATTCACTGTAACTGCCAGTAGCTGGGCAATAATTAAGTCCTCGAGACAACAGTGAAACTTCGTCACCTGAAAGCTCGTAAGATGTCACTAGATGTCACTGGGTCATCTGGCGATGTGGTACTGATGTTGTGCGGGCTAATCTTAGCGGTAGCTATCTCGGGAGGAGCATAAGGTACAGTCACTTGTCTCTCAAAAGTTTCTTGGTTTTGATCTTATATATCTCTGCCGATTTCTTTCGCTGGTATTCAGCCAGTTGCACATATTCGCGGGTCGAGAGTTTTTGATGCGAGATTAGTTGGTTTTCTTGGTTACGAATGGATTTAAGTAAAGATTCATAATGGCCGATGACAATGCGCACAAGAGCAAAAGAAGCAATCGAGAGTACGTTATCCCAGGCGGAAACATCAGAACTGACATATTTTCAATAGTAGGTTTTAACACAATTCGCAGTCCTCTAGGTACCACACTAGCTTGTAAATAGGTTTTCAGCGTAAAAACGTGAAATTCGAAACGGAGACGTTTTTCTACAACTTTGCGAATTTTCATGAATCCTTTAGAAACAGGATAGCTTGAAACAGGATTTCGGGTCCTTGAGACCCTGATAACCAGTTTAAGGCAAGCAGATGTTCGACAACCCCACAACAAAGGAGTGGGCCCAATACAGGCGAGCCCTCGACGCATGTTGTTCCAAGTGAAGCCACGGTAGTTGTACCTACCCGGAACGGTCTCCCAGCAGTAGTTTCTACATCAACATGTCTCGCGAGAAGTGGTTCGCCCACTTGCCACCGACCAAGCGACTCACGTTCATCTACGCCGCCCTCCAGAAGTGTAACATCAAATGATGAACTCCAGCCAGCCCCAGCTGCAGTGCGCTCACCGTCGACTAATATCAACCCCGCCGCTGAGGCTTCATCCAAACAGACGCCGATTCCCCAGGTTCATGCAACCCCTCTTGCGACACTACAGCCTACGACGGACGACTCCTCTTCGATTCCACCCCAACTACAACTGCCAACGAATATCCCGTGCCAAACTCTCGGTGCTTTGACTTCTTCTGCACCCACTCAACAAGTTACTCATTACAACCTCCGAACGCAACGCTCCCACGGGCCCAGGAAATCCGAGAAGTGACTACAGCCTGCATATTCCGGTAAAAATTGTTCAAGCTATCCTGTTTCTAAAGGATTCATGAAAATTTGCAAAGTTGTAGAACAGCTTCTCCGGTTCAAATTTCACGTTTTTACGCTGAAAACCTATTTACAAGCTAGTGTGGTACCTAGAGGACTGTGAATTGTGTTAAAACCTGCTATTGAAAATATGTCAGCTTCTGATGTTTCCGCCTGGGATAACGTGCTCTCGAATGCTTCTTTTGCTCTTTTGCGCATTGTCATCGGCCATTATGAATCTTTACTTAAATCTATTCGTAACCAAGAAAACCAACTAATCTCGCATCATAAACTCTCGACCCGCGAATATGTGCAACTGGCTGAATACCAGCGAGAAAAATCGGCAGAAATATATAAGATCAAAAGTCACCTTGTCTCTCAAACTTTTGAGAGACAAGGTGACTGTACCTTATGCTCCTCCCGAGATAGCTACCGCTAAGATTAGCCCGCACAACAACAGTACTACATCGGCAGAGGACCCAGTGACATCTAGTAACATAGTTAACTTGTCCTCTTACGAGCTTTCACGTGACGAAGTTTCACTGTTGTCTCGAGGACTTAATTTTTTCCCAGCTACAGGCAGTTACAGTGAATTCGAGCTCATGAAGGACTTGGATAATTTTGCTCGAAACTTAAGATTGCGGAAATACTTTTTAGACAAATATTCTGCTGATCATACTGCTCCCATCCTTCCATCCCACAAACATTGGATCCCGCCTACGCAAAGAGATAAATGCTTGGACCTATATATCGCCGCCGTTCAAGGGGATGTATTAGAAATTTATAACAAACAAGCTCCGTTTAAAAGAAACCTTTCATCAAACGAAATGGCGGAAATGCAGCACCTTAAATCCCGCGATGACATAATCATCAAGCCTGCAGATAAAGGCGGAGCACTCGTAATACTAAATGAATTAGATTATGTCAGCGAAGCTACCAGGCAGCTTGAACACACCACGTTCTACCAGCGACTCGATGGAGACCCCACCGCGAACTTTAAATCGCTCATTACAAATTCATTAACCAACCTAATTGAACAACAAAAAATTCCTGCTTCCGCTCTCAATTCTCTGGTTCCACTGAGCGCTGTCTGTGGTCGATTTTACCTCCTCCCCAAAATCCATAAAGCGGGAAACCCCAGACGGCCAACAGTTTCTGGCATAGGCACAGTTACAGAATTAATCTCCTTATTTGTAGATTGAGTAATAAACCCGATTCCACCTTCATTTCCATCCTATATTAAGGACACAAACCATTTCTTGTCAGACATTGTCGATCTGCTTGTGCCTGGTTCACTGTTGGTTACTTTAGATGTGGCATCCCTTTACACCAATATACCGCATGCAGATGGAATACAGGCAGCACTTCACTCCTACTACGAGTCCGTTTGTGACAAAATAATTGACAGCTCCACCTTGGTAACCCTCTTAAAATTGATACTTGAATTTAATAATTTTCAATTTAATCAGGTTCATTACCTACAAGTTAGTGGCACATCGACGGGCACGCCCATTGGCCCTACTGATACAAATATTTTCACGGGCTTACTCGAAAACAAATTTCTGGCAAGTCGCGCGCTGAAGCCACTCTACTACATGCGATTCATCGACGATATCTTTATGATTTGGCAGCACGGGGAAGCTCACCTTTCATCCTTCATCCATGATTTTAACAACGCGCATCCATTCATTTCTTTTTCCCAAGCATACTCAGAACAAACTATTAATTTTCTAGATGTAACATTGACAATGTGTGATGGCCAGCTCGCTACAACAGTTTATAGAAAGCCTATTGACCGCCAGCAATATCTTCACTTCAACAGTTATCATGTCAAGCACTGTAAAACTAGCATACCTTACGGTCAGGCCCTTCGTTTTAAAACAATATGCTCCCAACAATCTGATTTTGATTCTAACTGTGCCCATCTTCGAAACGCTTTAGTCAGGCGAAAATACCCTTCCCAGATAATTGATGACGCCATCAAGCGTGCTGATAGCCACGACCGCGATGCACTTTTAGGTACCAAAAAGAAACAGTCACTCTCATCGCATACTAACCTTGTTATAACCTATTCCGCACCTGCAAAAAGTGTAAACGCCGTTTTAGGAAAACACCATAACATACTTTTACAGAGCGAACGACTGAAATCAATTTTCAGAGAACCACCTCGTGTGACATACAGAAGGTCCCGGAATTTGCGGGACTTTCTTACATATTCATAAGGCAAATCTACATTGACTACAGGCTGCCGTCCTTGCAACAAACCGCGCTCAAGGTTTGCCACCATATGACTACCTCATCAACCTCGAATAGCACTGCTTCTGATTTTAGCTTAAAAATAAATGGTAACTATACTTGTGATACCAGTAACGTAGTTTATCTACTTGAATGCAATCTTTGTAAAATGCAGTACGTTGGGGAGACTCAAACATCCTTCAGACTTCGCTTTAACAATCACAAGGCTCATATTTCTGCACTACCTCATCTTCCATTATGAAAGCATACCAATATCGCTGGTCACACTTTTGACAATATCAAAGTCACGATCCTCGAATCTGGCTTTCGAACGCACCATGATAGGGAAGTTCGCGAGTCATTTTTAATCTTCAAATTTAACACAATCGCACGTGGTTTGAATGAAAGTGCAGGAAAACTGAGTTGCTTGCACCTGTGATGTCAATCCTTTTTTTTGCGTGTGCTGATATTTGTGATACTCCGTACCGCACGTGTGGAACATAAGATTAGACTGCTACTGGTTAGATATCTGTGTATCGGGGCCCCGACAGTGCATTGCACTTGATTATGTTCCTTGTGATTTTGTTGTTCTTGTTTTTGTTTTCTTGTGATTTATGCTGCCACGTGGTTTTTGTCACCGCAACGAACGCCCTCATATACTGTACAACTACTCTTGGTACTGTTATTCTGACGAAGGCCGGTCCCCGGTCGAAACGTTAAAACCTATCCTCTTTCGACGTGTTCTATTTTCTTTTTAATATATGTATGTAAATATATATATATATATATATATATATATATATATATATATATTTATATATATATATATATATATATATATATATATATATATATATATATATATATATATTTATATATACATATATATATTTATATCAAAGCAGATGAGCTATGACATGATGGTGATAATGGTGATGGGAAGCTGAAGTTCCAGATGATCTACACACAGCGGCAACAGTCAACGGCAACGGCAACAGCGGCAACGGCAACAGTCTGGCCATGAATTACTTCTTTCCTGTTTGGCCAACAAAGGTCCGAAGACGAACGACAAGCATCTGGACGCGGAATACTCGTTTTCTCTGCGGCCACCCATGTAGAAAAGATCTCCGGACAGAGAATTGCGTGTATGTACGTGACGACCTCTGGAAGGAGGGGTCGCGGTGGACGGGAAATACAATGGTGCGGGAGAACGAGCTGCCTGTCCGCGGGGACTCTATGGCGTGCAGTAGCATGGTATGTAGCTTCGCGAGGGCCTGGCGGTGGCAGTAACCTCTACAGCGAATCTCCCTTTCTGTGAGTCAGCTAACGAAGGCCATGATAGGCGGAAAAATCTCTCCTTTAGTTTAAAAGCTCTGATAAAGCAGGTAGGGCTGCTGACATGAGACTTGCTTTAACTGAAATGTTAGTGTGTGGGATGCTAAATTCAACTTCAAACATTTTTTTCGCGCCGAAGCTGGCTTAAACAAAACGGTATACCTAAATGCTACATTTACATCACACGAGGGTATTAAGTTAGCGCCGCAAAGGCGACGTCAGGGCATTCTTTTAAAATAAACGAAAAAAAATGGCAGCTGTTGCAATTGATCTAACTAGCATTCGTGTGGTGTTTGGAAGCACCGTGCCACTCTGGTTACTTTAGGCGTGATACCCATGAATAAAAGCAAAAACAGGCAATGAGCATGTAGACAAGTCATTAATTTTCTTTTTCCCAGCCTACCACGCACATGCATATGCTCCTAGCATACAGCTAAGTGCCCGTGATACACGTGGCGCTACTGATTCACATCAGCCTTCATTTGAGACATATGCTGTGTTAATAAATATTATTAAATTTACGTCGTAATAACAACATACCCCTTAGCCCTTTTATGCATACTTCCCTGTGCCACAATGTCTTGTGACCCAGCTACTTCGCCGAAAACACGATGTTTCGTCATTGGTGAGTGGAACACCCTTGACGCTTCATTTCAGTTTTATTTCCTATAGAGTTCAGTACCTGGACAAAAAAAGAGAACCCTTCGACGATTCGAAATATGTATTTTACGATAGCTACAGGCTATGCTGAGGTTTTACGCTTTAATGTATATTTATATGAAATGCGAATGCTCTGAAACGACGTGAGTTATTCATCAAAAGTTGTGGGAACCACGGAAGTTGCGAAGCCCTATATTTCTGGCACCCAGGGCATAAGAACTCTCCTGACATGCACAGAGGATAATACAAGCGTTACGAGGTTGCACGCAGGTTGTTAATCCAAGCTATGCATACGACGATTGTGAATACCTTAATAGTACGAAATCACGTGCTGGGCGCGTCCTGAATTTGGAAATAATGTATTCCGTGGGTGTGATGAAACGCGTATGCGTGTTATAACATGGAAATTTAAAGGAACGTTACGCGTTGTTTCCCTACAACGTCATAGCATGCTTTCAGTTATCGCTTTAGCAATCTTGTCCATGTCGTTACCACAAACATATTCTCACACTGGCAACGTATGTATCACAGCTTTTTTTTTTCAAAGTAGCGAATCTACCGCATTTGAACGCTTTCTTCACGATTTTGAGTGCCGCCACTTTTACGCAGCCGAGGTGATCAATCTGTCTCCAAAATGAATTATTACGAGAGCATTACGAAGTATTACTTCCGTACAATTTCCTTGTGAGGCTATCAGTTGGCCAAGTACTTCAATAGTATATTCAATATCGTCAGCGACAAGCCATCTATAAAGTGAACAACACACCAGTGGAGGTTACTGGTGACACTGCTGAAGGAAGATCCGGCATGAGGTCGCGTCTTGCCTAAACACAAAATGTTTGCCCCTACGCCTCCGTCACCCCCATCAGGTTTCTCCCACATGCGCTCTACTCTTGCACCGGTCGCTTCCTATTTTTTCACGAACATTTCCGGCCTAGCGGACCTTTGTGGTTACTAAAACGCTTTTGAGCTACTTCTATAAATTTTCCCTTACACGAAAGATAGAAAAAAGAAGCGCGGGTTCTGTGCGGGACTATATGCTTGTTTAAAAACTTAGGCAGGAAGTGAAAGTCTACTCTCACCCGCCGCGATGGCTCAGTGGCTAAGGCGTTGCGCTGCTGAGCACGAGGTCATGGGTTCGATTCCCGGCCACGGCGGCCGCTTTTCTGATGGGGCGAAAAGCAAAAATGCCCGTGTGTACGAGATTTTGGCGCACGTTAAAGATCTCCAGGTGGTCAAATTTAATCCGGAGCCCTCCACAACGGCGCGCCTCACCACTTGCGTTGCGTCGGCGCGTTAAACCCTACAATCAATCAATCGAAAGTCTACTGTGGGCTCAAACGTCAGGCTGAGTGTAACTGAGGAAAGAGGAGGGGTAGGAGAGGGAGGATAAGGGCCCTTAGCGAAAAATAATACGTTTGAAATACCTACGAGTACGCTTGAAGTGCATTTCAAATATGCTTTGTATTCGTACATGTATTTCAAGTGCATTAAAAATTGCATTTTCTTAATTTTAGTAAATATTAAAAATACATTATTAAAAAAGCAGAAAAATACAGTGCCTTTAAGTACCCTACAAATAGATTAGGAATGTACTGAACTTCATGAATGCGCGCTTAAGGCATTCAGAATATATCGAAAATGTATTCCTTCCCGCCAAACGATCTAGGTCCAAATGCACTGTAAATATTTTAAAAATACGCTTACCTAACTACATTTAGAGCAGCACTCTGAGTATACTTTAAAAGTGTGCTGAAGCATAGAAATATACTCCGAATATATTCGAAATATATTTCAAATGCATTGTAGGTTTGTGGAACGAACATGGTAGAAATACACTCTCAATGCAGGAAAAATATTTATTGAAAATACATTTTAAATGTATTAAAAAAGCTTTGCCGAAATACATTTCGAGTACACTAGAGGCACTGCTTCAGTTGCTGAATCGTAAGATTCACGTAAAGCATATCTTAAGTGCCGGATAAAATACATCTCAAATAACAAAAGTACTGAGAATTTCTCCGCGATGTTTACTTATAATAAAAGAAACTGAGGGAGATACTTTCACTTACTGCGCTGTCTAAGGCAGGCATACATATAAGCTCTCTGTATTAGAGAGAAACTCGGCGAACAAATATGTAAGCGGCGGTGTTCCAACGTAATCGGCAAAGCAAAAACATCTAATTCAACGAGTATATATATGTATGAAAACACTTGCACTTTGCCAGCGTTGTTACGACGGTATCGCTGTGGAGGCTTTGAAATTTTTTTTTCTGAAAAATATCGGTCTTAGATGGACAACGCTGGCTATGCTTGCGAGGGCGAGCAGCTCGGCGCCTCTCACTGCCGCTCACTACCTCCTCCTTTGTGCCCGGTACCTGCGGTGAGCGGCGCACCCCTCCTTCACGTTTTGTCTGCCCTCGCTGCGTTTCTTTTGCCTGTCTTGTGGTGTTACAAGTTTTCGGACTCCTCAACGCGCGGTCGTCGTGCGGACGAAGCCTCTGCTTGGACGGCGCGTTGCAGCGGCGTTTTTATCAGGATTGCCGTCTAGCCAAGGTAAGCACGATTTACCAGCTATTTGCGCGTACGGTGTCGCACAACAATTAATCGATGTATGTTTGCCTTGCAATCAAAGTGTGTTAACGCCTTTTTTGAAATCCGCACGTGGTTGTTAAGCTTACCTCCACCTGCGAGCAAGATTTCCTACCGTAACTACTCCGTGCAAGGGAATGTACTCACAAATCAACGACAGCAAGAAGACGTAAAAAAAGGATTTTAGTGCTACCCTTTTTGCGCCTAATTTTTAGCTCGGGTCTTGCTGAGTGGCCGGGGGACTGTTGCTACGAGTTTTTCTGTAGATAGAGTTATTCCATTGTGAGCTTATTTAGGACTAACACTTGCACTAAACACATAACAGCCAGGAGCGTTTTTAAACACAGCTGTTCACAGAAAGTCCGCCGTCCATGTTTACGCGTTTGAGAAATTTGCGAAGTGTATTCATGCTGAGCACGAGGTCACGGGTTGATTCCCGGCCGCGGCGGCCGCTTTTCTGATGGAGGCGAAAAGCAAAAACACCCGTGTGTACGAGATTTCGACGCACGTTGAAGGCCACCAGGTGGTCGAAATTAATCCGGAGCCTTCCGTCGGCGCGTTAAACCCTACAAACAGAGTGTGAAAGGGAAGAGGTTCCCTGCTTGCACTACATAAGTATGGCACCCTACAAACAATCAAATCAGTGTATTCAGGGACGCAGCTTTTTTTTTCTGTTCACAGCAGCCGCTCACAGCTGCGCATGTTGACAGCAGCCGCCGTACGGGGAAGGAACCCAGTTTGTGGCATACATGCATCCGATTAATGCGCATGCCCGGGCCATACGGCGAGAAGCCTGGTAGCCGTCGCGATTTTTGTTCGTCGCATGTCGTTATTGTGTCAACTAAAGCCATGAAAGAGTTTGTGCCGTCTGTTTGGAAGTGACCAAAAGTGTTAAAAGCCACACACGTAATCTTCGGTGCAAGTGGCTGTAGCGACACTAAGGGCTTCATGCCCAGGGACTTAAAATGATTTGTCCATCTAAGACAAACTGTATGAGAGTCGCCGCTAAGTTACAATCAGTTTCCGTTCCCAGAACCAAGAACCAGCCAAGGAAGGACGAGAAGGAAGGGAGGGATGCGAGGGGGGCAACCAGTTCCCCGCACGAGACCCTCGGTTCCCAGAACGGGTTCCCCCGGCCGGGTTCGTCTCTTTTTGTTCCTTTGATCGCTCCACCCAAAACTTCGTGAAACTTCAGGACGTTTCCACCTTCCTCTTTTAGTGTTTCCTAGCACTTTCCCCTCCTTGCTGTATTCATTTTGTCGCGCATTCACGAACACGGTGCGCGTTTCGAGGGGCCCTTAGGCCGCTCGTGGTCGAGTGAGAATTTCAAAATGTGCCAAAGGCACCAGCGAAACAGCAGTCTAGAGCGGGTGCGCATGGGCTGCTTGCAGTTGTGTGTGTTTAGCAGCCGCAATTGCTCATTTGCGTCTAAAGGTGTACTTAAACGAGTTCCTTTTAGGTGTCTCGAGTATTTATGAAGCCACTTACTTTTACTTGATGGTCCCTGACGCTAACAGGTGTTTATCTGTTTTTTGGTATGTAACGACGCGAGAATTTACAATTATTTTCCGCGTCGCTCCCTAATAATTGATTACGTTGTCTGTGTACAGCAAAAAAGTATAAAATTACCGGTTATGTGCGAGGAGAGCAAGAAAATTACATATGTTTGTAGGCAAAATACACTTTTCTTGCTTTGCTTGTTTTAATCGCTTTGGTTAGGTGCCTACCATATCAGAGCTTGTAATTTTAAGGACGGCTTGAAGTTTTCTTTCTTTTTCGAAATAAAACTACTTTGCCGTTTCCTTTGAAGGCATTGTTGAGTGCTTACCGCCAATCTAATGACTTTTATGTAAGCTTTCTACTACAATCCTGCCCATGCATTTTAAACTGTTTCGCTGCGCACTATTTTTTAGCACGTAATCTCCGAAGAAGTTGACGCCGAAATACGGAACACATAACAATAATTATAGTTAATAAGATTACTATTTATCCTTATTTTATTAGCGTCTTGTGAGGTCACAGACAAGTTTTTGTCTAAGTTAATTAAAAAAAACTACAATGGCCACCATTTCAAGTTAACTAAAGCGCCCTAAGAAAGAGAAGCAGCGTAACGCTAAGAACTCTGTTGCATGTTTGGTAAAGTGTTAGCTGTGTCTTTTGTTTGTACTAATTTTGCTAATTTTCATCTCTAGACAATATCCATACATAAGCCTCCCACCCAACCCACCATCCTTTTTTTATAATGGTATTGAAGATCCAATGGTCGCTGCCGCATGACGATATTTAAACTATGCTTAACATTACATAACTTGCCTACGTCCTTCAAATGGGCATTGTTTCATGGCGGTTTTTTTTTCTTTGAAGGGAAACTAAAAAATCCTTGTCACGAGGAGCGTTGGTACGGCTAGGAAAGGGCTCTGATTGATTTGGAATTTTATTTGCCTCTAAAAAGAAGTGTTCCCCTAATATTTTCCCCTGTTTTCTTTTCTTTTCACTGCAGGTGCTGGTGAAATTTCCCGCGTGGAGAATCCGAAGTACGAGGACTCTGATGCACAACGCTGCATCTGCGCTGGCTGCAGAGGTGGCTGAAAGGCATTCATTCCTGCTGCTTAGTAATGGCGAAATTGGCCACTTTGCTGAGGTGTACAATAAACAACTTTCAAACTGCCAATCTTGCTCATACATGCTGTTCTTTTCAGTCATTTGCTGGCCCGCAATCAGAGCATGGCCGGTTTACATTTTCACAATGGAGCATATCTTGAGGCTAGAGCCTATTAAACTTTTCGAAACCACAACATGAAATTTTCTAGTTGAACGTTAACAATTCCCCAAAGACACATTGCAAGGCATCTCTCAATCTATTCATGATTTTATTTCCTATACACTAGTAACACATTTTGAGTATATTTGAAACAGTATTTTCTGTGCATTTAAAATGCATTACTAATGCATTTTGGACGTATTTAAAATTACATTTTCTGAGCATTTTTGATGCAATTAAAATTCATTAAATATATATTTTCGATGTTAATCCAAGGTTAACGGCCTGCTGTAGGGCATGCATGGCAGCAGCCTTGGGCGGGCTTCCTCTGGCCTGCAGAGAATAATCTGAATCAGGCCAATGGTAGGCCATACATCATTGGCCAATGGTAGGCCATACATGCTCGACCAATGGTAGGCCATACATGCTCGGCCAATGGTAGGCCATACATGCTCGGCCAATGCTAGGCCATATATGCATGGCCAATGGTAGGCCATACTTCTTCTGCCAATGGTCGGTCAGCCAATGGTATTAGCGGCCATAGTAGATTGGCCAATGAATGACAGCCAAGGTCCAGCCTTACACGGCCAAGGACCATTTTGGACTAAGGGCCGAACACTTTGGCCGAAGATTGGCCGGAAGGAAAAGGGCTGGCCAATGTTCTTTGGGCAAAGATTGGCCGCACATGCTCGTGCTGCTTGGGATGATGTTCCCGTTCTTCCAGTATTCCGGTACCATTGCGGTCATTAGGCATTGCGTATACAGGTTTGCCAGTCTTTCAAGTACAATTTCTCCACCATCCTTCAAGAGGTCTTCTGTAATCTGATCCTCACCAGGTGCTTTGCCCCCTTTCATTTCTTTCAAAGCCTTCCTTACTTCTTCGGTCGTTACTGGTGGGATGTCTATCTCCTCTGAACTACTGTCTCGTTCGGCATTATCCTGTATGTCCCGGCTACTGTGCAGATCCCTATAGAACTCCTCGGCCACTGTGACTATTTTATCCCCATTTGTGATGACATTGCCTTGCTTATCCTTAAGTGCATAGATCTGATTTTTCCCCACGCCAAGACGTCTCTTCACTGCTTTCAGGATACCTCCATTTTTTACAGCATATTCGATCCTCTCCATATTATACTTCCGTATGTCAGCTGTCTTACGCTTATTGATTAACTTCGAGAGCTCGGCTAGTTCTATTCTGTCAGCTGCGGTAGAGATTCTCATGGTTTGCCGTTTCCTGATTAGATCTTTCGTCTCCTGTGAAAGTTTACCCATATCCTGTCTAGCCATAGTGCCCTCGACTTCTACTGCACACTCCGTGATAATACGTGTAAGGTTGTCGCTGGCTTCCTGTGTCGTAGGCTCGGCTTCCTCGTTAAGGGCGGAATATCGGTTCTGCAGCGCGATCCTGAATTCGTCTAGTTTACGTCTTACTGCTAGCTCATTATTCGGCTTTTTTCGTACTAGCTTGTTGTGGTCCCTCCTCAAATCTAGCCTAATTCGAGATCTTACCATACGGTGGTCACTACACCTTACCCTTCCGAGCACTTCCACATCCTGCACGACGCCAGGCTTATCGCATAATATGAAGTCTATTTCATTTTTGTGCTCCCCATTCGGGCTCCTCCAGGTCCACTTCCGACTCTCCCGTTTACGGAAGAAGGTATTCCTTATGCGTAGGTTATTCCGTTCTGCAAACTCAACTAGTAGGTCCCCGCTGCTATTTCTACAGCCCAGACCATAGTTACCAACTGCCTTGTCTCCAGCCTTATTCTTGCCTACTTTAGCATTGAGGTCCCCATAACTACGGTATACTGTGTTTTTACTTTAGCCATTGCCGATTCCAAATATTCATAGAAGCGTTCCACTACTTGGTCGTCATGGCTGTATGTGGGCGCGTAGCCCTGCACCACCTTGAGCTTGTACCTCTTATTGAGCCTAATTCCATGACCTGCTGCCTTTTCGGTGATGCTATAGTGTTCTGCTATGTTGCCAGCTATGCTTTTATTGACTAGAAATCCCACTCCCAGTTCTCTTCTGTCCTCTAGACCTCGGCAACATAAGGCGTGTCCTTTTTTCAGCGCCATAAAGGCTTCGCCAGCTCTCCTAACCTCGCTAAGCCCTGTTACATCCCATTTAATGCCCTCTAATTCCTCGAACAACACCTCGAGACTTGCTTCGCTAGATAAGGTTCCCGCGTTAAACGTTGCCAGGTTCAGATTCCATTGGCGGCCTGTCCGGATCCAGGGATTCTTAGCACCCTCTGCTGCGTCACAGGTCTGACCACCGCCGTGGTCAGTTGCTTCGCAGCCGCTGGGGACTGAGGGACGAGGGTTAATTGGCGTATTCATGGGAGATTGTGGCCGTTACTACACCAGGGTGGCCAATCCTGGTCTGGTGAGGGAGTGCATTACCGGCAATGGTCGCCGGGGTCAGGCCGCACCCCAAGCCCCATTGTGCAATTCCATCAATACGCGGATTTTTTTTAATCCGCTGAGAATTGTCCGGCACCGGGATTCGAACCACGGTCCTTCTGCACGCGAGGCGGGTATTCTACCTCTACGCCATCGCTGCATCACTGCGGTCTCGAGTGCTCCCCAAATAAATCGGAATTCGTGCATATTCGGCCTTATCCGAAATGCACCATCCAAATTGACCTTGCCCTCTCTAGCGGCCTCATTCCGGAAAGAGATGAAATCGGAGTGTTGGGACTATGTTCCACAGGAACAAATGCATTGACACTACTCTTCACAAACTGCGCAAAGTAGGGGACCAAGTGCACCGTTTGGTTCGCAGGGTGTACAAGCGGGGGGTCTCAAATTCGAGGATGCTTTACGTCTAGCGAATGCATTTGTGACCCGCCGAATACTCTATTCGGCGCCCTACCTACACTTGCGTAAATGCGACGTCAACGCGCTGGAGGTCACCCTCCGCAAAGTCTACAAGCGGGCCTCGACCTCCCCATCTCCACCTCGAACCAACGTCTCCTCGACTTGGGCATGACGAATACGTTGGAGGAACTTCGAGAGGCCCACTTGAAAAACCAATACCATCGGTTGAGCAAAACAAAAGAAGGCAGGCGACTACTCGCCCGACTTCACATCTCCTATGTCGCACAGGCAGAGGATCGCACTGGCATCCCAGAGGACTGGCACCCGGCGCTTAAAGTGCATCATCTGCCCAAGAACATAGATAGAGATACCCAGGAAGGCCGACGCAAGGCGCGCGCTAAGGCCTTTGAGAGTCGATACGGCTCTCACTTCGCGGACTTCTACACAAATGCTGCTGGCCCGCACCATGGGGGATGGTATACGGCCGCAGTCATTCACGAACACAAACAGGTACAGGGACTCACATTCCGTTCCCCTGACATCACGCACGGGAAGGTGGTCGCCATAGCTCTCGCGGCAGCAGATCGCCGCTCCCGAGTCAGCATCACCGACTCCCGGGGGCCTGTAAAAATTTGGAAAAGGGTCGCATCGCCTGCCGGGCTGCTCGCATCCTTAAAAGCTACGAATAGCAAAACTACCCCGAGACCCGTATGGTCATATGGACCCCCGCACACGCAGGTGTCCGCGGAAATAAAGAGGCTGATGCCTCCGCCCGCGCCTCTACTAACGGGGACTGCGATAATACCCTGCTCCCGGAGGACCGTTCCTTTAACCCGGCTATTACCTTTAGGGAAATAACATCGCACTACCTAACCCTGCGTAGAAACTATATCGGTGTCATCATTGCTGCAACGATGTGATCACCATCATTGGTGCCCATGGTCGCGTGAGCAGCTCTCGCTCAAGCTGCTTCATCTTCATCAGTCCGCCATCTTGTAAATAGAACACCACCATCGCATCACCGGGACGTCTCGGCCCTTTGTCTCTCCTCTCATTTTTAAATGGTACCGAAACCCGGGAACAAGGCCCAGTGCGATTCGGATTCATCCGAACTTTGGCCTACGAGAAAGAGGACCCCTCGATGCCGACAACGGGCCATTTGATGGACATATCGACGATGGTGCTACCCATGGCCGACCGACGCGATGGGCAGACAAGAAGACGAGGCATCCTCCCATCCGAGGATTTTCTTCGATGGGTGTAGAAAGCGATTCTGCAGAAAGTGAGGGGAGTGCCGCGGCGCATCGCGCAATGAAAAACGAACTACCTTTGGTGCACGAACAGGGTGTTCCTCGACCCAAGATGCGCCTGCACGAACTGAAGATGAGAAGAGAAAGGGCGCGGTCAATTGCTGGTGAACTACGCACAAACGCAGAAGCCGCATTAGGGCTGACTGTAATGACGAGCGATGTTTGCGAGCTGTTGACGGGCTTTCTGCGCCAGCTGCGGAAAATTGAAGTTGAACTGAGACGGTTGAATGAGGAAATCGAACCGCTTATTGACATCGACCACCTGGATGAGGAATTCGCAACCAAAGCAGAGTACGATGACGATATTACTCACGTTATTATCCGCATATACTATCGATTGAAAACCCAAAACTACGACACCACAGGACATTGCGAGACCCTCGAGAAATTGAATTCATCTACAAGTTTCGGAGAGTTTTTTACGGTTACAGAGCAATGCTACGACCCACGCGATCTCATAACTTCGGATGAAGAAGCCGTCTTGACAGAAGCGTTGCTTACATCATTTTTCTTACCGCAAGCAGAACAGGAGAATGCGACTCCCTCATTGGCTGCGCTTGATTTCCAAACTGAAGATGCCTTACTCTCGTCTGTTTTTCAAGAATTTGTCGACACTGCCGCGAGCGAGACAGTGAATTCATTGAGTTCCACACCAGCTGCACAGGCTACGTATGACGAATGTATCAAGCGGGAGACCATGACTTTTGAACCTCGAAAGCTTCAAGGGCAAGACAAGACACAATAAGGAAAACCGAGGCATGATGTTGAAGTTCGGGATGCGGACGTTTTGCAGAGATATCCCAAGAGGATTGCTGCTGAACCTACCAGACAAGACAGTGTACGAAAGAAAGTTCGCTGAAAACACGCTTTGAAGAAACAGAAAACATCTGATATCTGCCGCCGAATTGTTCATGTACAAAGCTCCAGAAAGAAGTGGCAGCCTCTAAGACAATGTTTTCAGATGGCAGCGAAGAAATGCGAAGAGCTCACGTCGGAGTACAACACTGCCGAAGACGGGCTACGGATTTTCACCTGGCTACGTGCATTGCATCGACAGACTCGGCGTGTGCTCGGAAGACGGCCACATGGACGATTTCGTCGTCTGACTGCCCTACCGGATCGGATCGGAACCAACTTGTGTTAGTTTATGGAAGCGGACTGACCACGGTTCGTTGTGGGCGGGGAAGATGTAGAAAATTTATCGGTGTCATCATTGCTACACCGATGTGACCACCATCATCGGTGCCCATAGTCGCGTGAGCAGCTCTCGCTCGAGCTGCTTCATCTTCATCAGTCCGACATCTTGTAAATAGAACACCACCATCGCATCACCGGGGCGTCTCGGCCCTTGGTCTCTCCTGTTATTTTTAAACCCTGCATAGACGCTTTCCACCCCCCACGAAAGGTCTTTCCAAGGTGGAGGAGCGCTGGCTTCTCCGCCTCTATACTAACACAGTACTGTGCCCAGCAATACTGCAATTTGTCAATCCGGCTTTCTCTGGCGAGTGCCCCCACTGTGCGTGCACGCTTTCGGACGTGTTTTACATGGTGTGGGCATGCCCCTTTAACCTGGCTTCCGTCGTTTCCCCCCCCCCCTCTCGAGAGAGCTGGGAAGCTGCCCTGCTCGGCTGCTCAACCCTAGATAGCCAACATGCTCTCGTGGCTAGGGCCCGTGCTGCCGCGGAAGCCACAGGGGTCCCGGACTAGGGACTCCTAGACATTGTTAAGGGTCGGTCTTTCAGGCCGTCCCTATCTCTCTTTTGTAAATAACTAAATAAATGTTTTTCACCGCCACCACCACCCGATGCGGCCGCAGCGGGAATTCACGAGCCGCCGCCCGATGCCGCCTCGTTGTGGTCAGTTAATTAGGACCGCGAAGAGGCTAGAGAGACCGCATGCGAGTGCCTGGTCTCACGCCGGTGCGGGATTGCGATCCCGGGAGCGGAGCCTTCAAGGCAGTAGGCGCATGCTCGAGAACCAGGGCCGGCCGACGAGGCCGTAAAAGAGAAGGGTGAGGCGACGCAGCATTGCCCGCCGAGTGCGAACGGAGCAGCGGCTGTTGCTTTCCCAGCTGCAGAGGTGGGATTCGAATGAGTCGCAGTTGGTGCAGTCGCACCACGGCTTCAGGAATCACCACCCGATGCTGGCTCGGACCGGTCAGGAAATTCAGACCGCGGGCAATCTCAGGAGAACGCAGGCGTGGGTGTAGACCTACACCACCATGAGGCGGTGATCCCGATAATCAAGAAGACGGCGCGGACTAACTACGCGGTTGCAGTACCTCAGGCTGCGGGGCGTAGTGATGAAAATCACTGCACGCAGAGCGACGCGGTGTGCAGGCGGGGTGCTTCGGTAGCGCTCCGCCCGCAAGATGATCTCGACGACACGGAGTGTCGGGAGGAGCCAGCTCTCGCGGTTCCGCGAGAGAAACAGAGCGACAGGGTCGAGCAGGACGCGCGGATATGTCCAAAATGCCCCTTGGGTATGGTTCTACCACAACCAGACGAGAGGTGCATACAGGGCTCGTCGGAGCCAGGGCACAAGCAGCTCGAAACTGAGCATCGTGTCGCGCCGGTAAAATCGCGTGAACGGACAAGCGAGCCCAGGTGTTTTTGCCGTGAAGGAGAGACCGACACCTTAAGTGCGGGCAAGCGTTTGTTCGCTTGCAAGCGCTTTCCAGGCGAGGTTTCGCATGTCGAGCCAGGGGTAGCTTCATACACAGACGCGGAGAGTTTTTCTCAGGCGCAGGATGAATACCCACCGGCTGTCAGACGCTCATTTTGGGTGGCCTGGGGTTATTTTGGTTAGGTGTGGCTTTTCGGTGGCCAGATTGAGCTCGAGGTAGAGTTGATAGAGATGCGCCAAGGAGCAGCTCTATGCGAGGACGGAAGGTTGTCCATTTTTCTGCGGTGTTCCTAAGAGAGCGGTAAAGTTCGCATACGGGTGCATGGCGGGAGAACCCTACCGTGAAATCGAGAACTAGGTGTCGAAACATTGACCGGTCATGCCGCTGAAGAAGAAAGCGGTACGAGACGTTGCGGACTGCCACCGGGTGTGTGTGTGTTTCGCCAGCGGAGCACAGCGGACTGTACACCGTGTGGCGGATGTGGTGCTACACCGGACACGTGTGCCTTCATTCGGAACTCTAATATTATTTTGGGGGTGTCCTTGTTCAAAGGGTCGGTCAGTGCATGCACGCTCGTGTTAGCGTGTTTTCCGTATACGAGGATGCGAGTTGTTTTCATTGTCGCGGTGCACGCCTGGATTTAGTTTGAGTTATTCCGGTAAGGACCAATGGGCCGCTACGTGAATCTTGTTACGGGCGTGTAAGGTTTCCAGGCGCCAGCGACGCTGCAAAGTCGAACGCGTGGGAAGCGGCGGTTTTCCGAAGGGCGCATGAAGGTCTTTATAGCAGCCAGCTTGATAAGAGCGAACAGCCTTTGGATCATGCCGCCTGCGTGGAGACGAATGGTCTAGAGCCTCAGCTGGGCTGTGGCGTTGTTTTCAACGGCGTGTTGCAAAGCACAGAACGAGCGTCGGAAAGCGTGGGTCGGATGTTCGAAGCGCTTTCCGCGGTCGTGGCAGAGGTTGCTTCGGGGGCTCCAGGCGCGCGTATTTAGCCAGAGGGACGGTTGTAAAACCAATTCTCCGGACGCGCTTCTAATAACGAGGAGGAGGCTTGGAGCTGTCAACTGGAGCGGGATGGTGGTCGATTTGGGGGGAAAGTGCTCTCTTTGTTCGCCCGTCCACCCTCGGAGTGAAGTAGTGCGAAGGTGTGCGTGTAGCGGCCCGCGATGGGCGCGGCAGAGGCGACGCCTGAGCCGGCCGCCGTGTCCTTTTGTCCCTACACGCTGTTTCTGGCCCACGGTACAATTAACGGGGCATCGCCTGTCAACGGCGGAGAACCTTGGGGACGCGCCTGGTCGTTAAAACGGAGGGTTATGGGTTTCAGCTGGCGTAGATTGACTGTCCGGGTTTGGACGAGAATCGTGGGAACAGGCGATGTAGACCGCGTTTGTGTAAGCGTGTACCTGGCACTCGCACGTGTTTTCGCGGGTTTCTGGGTGTTTGTCGTGTTATTTGGTTTGCTTTTGATCCTTTCCTCTATTTTCTGGGGAGAGAGAGAGTGACCAGCGTTTGAGGGTTACGGGGGGCGTTGCCCACCGTGCTTTATTCCCGGATTTACTAATCCATCCTATCAGCTCCCCAGGAGATACCGATTGGCCTGTGTATCGGGGGTGGGGCCTAAGTAACCCATGAAAACCAGGAGACACGAGGTCTCGGGGTCGAATCCTCAGGGTGTTAATGTGCTACGCACGGCCGGCGTATTGCCGGCAGAGCCAGGTCAGGCTAGGAAGGATCTCACCACTTAGGTAGCCCTAGGTCAGGGTCCGTCGCTGACGGGAGTGCCGCGGGCACAAAGTCTTAGCTGACATAGGAACCCACTTTATTTCTTACTCTGTCTACTTCAGTCTGTAAATATCCTGTATATGTCTCTCGTTTAAATATAGAGTTTAAACACCCTCCATCAACCATCATCGTCGTTTCATCAGTGCCGCAACCATCAGGCAGTACACAGATCATCAACTTCTTCAACAACAACGAAAGAACCTAATATTTGCTCCCGCTCACGGAGCCATTGCATAAATAACACCTCAAGCGATAACGGCGAGAGGTGCGGGTGGAGCAGCGCCAGCGTGGCAATGCCTAGCACCGCGGGCTGCATGTTACTCCGCAATGAGTATGTCACCCGTCATGGGTAAACACGGGCCGCATGTCACAGCTTCGGTGCTTAACCATCCATACGGAGTGCATGGGCGCATTTTTTTTTCGTTGGTGAGTGCCTAGATGCCCAAATAGCCTATCTATAAAAAACGTCCGGACGTTCCGCTAAAAGAAGGCACGCATAGCAGCTGTCGCTAAAGAACGCGCTGTAGTGCATTCGCTGAAATAAACGCAAAACATTTTTGTACGGATGCAGCTCACCGCTCGAAAAGCGATTCCCAGCTCTCCGAATGGTTATATTTTAAACCCTCTCCAAGCTCACTCCACTTATACAAGCCAGCTTATGGAATGTTTAAGTTTCAATCAAGTCATCAACCGATGATTCTATATTTGGACTTGTAAGCATATCCTTAATCCTTAGCGTTAAGGAAGGATAAAATAACGCGCCGCCATTATTATCGCTACTCTCGCGCAGCACCGAACTGCCATACTCAGAACCACTGCCCAGAACGGGTTCGAGGGTGAGCCACGACTCTCGCCGCGCGTGTGTATGTAATCAGTCACTTCACAGGGAAGCGATATCTTTCGTAGTACAAGGGTTTACTAGGTGGACGACCAGGATGCAAACACTACAATGCCCTACGCACCTAGCCCCTGAGGCATACACCAGCCTGTGTGTGCTCAGCCCGTCTTTGGGCAGCTGTTAGCGTCCACCGGCGTTGGCCGGCTGGGATGCTCGCTGGGGTAGGGAAAAGGGGGGCTCTCTGTGGCCGCTATACAATTCAGCCAGTGAGTTCGGCTGGGCGACATCGGTGGTCGTACGCTGACCTCAGACGGCGCGAGCCGTCACAGCAGCATACGCACACAACCCCGCCAATGCCACGGGAAAATGCCCGTAGACTCACCGGACATCCTAGATAAACGCACTGACGCAAACGAGGCATGCGCAAATTGACACCACAGGTGCCGTGACCAACGCTGGTGGGAAACAACGGCCAATGCAAGCACGGCCAAATGTGGCCGAAAGGCATTTACGTACCCGTGCGCTGCGCTATCGATGTCGGTCTACTTCAGGTGGTCTCTTCCGCGCGTCTCGAGTGGCCGCTTTGGGAGAGAGGCGATAGAAGATTACCCTCGCCCTTCTAAGGAGGAGGGCGGTGGTAGCGTCTACTTGCCCTGAGTGGAGAGGCTTGCGTCCCCACAAACCGCAGAGGCCTTTCGAACAAATTAGAATTGAAACAAAAATTCCTTCAGGCAGACCTTTTCAGGTATGTAGGCGCTCTATTTAAGGTAGTCAGTCTATGTTCCGCCTTCCACTACACTAGCTACCACAATCGTAATTCCGGGTAAACGCACACTGACCATGCACCTGAAAAAGCAACGGTATACATCGTCAAAAATGCTATAATGGTGCAACGAACCGCAAGAGGTGTCGTGGTTGTACACGCCTACCCAAAACACCCCCTTATGTGCTTTAATGGGAGGTTATGCAGAGCAGGTCTTAACCTGGGTTTCCTGCACCGCCTCTCGGCAACGTACCCAGGCACTCCAATGCTTGTGGAAGGGGGGAGGGGCACACAATTTAACGGGCTACCAGAAGGACTCGCGAATGTTTTTGTCACTCTTACCAACAAAACCTTTTCCTTACTGAACAATTCCATCATATATACCATCCCTCCAACTAGGTGTCGCGCATCGGACCTTATGTGGTGGCTTGGTCCCAAGAATCATCGTTGAAGTCGGCGCTAGATGCTTGGGCAAGCGGCCATTCACCGATTTTTATCGACCTGCACAACGGAGATGTCACAGATACTTAGAATTCTTCACTGAGACATGTGTGCTCGGAAGAACACGCTTTTTAACTAACGGCGGAGAATCTTAAGTACTCCCAGTCTGCACTCTAATAACACAGTAAATAAAGATCAGCCGACGCTTGATATGCACCTTCTTAAACTCTGTGCTGAGCGCCCCCCAAGAAAGATTCATGCTAATCGCTGCCCTTCGCATCTCTACGCTCGTGCAACGACAAACCGTTTTTCTCGACGCTGTTATGCCAGAGCGCCCGACAAAAGTTCCCTTGACCGGACGACGCGGCGAACGGCCGAGCTGAAGCTCGCCCCGCTGTCTGACTCGCGGGAATCACCGACATGTCTCGAAGCAGCGACGAGGATTTGCCTTCTTCCTCTCTAGGAAAGAATGCGATAATTGAGCACAACTTTGAGTTAACATGTGAAGAGCCGGTCTGTAGCAACCGTACTGCGGTTATCTCGTACAGAAACAAATTACGGCAGATGAGACTAAGTGCATGTACGACCTTTCGCTAATTGTTCCCAGTGAGAGCGACTGCACAAGCCGGAAAGGATCCCAGGCCATGCGTCGATTAGCGGTGCCTCAACTCGATAACGCGAGGCCTGACGTATCCTATTACGAACCGTGAGGAGAGTGTGTAGACCATATAGAAGCCCAATTAGATTTTCATGCTAGACCTCTGGTGAGGATATTGGTAAGTTTCTGAGCGCGACAGTCGATACTTTGCTTCGTTTCTATTCGTACCTGTTGCGTTTCGGACTTTAAAACGCGCCGTATTGTTCTCCGAAGATAATATATGACGTGGTTCGTGGTTTTTCTGAGAAACTAACGCGCTAAATTGAGTGAGTTTGTTAATAACTAGAGAATCCATAGTACTAGTGAACAATAATGACCTGAACAACCTGAAGAGGAGGCGAGACACACGATAGAACTTAAACTGAGTTTAGGCGACAGAAACAAAGAAAACGACTATATGTATATTCTGTCAAAATTTCCTAAGCCATGGCTCCCATGTCCGCAACGGGCCATGGCTCCCTTGTCCACAGCGGGCGCGCGTCGAGAACGGGCGCTGGGGTCGCCGCTGCCGGCTGGTTGCGCCGCTATGGAGTCAACAGGACGTTCGCTCTTGCTTATGTCTCCAGTAGACACGGCCACCAAGTGCGGCGCGCGGCCAGTTTCTTAGCGCCGGCCTTGCGCAGCAGTTGGCGTCGTGGAGGATTCAGGATTAATTTAGAACCACGCGGTTTTGTGCAAAGCCGGGCACCGTGCAAGCTTTTTAATTTTTATTTAGACCGCTCGCAAATGTTTTTTTCGAAGCACGCGCAGTTGATCCGTGACATTTTTTTTTCTGCAAACATGACATACCCATCGAAGGATACAGCATCTCTTTTCCTTGCGTGCACATTCGATGACACGCCATAAAAAATTAAAATAAAGCGTATACAGTGGTATTATAGAGGCGCGTATATTATAGGTTGAAAAAATTAGCTAAGCTACCTAACTTTTAAATTGGTTCCCAGTGCCTAATTGCACAATGATTTTTTGCTTCAAACTCCAGTGCTATAATACCAGAAAGCAAAATTTCAGTCGCAGAAAATATGCACAGGAGATTGATACGCGATGGTACTGTATTTACAGAAGGCACAGTATGATTGACCAAGTGCCATCCTGGCAAGGGACCAAACTTTAAGCGCGTCCCTGTCAGCGTCTTCTTCCTCTGTTGATGATGATGTCTCGTAACAGAGCTCTCCTCTCGTAAGAGCACCGTCTCGGTGCTGCTCAGGGTAAAACTGTAGGCTGTGAACGGTAGGGCTTTAGACGGACGACATGGACGATGTCATTCTTCTGCTGGCGGGGTGAGTCAGCCAGAACGACAGCGGTGATTTTATAGTTCACAGCATTCACTTGCAGGAGGACACGGTAGGGGCCGTAGTAACGGTGGAGCAGCTTCTCAGAACGCCCCACTTGGCGTGCAGTACACCACAGCAGCACGAGGGATCCTGGCGAAATGTGGCCGGTGCTGTGGCGTCGATCGTAAAGGGACTTTTATGAATACTGGATGACTTCTTTTTTCTTGAATCGGCCTGGCAAAGAGGGTGGGGGAGTTCTGCTATTATCAAGACGTGAACTTGAATGTGAACTGGTGGAACAATTTTCTTAACCAACCGAACATTATGAAGCGCTTTCTGTGCGATGTGACACATCGGTGTTTTGCGCCATATACCGCCCCCCCCCCCCCCTGCGGAAATGCTACTAATTTTTTTTTTCTTTTCTTGATGGGTATTTGGGTTGGGTAAACCAGTATAACCTCAACTTAATTCTTGGCGGCGACATTAACGTAAACCTTCTCGAACCTTCCTCAATTCGTAAAGAACTGTGCCTAATTATAGAAAGCAATGCTTGTGTAAGTGTGATACGTGAACCTACTCGTATCACAGAAAACACAGCAACGCTCCTCGACACATTTATCACTAACGCAAAAGAAATCCAGGCGTGTGGCACCATAGCCGCTCATATTGGTGATCATCTTCCAATATACTTATTCATGAATAATTTAACGCCAAAGACAAAGTACAACAAGCAGTTGCTACCTAAACGTGTCAGGGATATTAATGAATATACGCTACAAAACTTTAAGAGCAAACTTGAGCAAGTCGCTTGGGACGACGTATATGCACAGTTAAACCCAGATGAGTCATATGCAGCCTTTTTTGAGACATTTGAAAAAATATACAAAGAGTGCTTCCCTTACGAGAAAAGAAAGCAACCATCTAAGGCTCGGAAACCATGGATATCGAAAGAATGCTTAAAAGCAATAAGAGCTAAAGACATAATGTATAAAAATTTCTAAAAACTAGAAAATCAGATGACCTCAGGAAATTTAAAGCTTGCAGGAACAAGGCTAACTCGGTAACTCGCAGCGCTAAGAGAACGTACATGCACACCTTGTTCAATGAAGAAGTAATTAAAAAAACAGACGTTGTCTGGAAACGCTTAAACAATTTAATAAACCCCAACCATAACCCTAATTGCGATAAGGTTAGTGTAAATGGCACCATTATAGAAGGTACAGAATTAGCGAACACTTTCAATGACTTCTTTGTGTCTGCTCCGAGCATTCCTCATTCTCACAGCTGTACGGATTATATGGGACGGGAAGTCGTTAATAGCGCATTTTTAAGCCCCGTGACAAGCGAGGAAGTGCAGAAAACGCTCCAACTACTTAACAACAGCAAAAGCTGTGATATTGATGAGCTGCAAATACAACCTGTGAAGCATGTGTCCGGTATAATTGCCTCTCCGTTGGAATATATCATAAACCTAATATTTTCATGTGGTATATTTCCAAAAAAGCTTCAGATTGCTAAAGTCACCACTATCTTTAAAGGCGGCGATAAAAATAAATTATCTAACTACAGGCCTGTATCTATTATTCCAATTTTTTCCAAATGTATCGAAAAGCTATTACATCACAGGATGACTAGTTTCTTTAAAAAACATGATATAATAACACCTTTCCAGTTCGGTTTCACGAAAGGGAAGTCTACAGAATCGGCACTGTTAACTCAAAAAGAGATAATTTTAAACTCATTTGAGCAACGTTGTTACACACACGGAATATTTATAGATTATTCAAAAGCGTTCGACTGCATTAATCATGAAACTTTATGCTTAAAGCTGGAGTATTACGGATTTCGGGGATGCTTCTTGAAACTTCTAAAGTCATATTTAGAGCACCGGCAACAACGGGTTGTAGTTTACGGCTACCATTCCGAAATAAAGCCCATTTGTTCAGGTGTGCCACAGGGCAGTATACTTGGCCCATTACTGTTCAACCTTTATATTAACGATGTTGTCCGCATTGATGAAAACGCCAAATTTGTTATATATGCTGACGATTTAACCCTACTTTTTTGTGGCCCAAATATTCCAGATATAACAAAAAAAGCCAACAGAACTCTTGCGCGATTATATTCCTGGAGCAACAACTCTTCCTTAAAAATTAACATTAATAAAACAAAGGCTGTATTTTTCAGACCCAAAAATAAAGCCTTGTGCTCATCACCCCCCCTTATGCTTGATGCAGAGAGCATTGAAGTTGTTCAATCGGTAAAGAGCCTAGGCATAATATTTCATGAAAACATGCTATGGGATTTACATATTGATAAAGTAAGAGGCACACTGTCTAGGATAACAGGCATGCTATCTAGGATTCGGTTTTTCATACCACCATCAGTTAAGATGATCATTTACAACTCTTTATTTCTATCCAACATTTTGTACGGTCACCTGGTGTGGGGTACCACTACCAACTTAAACACATCAAAACTGATGCTATTACAAAAAAGGTAGTCCGCATAGTAGCAGATGCCCCTTACGACGCGCATACAGCACCAATTTTCAGGTCCTTATCAATAACGCCTGTAAATGACCTCTATAGGCTGCAACTACTCCGCCGGTACAGAACATGTCTGAAAAATAAAAACACGTACCTGAACACAATAGCCGATTTAAGTTTAAAAAAGATAAACTACCCTACGCGAAATACTGGTATTTGGAGTGTCCCCCACAGCCGCACCAATTACGGCTTCCAGATGTTGCGTTACCAGCTTCCTCAATTACTGAACACGTCAGGTGTTCAGTAACAAAGTTTAATAACATTTTTAAATGATTCTAGGTTCATAATCGTTTTCCTTTTTTTGTCTTTTTTCTTTGTTTGCGCAAACCTACGCGCAGATTGAGTGTTGCTGACTGTGTATTTATTTTTTTGTATAAATTAAAAGTGAATGTGCCGATGTACATCTGTGTATCTACAAAGTACGCCTATTTGTACTGTTGTGTGAAATTTACTTAGTTGTGTGTAATTTGTATAGTTGTGCAAAATTTACACGCATTTATGTGACTGGTGCGTTTGCTACTTTTTACTTAGTTGTGTGTTTTTTACTTAGTTGTGTGTTTTGCCATGTATATGGGGCACTCTCCCAGCCATGCCGAGCCACGGCTTTTTGATTGTGCCCCCAGCATCGAGAACTCTTGTAGTTGTTGATGTTGAAAATAAAGATGATGAAGAGTCGTGCAAAAAAAAAACCTAAGTCTAGTGCGCGCTATGCTGCTGGAAAAGTCAGCCAGTGCAATGGCATCTTGTGCATAACCAGAAGGCGGCGTGTTTAATTAGAGTAAGGTATCCAGGGGCAAAACCGGCTCTCGACCGAAGACGAGGTAGAAAGGAGAAAATCCGGCAGTATCATGACGCGACGAGTTGTTTGCGAATGTAATGAAAGGAGAAGCAATTTCCCACTTGGGATGGGCATCCAGAACGTACATGGAAATCATATGCGTGAGGGTTCTGTTAAGTTGCTCCGTAAGACCGTTGGTCTGCAGATGGTACGAAGTCGTAAATTTGTGTGGTTGCGCAAGACTGAAGGATGTCATCGACTACTCGCGACAGGAAGTTTCGTCCGCGGTCAGTCAATAGCTGACGAGGAGCACCATGATGTAGGATCACCTCGTAAAGAAGGAAATATGCGACGTTGGTAGAGCAACTGTTTGGAAGGGCCGTGTTATTGCGTAACGGGTCGCATAATTAGTGGCCACGGCAATCCACCTATTTCCGGCCGCAGACTGAGGAAAGGGACCAAGCAGGTCTAAACGAACGTGGGCAATTGGTTCGACAGGTAGGTCCAGTGGCTGAAGAGGGCTGGCAGATGGAGTCGTTGGTGGTTTCCCACGTTGGTACTTGTCGCATGCACTGGCGGCAAATAGAGCGGTAAAGCCCAGGCCAGAAGAAACGACGTCGGACACGGTCATATGTTCTTGAAACTCCTAAATGACCAGCTGTTGGATGGTTGTGCAGTTGCTCTAGGACATCTAAACGAACGTGGTCAGGCACAAGAGGGAGCAGCTCGGGACCTTCTAGACGTGCTTTCTTACATTAGAGCACACTGTCTTTGCGTTGGAAGAATCGTACCGATGGGTTCGAAGGGATGTTACTCAGGCGTTCAATGGTATGGAGCAAAAATTCATCTCGGCGCTGCTCTTTACCAAGTTGTAAAAAACAGGAAATCGCGAGAAGGAATGGAAATGCATCGGAACACGTAGGCTCAGAAGGTTCAACGGGGTAGCGTTACAGACAGTCGGCGTCCTGGTGCAGGCAGCCCGATCTGTGGGCGACTGAAAAACGAGTACTCCTGTAAGCGGAGAGCCCAACGCCCGAGGCGGCCGGTTGGATTTTTCAGTGATGCTAACCACAGAGCCCGTTGTGATCCGTCACAACGGAAACCGGTAGGCTGTATAGGTATGAACGAAATTTGCCTACAACCCACACAAGAGCGATACACTCCAGTTCTGTGATGGAATAAATTCTTTCTGCTGAAGATAGCAGGCGCTGGCGTAGGCGATCACGCAATCCTTGCCAGATTGGCGCTTAGCCAGGACAGGTCCAATGCCATGGCCGCTAGCGTCAGTCCGGATTCCGCTGGGAGCGGACACATCGAAGTGGGCCAGAATGGGTAATGTTCTGAGGATTTGGACCAGTGAGGTGAAGGCTTTGGCCTGTTCAGAGCCCCAAGCAAAGATGGTATCCTTTTTCAAAATATCGGTTAGAGGACGGGCGATATCACTAAAGCCTTTTATAAAACGGTGGAAATATGAGCAGAGGCCCACAACACTGCAGACATCTTTCGATGAGCGGGGCACAGGGGAGTCCTTAACTGCTTTGATCTTATCGTAATCGGACTGTACTTCTTGAGCGTCGATGCGGTGGCCCTAAATGGTTTGTTCACGCCTGGCGAACCGCCACTTCGCTTGGTTAAGCGGCAGGTTGGCCTGAATGAAAAGAGAAAGGATCTCACGCAGGTGCTGGACATGAGTCTCGAATAAGGAAGAAAACACGATGACGTCATCGAGATAGCAGAGAAAAGTGGACCATTGAAATCCGCGCAGGAGAGAGTCCATCAAGCGCTCAAAGGTGACTGGCGCTTTCCACAGACCGGACGGCCTAACCTTGAACTGATATAGGCCGTTGGGAGTGCCGAAAGCGGTCTTTTCTCGGTACAGCTCATCAACTGCCATCTGCCAATACCCTGAGCGAAGGCATTAGAAGGAGCAGTATTTCGCTCCATGAAGGCAGTCTAGGGCATCGTGGATCCTGGGTAGAAGGTAGGCATCTTTAGAATCATGTTATTTTCTGCGCTGTGCAGTGTAACATCCCTTTTAATTTTTGAAAGCTAACGAATTTTTGGGTATAGCAAGTTTTGTGGAGTATAAGAAATCACTTTAACCATGACCAAACTTTTGTGCAATGGTCGCAACATTGAGAAGGTACAAGTTCAGAGGTGTCATGTAGACAAAATACAAGTTGGGTTCATTTGAAAGACTGCCTAGTTAGAATCATAGCGACCTCATTTTATACATAAAATTCGCTAAAATAAGCTACACAATAAGAAAAAACAATGCATAGGCCATGAGACCCGCTAGCTCATTCTCGCAAAGAACCTATGATGTCATATGTGCCAGCTCTGCGAGTGGCTATGGCCGGCAAAAGCAAACGTAAATTAGCATGGCTTATACGCTTGTGGAACGAGCTCTTTGCGCCTATATTGAGTGCAAAAGTTCCGAAAGTACACGTAACCACAGAAGTACGAATGCGTGCTGATGTTGGTACTGCGTGCACTAGGCTGTTTTAGCTTCACAGCGCTGCGGTACTTTGGGAGCCAACACTGGCCGATCGGCATAGGTTCTCACATGATGATATTTTTTGAGCGAACACCATGCTACACGAAACAATTTTCTAGCCCAACAAAAACAAGCCACGGTGACAAACAAAGGCCGAAAACGGTCCGCCGCGGTCTCGTGGCGCCATCTAGGCGGACTAATGCTAAACAAGTCTCATCAGGACATATGATGCCATTTCAGACGTCACGAAAACACATGATTTGAAGGGAAAAAGAAAACTCCCACCTCTGCTCGCGGGAACACCTGTGTAGATGCGACGCATAGGGGGTTCACGTTGCAGCGTTGGACAGCGGAGGAACGTCGCTGGAACGATGGAGCGGAGTGGCGCAGGTACCGCGTTTTATAGCGCGCATAACGGTGAGGGGACGCGCCGGCGCCAGTGCGGCAGCGGCGGTTATGACGCAACACAATCCACTTTAATCCGATCCAATCCAAATCCAATCCAATCCAAGCCATTCCAATCCAATCCAATCCAAGCCAAGCCAATCCAATCGAATCCAATTCAATGCCCCTCGCGAGAGACAGTTCGCTATAGGTTATGAGAGAGGGTGAGCGGCAGAGAGCGCAGCTGGAGCGGCGAAGAGATTTGGGGAGGGGTGGACGCCGACAACCTCAGATGGATGCAGGGACAAGGCGAGTGAATGAGATGCGTTCGCATCTAAAATCAAAATATTACCTTAACTTGATTATTTTGTCAGCGTTTGCTTCCGGACAAGTGCTGGAGGCACTACAAAACCCGAAATCTTCAAAATAAAAGAAACTTTTGTATTGTCTGCATGGCCCCTTTAAATTTCAGTTGGAGCCTCTTTTGACAATACACGATGCGACAATATGTCGTAACAATGAACAGTATTCTACATGGTACAGTAAGTGCATAATAATGATTTTCCTCATGTACAGTTGTAAAAATTGAGCCGCAAGGTATTATTTACCTTTAATTTCGTTCTTAGCGGTCATGCGAGAGATGTGCGGTTACTGGAGCATTACGTGCGTGATCCACGTATTCCAAAATGTTAGGAGTTGCATCGAATATGCTTTTCCCACGCTGTGAACGTAATAAGTTCTGTCATTTATATGGCCAGGGTATCCGTAAAGACAGAGACCGAGTGAAGCCCCTCTTATCTTTTGGGTCAGCTGGGAGTAGAAGATAAGGACGAGAAAGGCTTTTTAATCTCCTATATCAACACAGACTTGTAGGTGCATATGAGAGTAGCATAAATCGAATCATCTACGCTGTTGAAAATCACCCGCATTTAGAATATGCTAAGCTTTAGCAGTATAAAACCTGCCAATGGCTCATAAAGGTGATGCGGACTCTTCCAGTTATGTAGAAGGTGTTAGTTTTTTCCTGCACAATCCGTTAAATATGATGATGATGAAGGTTTAAGTTTAATGGCGCAAGGCGGACATGGGCAAAGAGCGCCAAATACAAAGTTATTTGATGAGGAAGGAAAACATAAAATCAGTTAACGACTATGAGCACAGCTGGTGTAAAGGCCAGGGTGAAGAACATGAGTGGTAAAAAGATAAATAAGGTGGCTGGTGTATAGGACCAGGGGTAAAATTATAGGTGGTATGAGATGAGTTGTAAGAAATGAACTTCAGATAGGAACTTAAAGGTGCGCTGAACAGAGAACATGGCATCATCTCCTAAGAAGTATGATGGGTGTGGTGGAATATGTCGTGTGTGTTGTTGTGGGAAGTGTTTGCGTCGTGTAATGACGAGTGCCTTACATTGTATGAGGATGTGGATCAGGGATAGGGCCTCTCCGCACCTGCTGCACAGAGGTCTTGGAGATCCAGTGAGCAGGTGCGAGTGCTCACCTGTGTGTGCCATATCCTTAATCTAGGCAAGGCGACTTCAGTGTATCTATTACGTGTGTCGGTGGGGTATGGTCCCAAGGGTGGTTTTTTTACGTGTAACTTGATGTCTGTTTGTTCGCTTGAGTGTGTTTGCCATGTTTTGCGAAGTTGTTGTCTGATGCGTGGTTTCACGTCGGTGTAGGGTAATGAGGTTATGTTCACTGTATTCGAGAGCGTAGCAGCAGCTGCCATTCGATCCGGTGCTTCGTTCCCGGCTATACCACAGTGGCCAGGGACCCAGAAAAGAACCAGTTCAAATTTGCGGACATACACAGACATAATAACCTTGACGATCAGATTGACAACGTGGTTTTTCGAAGGCATTGTTGACGACAGTGCCCGCACAACACTGAGGGAATCTGTATAGATAATGGATTGTGGGATGTGGCTTTGAATTATATGACTGACAACAAGAAGTACACCGTAAGCCTATGCCATACAGATACTAGTATGACTATTCAGAGTTCTAGTGACATTAAGGCCGGGCCAATGCACCGCACAGGAAACAGAGGTGGCAGTTCTAGAGGCGTCCCTATTAAATTCAGAATACTCATACTTCTGCTGCAAATACAAGAAATGCTGCATAATTGCAGATGTGGGAGCTCGGGTTTTATCTACATGTGTGAAAGATGTGTCGCATGATACAGAGCGGAGATGCCATGGTGCTATAAAATCTGGTAGAGAGGTTTGGATTGTATCTAAAAAGGAGACAGCAAGCTCTGACGCTTCCTCTCTAACTCTGTAAGAGAAGGGCGAAAAGAACGATGGTCGATTTAAAAGGAGTTCACTTATGGATATATCATGAAAACTGATTTAAAAGGATGGTGAGGCATAGATGAAATTTTAAAAGCATAAAGGAGATCTGTGTATACTCTCTGACGTTGTAGGTTTCATTTGTTGCACTCCACATAGAGGCTTTCAACTGGACTAGTCCGGAACGCACCGCACGCCAAGCGGAACCCTAGATGAAGCACAGGGTCCAGAATCAAAGGGATGTTTTAGTGGCTGACCCATTGACAACGCTACCATAGTCCAATCGTGAAACCACCAAGCTGGTAAAAACACGTAAAAGATGCTGTTTGACAGCACCAAAAGAGATGTTCGAGAGAACCTTTAGGATATTCATTGTTTTTAAGCATTTATGTTTTAGTTGTTTTATGTGTGGGACAAATGTGAGCTTTTGGTCAAAGATTATACCCAAAAACCTGTGTTCCTTTTTGACAGGAATCGCGAAACCATTGTGTTGAATGTCAGGATCCGGCTGGATGCCAGGACTCTTGGAAAACAAAACGCAAGTGCACTTCCCTGGATTGAATTTAAAACCGTTGCTATCTGACCAGCTAGCTAGCTTGTTAACACCAAGCTGGACTTGGCGCTCGCAGACAGACAGGTTACAAGACCCAAAGGATAATTGCACGTCGTCTACATAAATTGAGCAGGAAATCACCGGTGGCAATGCCTTCCTAAGGAAATTGATTTTCACAACAAAAAGGGAGCAACTTAAAACTCCACCATGTGGCACGCCGTTTTCATGCACATGAAACCTAGAAAGTGCAGTTCTAACTCGCACGTGAAACGATCTTTCAGACAGGTAACTGGTAAGTGTGTTCATCATGTTACCCGACATCCCAAAGGACTTCAAATCGCTGAGGATGCCGTACCGCCAGGCAGTATCGTACGCCTTTTCAAGATCAAAGAATACTGTTATACAGTACTGCTTGCGGGGGAAAGCATCTTTGATATATGATCTAACGCAACGAGTTGATCGTTGGTAGATCGCCCCGCCCTAAAGCCTGCCTGGCAGTTATCGAAAAGACAGTTGTACTCTAAAAAGAACACGAGTCTCCTGTTTAGCATCTTCTCGAAGAGCTAACACAGGCAGCTTGTCAGGGCAATGGGACGATAACTGGCGGGAGAGGGAGGGTACTTTCCTTCCTTTAGGACAGCCACTACTATGGCATCCCCCCAAGAGCGTTGAATGTGCCCCGAAAGCCATATTTTATTGTATATGTGTAAGAGTGTTTCAAGAGTGTCTGGGTGTAGGTGTTGTATCATGGTGTATGTAATCTTATCTTCGCCTGGAGCTGAAGGTTTGCACGAGCTCAGGGCAGCCCTCAACTCATAGAGAGTGAATTCAGAGTTGTAAGAAGTTTTTGATCTGTCTTTGTCTTGTAAGGGCTTTTTTTCTGCAGTCGTTTTGTGTTTTATGAAAGTGTTCGTGTAGTGTGCTGAACTGGACACGTGTTCGAAGTGTTGTGCAAGTGTGTTAGCCTGGTCTTCAAGTGTGTCCCCTGTTGTGCTAACCAGGGGCAGGCTGTGTGTCTGTTGTCATTTGAGCTTGTGTATACGTGTCCAGACTTTGTGTGTGTCTGTGTATGAATTAATGGATGTCAAGAACGTGTGCCAACTCTCTCGTTTCGCCTCACGGCGCACACGTTTTCCGAACGCCTTGGCCCGTTTGAACAAAATAAGGTTAGCCGACGTGGGGTACCGACGAAGGATACCCCACGCCTTTTTCTGGGCCTCTCGCGCCCGCCTACAGTCCTCATTCCACCACTGCCTCCTCTGGTTGCACGGGGCACCAGAGGCGTGCGGAATGGGCCTTTCGGTGGTGTCGAGGATGTGCGCCGTGAGGAGTTGGGTAGCTTCTTCAACGTGTCGGTGTCCTATGGATGTGTAGTGTAGTTTCGATGTCTCTGTAAATGTGTTCCGGTTAGCTCGTGCTTCATTGAGCCTATTGTGGGAAGATGAACTGCTCGGGCCTTTACCTATATATGTTAGTGAAGTGGTGAAGTGGTCACTGCTATATGAGTCAGTGCCCATACCCCACTCAAGACGTGGAAAGAGAATTGCCGAACCAATAGCCAAGTCAAGATTTGAGTATGTATTTTGTCCTATGGTATGGTATGTAGGCTGTTTCTTGTTGAAAAGGCATGCTCCAGAGGATGTTAAAAACTTCTCTATCAGACGACATCGAGCATCCGTGCGAGAAGAGCCCCAAAGAGAATTGTGTGCATTGAAGTCAGCGCTTAGGATGTATGGTTCAGGAAGCTGGTCGACCAGCGCCTCAAAGTCAGAGCTCAGAAGTGCAAGATCAGGAGAGATGTAGACGGAGCATACCGGTATCAACCTATGAAATATTATTTTGCGGACGGCTACAGCCTCAAGGACGGTGTTCAAGGTGACAGAATGGCATGCTAAGGATTTGCGGGCGGCTATGGCCACACCGCCAGAAGAGTGTGTGGATCCATCCCTGTCTTTCCTGTATACCAGGTAACTATTCGAGAAATTTGTGTGTTTGGAATTCAGATGTGTTTCCTGGACACACATTAAACTTGGCTGATTAGCGTGCAGAATCTCACACACATCCTCAAGATTATTCAGAAGGCCTCTGCAGTTCCATTGCACAATAGTTTCTCTTCCCATTATTTTGTATTCAGAGCTACTGGAGTGTGATTATTTATGAAGGGTCTTTCGGGGCTTGGACTTTGGAAGGGTTTTTTTTTTACCTTCTCTACTGACCTGGACGTCGCAGCCCGTTCCTTTCGTTGCGATGAAAGCCGGAAGGACTCGACGTCCATGTCGTCATCTGAAGGCAAGGGGGTGCCCAGCGGACTGGGCCCCCTTGACGTGGTACCCTTTCGGGTGTTCTTTGCCTGCGCTGCCAGTGCCCAAGGCGTGGGGAGCACAACAGACGGCACAGGCGGGGAAGGCGGGGAAGGGGGTCGCTGCGACTGCCTCCGTCTCCATCTCCGTGCCGTTGCGTGTGCTTTAGGCCGGTGGAGAGGAAGCCGTGGATGCAGCGGCGTCCCCAACAGACGTTGTTGCCACCAAAACCGCTGCTGGGTGAGCGAGCGGTGCTGAGGCTGGTTGGCCTGTCCGGGGCAACCCTGGGGGGGCGGTGGCGGGACCAAGTTCGACTCGCGGTACTGGGTCCCCGCCGAAACCAGACGCCGCACCGTCACCCGGCGAGCTGCGTCGGCGTACCTCCCCAGGGGGAAAGAGGCGAACCTCTTTCGCACCTCTGGGAAGGTTATGTTTTCTGTGACCTTGATGTTTATTATTTTCTTCTCAAGTTGAAACTTCTCGCATTTTCTGGAGTACGCCGCGTGTGGGTCCTGACATTTAATGCACAGGAGTTGTAGCGAACTACAATTATCCGTGGGATGGTCATGTTGGGGCACTTGGCACAGGTTATTTGGCCCCGACACGAGTTAGTACCGTGCCCGAACCGCTGGCACTTGAAACAGTGCCGCGGATTCGGGATGTACAGTCGGACCGAGCACCGGATAAAACCGGCATTGGTGGGGTCAGGAAGAGTGGAACGGTCAATAGTCAAGATGATATGTTTAGTTGGTACTATCTTATCCTCTCTTCTAATGGTGATGCGCTTGTCTGCCGTCATACCTCGACTTCTCAGGCCTTCAAGAAGATTGGCATCTATCTCTTTTACACGATCTGCCTCGGAGGTCACGCCCTGAGAGCTGTTGAGGCTGCGGTGGGGCGTTACCTTGATGTCAAGATCGGCAATACGGGTCTGCTTCAAGAGTTTTGTGGCCTGCTGCTCACTATGTACCTCGACCAAGATTTCACAGGTTCTTTGATTCTTAGCTTTATAGGATTCACCTATAACACTTTCCAGAAACTTCGAAATCAAGAACACTGAATGCGAAGCAATAGGCCTGGCTTGTTCAAGATATTAAATTATCAAGAAATGGGGTAGTTATCAGGTTTTCGGGTTGTTATTGTCGTCGGAAGGGGTGGATAGGATACTACGGTGCGACGCCTTTTAGGGGGCCGATCATTGGGTTTGGGAAATTTTGAAAAAACCATACAGCATGTAGAAAAGCAGGGAACGGGGGCACTTTCTTCGCTCGGTACGCGCATGCCGAGAGAGGTCCTGGAGCTCCCTGCCTGGTAAACAGACAGGGAGCCCATCCGCCGGTGGTTGACGTGGGCTCCGACGGCCACCGTTTGAGGTTTCTACCCTTCACTTTAAAACTCATTACCACGGTCGGTTACAGCGTGAGTATGGGGGCTCGGGGTCCGAGGTGTCGCCAACACCGTCACCAAGATTGCTCAATGTGCCCCGTGCGGGGATTCTGTTAAATAGGTTGGCACGCCAGGGCAAATATTACAATTTTTCTGAATAGGTATATTTCGCTGCAAAAATTGGTTCCTACAATTACTGTGTGTAGCAGTGACTTTTCGGTAGAAGTTCGGTAGAGTTGGGGATTTACATTTTTTATATAGACGCTGCTTCTCTTTAGGGTACCTTTCTTAGATTCAATATCATTTCGGGAGATGAATAGGGAAAACAAAGCAAATGCGTTGGTGCTTATCATATTCCTATTTTGAGACGTAGTGAAGGGCAAGTCAGGGTATTGGAGGAATGGCGTTTATTGGAGCGGCTTTTACCTGCAATAAACCAGAAGAAGACACCAACGGCGAAAAATTTCTGAAGGAAGTGACATGCACGATAAAGCACCCGTCACAGTTATATGCCGCGATGTTTTCTCTGCAAGCATTTACTCTAAGCAATCTTATTTCGTGAACCAATGATTTCGATCGAGAGCCGGTTGATGACGGGACTACAGTGACTCGTGTCGATCGGAAAAATATTGAAGGCAGTACTAGTTTTCTTTAGGGAAAATTGTAAAGCTTGTTTAGCACGTTATGTTGTTTTTCTTCCGGGAACTAGCTCGATGAAAAAAAAACTTCGCTCGCTTTATATGGAGCACTATCGAATGCACAAAATTTATTCGATAGTTTCAGCGATTTTTAAGCATTCGGAGGCATTAACGCAGTGCGAGTAGTCAACTGAGAAAATCACAATCACTAGACGAAATCCCCAAGCACAGACTACACTGAAATATTCTGCTTTTATAATTATGCTGAGGGCGTATACAGTCAAACCCGTTTATAGCGAAATACAATATGCACCGCGATTAGTTCGATATATCCAATAGTTCGATATATCCCAACCCGCCTATAACGAGCTTATTGTTACGAGTTCGCCATCCGCGGGAGCCCGCCGATCCCTCCCCAACTCCGCTATCCGCGTATGCAGAAACGAACACACTACAGCAGCCATTACCATACCAAAATAATCCATTTATTGCAAGTAACAAAGCTACTTCCCGCCTCAACTGCCCACGTTGCAAAAAAACGGTGATTTTTGTGTTCACTTTCGTTTTGGCTGCTTCAGCTAGCATAGCATTCTCTACACGAAACATTGTTTGCACCAGTTCGAGTCCGCGTCCTCAAAAATCTAAGAAGCATTGGCGGAGCACATCGACTGCCGATAGCGCTTTATTATAAGCGTCGGACGTATTTCACTCGCGACATCATCGGGTACGTTGGCGAGCTTATCCCACCGTTCACCGATGCTGCTGTCTCGGTACGGACTCGCTGACTGGGCGAGTTCCGTCGCGAGTCCCGCGCATCGGAAACAGTTACGGAAAGTATTGGGCGTCACGTCGCTCCGTGTAAGGCGCAATGTCTCAGTCGCGGCTCTTGCTCCGTGGTCGCGGCCAATCCACATCTCAATGGCCCGTCGAGATCATGCATTTCGGCGGCCATTCTAGGCGCCCAGAGTTCGATATATCGGCTGTGAACTTCGTTATAAGGGATGTGTTTCCCATGTATTTCCATAACTGAAATATTTTTGTTCGATATATAGCATAATTCGCTCTATCCGGGTTCGTTATAGCCTGGTTTGACTGTAATTGAAGCATGCTTATTTGTGATGATGATGATGGTTGGTGTTTATTGGCGCAAGGCCGACGAGGGCAAAGAGCGCCAGAGACATTATTTAATGAAAACAAGTGATTACCACAAAAGGTAGGTATAAAATGTGCAAACTGTACATAGTAAGATCAATAAAGATAATGGTGATGGCTGGTGTATAGGGCCAGATGTGATTACGCATGATAGGAAATGAGGTTTAAAAACTTAACATCTGACAAATATTTAAAAACGCGTTTCACAGAAACCATGGCATCGTCACCTAGAAACAGAGATGGGTGTAGGGGAATATGTTGTCTGTAGAGTTCTCTGAAGTGTTTGTGTCGTGTTGTGTCAAGTGCCTGCCATTGTATGAGTATGTGGACTACGGATAGGCCCTCCCCACACCTGCTACACAGGGGCCTTAGAGATCCCGTGAATAGGTGCGAGTGCGTTACATGCGTATGGCCTATCCGTAACCTAGCTAAGGTAACTTCAATGTGCCTGTTGTGTGAGTCAGTAGTGTATTGTCCCAAGTGTGGTTTTATTACGTGTAGTTTGTTGTCTGTCTGTTCGCTCCAGTCTGCTTGCCACGTTTTACGGAGTTGTTGTCTAATGTGTGGCTTGAGGTCTGTGTAAGGTAGTGTTGCCATGTCGACTGTGTTTCGGAGTGCAGCATTGGCGGCCATTTCATCCGCCACTTCATTACCGCCAATGCGAGAGTGGCCTAGCACCCAACACACAGTCACCCCAAGGTTTGAAGAATAAGCTGCCATAATCGTTTTGAAGACAAGATTAATGACATGGTTTTTTGATGACTTTCCGGATGATAATGCACGGACGACGCTCAACGAATCTGTATAAATGACGGATGTAGGAATATGATGTTCAACTATGTGACTTACAACCAGAAATATGCTATATGCCTCTGCCGTAAAAATACTTGTATTAACATTCATTGTTCTACATGCTTCAAAATTGGGCCCATGCGCAGCACAAGACACCGCAGTGGACGTTTTAGATGCATCGCTGAAAAACTCTGCAGCCCTGTATTTATTCTGCAGATGCATGAAATGCTGCAAAATCCCACTTCTTGGTGTCCTGTTCTTATTGTATTGTACGAAAGACAAGTCACATGCCACAGGACGAAGATGCCATGGTGCTACAAGATCAGTGTGAGATGATTTGAATGTGTCTAAGAGGGAGACGTCATGAATAGTCACCTCGTCCCTCACTCTCTGCGAGAAAGGAACAGCAATCGATGGGCGGTTTTAAAAGAGTTTAGTTGTGGACGTATCATTAAAAACCGGTTTAAAGGGATGGTTATTCATTGATGAGATTTTAGAGGCATATAGGAAGTGAACATAAGTTCGCTGGTACGCTAAGCACCATTTGTCGCACTCTGCATAAAGACTGTGGACAGGACTGGTATGGAACGCCCCACAAGACAGGCGAAGCCCTAAGTGAAGCACTGGGTCGAGCATTTTAAGTGCTAATTTTGTGGCTGAACCATACACAACGCTTCCGTAGTCCAACCGTGACCCTACCAACGCGGCATAAAGTCTAAGCAGGAGTTGCTTGTCTGCACCGTACGATTGGTGAGACAAGACTTTTAGAATATTCATTGTTTTTAGGCATTTTTGTTTAAGTCGTTTTATGTGGGGTATGAATGAGAGTTTTTTGTCAAACACCACACCCAAAAACTTGTGTTCTCTTTTTACTGGAATCGAGTCCCCAAAGAGTTTTACGTTGGGATCGGGCAGGATGCCCCGCCTTTCTGAGAATACAACGCAGGTACTTTTAGAAGGATTAAGTTTAAATCCATTTTCATCTGCCCAGCGAGAAAGTTTATTTACCCCAAGCTAGACCTGACGTTCACAAATGGATATGTTCCATGATTTGAAAGATATTTGAATGTCATCTACATACATCAAGCAGGATATGGTTGGCGGCAGTGCCTTTCGGAGAGAGTTCATCTTAGCTATAAACAAGGTGCAGCTCAATACGCCATTCTCCTGCCATTCTCCTGCACGTGAACATTTCAAAGTGCCGAACCGACCCTGACACGAAATGTTCGTGAAGACATGTAACTACAAAGAGTGTTCAGCATGTTACCCAAGATACCAAAAGCTTTTAGGTCTCTAAGAATGCCGTAGCGCCATGCTGTATCATATGCCTTTTCAATGTCAAAAATACTGTCAT
Source organism: Haemaphysalis longicornis (assembly GCA_013339765.2). NCBI lineage: Eukaryota > Metazoa > Arthropoda > Arachnida > Ixodida > Ixodidae > Haemaphysalis > Haemaphysalis longicornis. Next base: position 92,534,692 of record CM023451.1, read on the forward strand.
ACAGTATTGCTTATGAATGAATGCATCCTTTATGTAGGCCTCTAGAGAAACCAGTTGATCATTTGTGCATCGCCCCGCCCGGAAGCCTGCCTGGCAGCTCTCGAGAAGACCATTGTACTCAAGAAAGTACACGAGCCTACGGTTTATCATCTTCTCGAGGAGCTTGCACAGGCAGCTTGTCAAAGCAATGGGCCGGTAACTGGAAGGAGAGGAAGAGTCCTTCCCTTCTTTTAGGAAAGCCACTACTATGGCCTCCCTCCAGAGCGAGGAATGTGCCCCGAAAGCCAAATCTTGTTATATAGGTGGAGGAGTGTTAGAAGAGTGTCTGAGTGTAGGTGCTGTATCATTGTATATGTGATGTTGTCTGGGCCTGGAGCTGAGGGTTTACAAGTGCTCAAAGCGGTCCTCAGCTCGTGAAGTGAAAACTCCGAGTTATAAGAGGAGGTTGACTTATCATTATCAAGTAAAGACTTCTTTTCAGCCAATTGTTTGTGTTTAATGAAAGTGCTAGTGTAGTGTGCTGAACTGGACACGTGTTGAAGTGTTGTGCGAGTGTGTTAGCCTGGTCTTCCAGTTTGTCCCCTGTTGTACTAACCAGGGGCAGGCTGTGTGTCTGTTGTCCTTTTAGTTTGCGTATTCGTGTCCAGACTTTGCGAGAGTCAGTGTAAGAGTTTATGGATGTTACGAATGAGCGCCAACTCTCTCGTTTTGCCTCACGGCGCACACGTTTTCCCATCGCCTTAGCCCTTTTGAACAATAAAAGGTTTCCCGACGTGGGGTACGGGCGCAGGATACCCCACGCCTTGTTCTGGGCCTCTCGCGCCCGCCTACAGTCCTCATTCCACCACGGCCTCCTCTGGTTGCGCGGGGCACCAGAGGCGTGGGGAATGACTTTTCGGCGGCGTCGAGGATGTGCGCCGTGAGGAGTTGGGTAGCTTCTTCGACGTGTAGGTGTCCTATGGATGTGTGGTGTAGTTTGGATGTGTCTGTAAATGTATTCCAGTTAGCTCGTGCTTCATTGAACCTATTATGGGAAGATGGACTGCATGGGCCTTTACCTATGTATGTGAGTGAGGTGGGGAAGTGGTCACTACCGTATGGGTCAGTGCCCACAGCCCACTCGAGGACAGGAAAGAGAACTGCGGAGCCAATCGCCAAGTCAAGACATGAGTATGTGTTGTGTCCTATGCTATCGTATGTAGGCTGTTTTTTGTTGAAAAGGCATGCTCCTGAAGATGTAAGGAATTTCTCTATAAGGCGACCTCGGGCATCCGTGCGAGAAGAGCACCAAAGCATTAAGAGTGTTGTGAGCATTAAGGTCGCCTGTCAGGATGTATGGTTCGGGAAGCTGGTCAACCAGCGCCTTGAAGTCAGAGCTTAAAAGTGAAACATCAGGAGGAATGTATATGGAGCATACCGTTATCACCTATTAAATATTATCAAGCGTATTGCTACAGCCTCAAGGATAGTGTTCAGAGTGACAGGGTGGCAGGCTAAGGATTTCCGGGCAATTATGTTCACACCGCCAGAAGAGTGTGTGCAGCCATCCCTGTCCTTTCTGAAGACCATGTAACTATTCAAGAAATTTGTGTGCTTGGAATTCAAATGTGTTTCCTGAACACATATTACACTTGGCTGATTAGCATGCAGTAGTTCGTATACATCGTCAAGATTTTTAAGAAGGCCTCTACAGTTCCATTGTATTGTTTTCTCTTCCCATTATTTAGTGTGAGAGCTACTGGAGTGTGTGTGTTTGTTTATGTGTCGTCTTTCGGGGCTGTGACTCTCGCCTTTTTTGGCTTGTCGGGAGGCTTTGGCGTCGGGACGCGTTCCTTGCGCTGCGTTGCAAGCAGGAACGGCCCGACATCCATGTCGTCGTCGGATGTCCGAGGGGTGCCCGACGGACCGGGCCCCCCGGACTTGGCCCCCCTTCGGGATCCCTTCGTTTGAGCCGCCACCGTCGGGGGCGCCAGAGGTGGCACAGGCGGTGCGGTGGCGGTGGGAGCCAGTGCCGGGCCCGTGGTGTCCATCACCTCGGTACCCTCCAACGCACTGGAGGACGGGGAGACAGAGGCGGGAGCGGCACCGGTCCCGACACGAGTGGTTTGCGCCACAACCGCTGCTGCCTCAGCAAGCGGCGTGGTGCCGGGTTGGGCTGCGTGAGGCACCCAGCGGGGGGCGGGAGCGGGACCAGGTCAGACTCGCTGAACTGGGTCCCTGTGGACACCAGACGCCGCTCCGCCCTACGGCGAGCCGCGTCAGCGTACCTCCCCAGAGGGAAAGAGGCGAACCTCTTTCTCGCCTCCGGGAAGGTGATGTTCTCGGTTACCTTGATGTTGGTTATCTTTTTTTCGAGTTGGAACTTTTCGCACTTGCAGGAGTACGCTGCATGCGGTCCCCCGCAGTTTACACAAGTCAGGGTATCGGATTGGCAGTTGTCACTAGGATGATCGTGCGCCGCGCATTTCGCACACGTCGTTCGGCCACGGCAAGAGTTCGTACCGTGCCCGAACCACTGGCACTTAAAACAGCGCCGCGGGTTCGGGATGTACGGACGTATTGAGCACCGGATAAAACCTGCATATATATGTTGAGGGAGAACTGCGCGGTCAAAGGTCAAGATGATGTGCTTGGTGGGAATCTCCTTGTCGTCTCTACGGAAAGTGATGCGTCTCACGGCAGTGACGCCCTGATCCTTCAAGCCGGCAAGGAGATCCGCATCGGTTTCGTTCATGAGGTCTGTCTCGGATATCACACCCTGCGAGCTGTTGAGGCTCCGATGGGGTGTGACCCGGATGTCAAGATCAGCCAGTCTAGTCTGAGCTAGAAGCTTTGCAGACTGCTGCTTATCATTTATTTCAATTAGGAGTTCACCAGACCTTTGTTTTTTGCATTTATATGATTTTCCTACTATGGCTTCAAGATACTTGGCGATCAAGAAGACTGACTGAGATGCAAGAGGGTGGGTTGGATTGAGGGATTCCATCACAAGAAATCGAGAAAAATGGTCCGGTTCAGGAAAGGTTAACCACGGCAACGGAGGAAGGATACTTCGGTGCGACCCCTTTTCAGGGACCGATCACGGTTGGGGGAGGTTTTTGACAATACCATAAAGCATAGTATAAAAGCAGGGAGACGGGGGTACTTTCTCCTTTGACCTTACCCTGGTAGTCAAAGAGGTCCCGGAGCTCCCTGCCTGGTAGACAGGCAGGGAGCCCATCGGCCGGAGCTTGACCGCGGCTCCGACGGCCACCGTTTACGGCTTCTACCCTTCACCTTAAAAACACCTCGTCACGGTTGGACACGGCTTATGTTGGGAGCTCGGGGTCCACGGTGTCGCTGCTCACCGCCACCATGAATACTCAAGGTGCCCCGTACGGGGCATGCTTATTTGTGCTCACTGGACATTTCATGTTGAATATAGTTCAGGTAAATATTTTGTCTCCTTACCTTTATCGTTTTAAATTTGGTTTGTTGCTTCACCTGGTGTCTTGAAACACTGACCTAACAGCGAGCGCATTAAGGGAAATGCAAAACATTGAATACGCGCCCAACAATATTAACGGCACGTCAAAATTCTCAACATGAGTTTAAAATTTTCCACAAATCTCAATCGCTATCTTCCTCTTCCCTCGCTCGGTGATGCGTGCGCTCCCCTACTCCATGACGCTTCATCATTACCGAGAGTTCAACCGCGTAAATAAACAAACCACCGACAGCAGCTCTAACACGTGCTCCCAGAGCCACCATGACACGTTGGGCATATGATTAACCGGAATCACATGCCATTCCTTGAAACACCTTTTCCGCTGAGCACAGATAATGCACTACGCAATTGTGCCATCGCCAGGTGCCTGCAGGCAATAAAAATAAAACACCTTACAGGCGCCATGTTCAGTGCTTAGTGAATCAGACAGCGCAGTCGATACTGTTTGCACTGAAGTCTTTTACCCGGAATCTTGCAACCTTCTCTGGCACAGGGGACCAATTTAGATGATAGGTAGCTAAGCCAATTTCTTCAACATATAATATAGGCTCATCTATACCATCACTGTATACGGTCTATTTTACTTGTTTCATCTCGTGTCATCGAAAGTGTAGCACGGAAATGAAATGCTGTATTCTGGAGAAGGGTATTTCATGCGTGCAGCAAAAAAATGAAACGTCCTGAATTAACTGCGCATGTTTGCAAAAAATATTGCGCGCGGTAGAAAACACAATTAAAAAGAGAAAGAATGCAAGAAGCGTCCGTCTTCCTAACTCTCTTTAGCCGCGCAACCAGCCGGCCGTGGAGACCGCAGCGCCCCTGCTCGGCCACGAGCCTGCTCCGGACAGGGAGCCGTGGCCTACAAAATTTTGACAAATATGTACATGATACGTGGAAAGGGTAATTGTAAAAACGCAGCGAAAAGGAACAAAACAGCATCCAAAAGCCATACTTGCCGGTATTATAAGCCACACCACTGCGCAGGACGATATCACAGGTGTAAATTAAACCGAGACGTGTGTACAGAATTTACCCTTTGCCCATTTGGAACCAACTCCCACTTTCCAAAAAGTTTATTGCTTTTCGAACAGCGCCAAGGACTCTACGCTAACGCACCTATCCCCTTGTCGGCCTATCGTGAAGGCGTCCACAATTGCTCGGTCTATTCGTGAGGAAGACATGTACGGAATTCGTGTTTGGAAGAAATATGGAGTACAACCCATGGATGTACGGCAATGATCAACCAGGTGGCCAGCCCCCATCTGCGCGTTTGCAGCCACATGGTGATATCTGCGCCTTACATTAAGGCTCTTGCCTGTTTCTCTAAAGGGTCGAACAACACAGGAGCTGAGACTGACGCGTCCCCGCACGCGTCTGCGCCCAGAGAATCAATTTGGCTGCCGGGTGATTCGCTGCATCTACTTGTTTCGCGCGCATCCAGCATGCTCACATCGACCTCCCCGTGACTTTAGTTTCGCGCGTTCGCGAACAGCTTTTAGCTAACGAGGTAGATGGGAGAAAAATTAGTGCCCTCACCTGCTACCTCACTTTACTATTTTCCGCACCACCTGATTTTAAGGGATCAAATTTAGTTTGTGATCATTTTGTATTGTGCACTACCTTTGACACGTAGTTTGAATTATCATTTTATGAGTCCAGCGTCCCACATGTGCCTCTTGGTATATAAGGTCTAATTTGGGTATAGACACATAGCTAGGAGAGTTCAGTATTTTTTGCAGTCTTGTATTCTCGCGGACTTGTATTCTCCCATGAATACGCCAATTAACCCACGGCCCTCAGTATGCAGTGGCTGCGAAGCAACTGACCACGGCTGCGGTCAGACCTGTGACGCAGCAGAGGGTGCTAAGAATCCCTGGACCCGGACAGGCCGCCATGGGAATCTCAACCTGGCAACGTTTAACACGAGAACCTTCTCTAGTGAAGCTAGTCTAGAGGTCTTGTTCGAGGAATTAAAGGGCATTAAATAGCATGTCATAAGGCTTAGTTAGGTTAGTGGGACAGGTGAAGATTTTAGGGTGCTGAAAAATGCATTCGTCCTATGTTACTGTGCTCTAGAGGACAGCAGAGAACTGGGAGTGGGATTTCTAGTCAATAAAAGCATCGCTGGCAACATAAAAAAATACTATAGCATTACCAAAAGCGCACCAGGTTTTGTTATTGGGCTAAATAAGTGGTACAAGCTCAAGGGGGTACAGGTCTAGGCGCCCACATCCAGCCACGACGACCAGGTAGTGGAACTCTTCTATGAATATGTGGAATCCGCAATGGCTAAAGTAAAAATACTGTATACCATAGTTATGGGGGACTTCAATGCTAAAGTAGGCAAGAATCAGGTTGGAGACAAGGCATTTGGAAACATGGTATGGGTTGTGGAAATAGCAGGGGGGACCTACTAGATGAGTTTGCAGAATGGAATAACTTAATCATAATGAATACCTTCTTCTTTAAATGGGAGAGCCGGACGTGGCCATGGAGGAGCCCGAATAAGGACCATAAAAATGAAATAGCCTTCATATTATGCGATAACCCTGCCGTCGTGAAGGATGTGGAAGTGCTCGGAAGGGTAAGGTGTAGTGACCGCCGTATGGTAAGATCTCGAATTAGGCTAGATTTGAAAAGGGAACGTAACAAGCTAGTACGAAAGAAGCCGAATACGGAGCTTACAGTAAGACGTAAACTAGACGAGTTCAGGATCGCGCTGCAGAACCTATATTCAGCTCTTACCGAGGTAGCCGAGCTTACGACACAGGAAGACAGCGACAACATTACAAGCATTATCACGGAGTGCGCAGTAGAAGTCGGGGGCACGACGGCTAGACAGGATACTTGTAAACTTTACCAGAAGACGAACTATGTAATTAGGAAATGGCAAAAAATGTCAATCTCCTCCCCAGCTGAGAAAATAGAAATAGCGGAGCTTTCGAAGTGAGTCAATAAAGGTGAGACAGCTGACAAAGATCAGCTGTCAAGGTCAAAGAATACTGTCATACAGTACTACTTGCGGAGGAAAGCATCTTTGATATAAGACTCTAACGCAACGAGTTGATCGTTGGTAGATCGCCCCGCCCTAAAGCCTGCCTGGCAGTTATCGAAAAGACAGTTGTACTCAAAGAAGAACACGAGTCTTCTGTTTATCATCTTCTCGAAGAGCTTACACAGGCAGCTTGTCAGGGCAATGGGACGATAACTGGCGGGAGAGGGAGGGTACTTTCCTTCCTTTAGGACAGCCACTACTATGGGCTCCCCCCAAGGGCGTGGAATGTGCCCCGAAAGCCATATTTTATTTTATAGGTGTAAGAGTATTTCAAGAGTGTCTGGGTGTAAGTGTTGTATTATGGTGTGTGTAATCTTATCTGCACCTGAAGATGAAGGTTTCCACGAGCTCAGGGGAGCCTTCAACTCATAGAGACTGAATTGAGAGTTGTAAGAAGTTTTTGATCTGTCTTTGTCTTGTAAGGGCTTTTTTTGCAGATGTTTTTGTTTCATGAAAGTGTTCGTGTAGTGTGCTGAACTGGACACGTGTTCGAAGTGTTTGTGCAAGTGTGTTAGCCTGGTCTTCAAGTGTGTCCCCTGTTGTGCTAACCAAGGGCAGGCTGTGTGTCTGTTGTCCTTTGAGCTTGTGTATACGTGTCCAGACTTTGTGTGTGTCTGTGTATGAATTAATGGTTGTCAAGAAGGTGTGCCAACTCTATCGTTTCGCCTCACGGCGCACACGTTTTCCGAACGCCTTGGCCCGTTTGAACAAAATAAGGTTACCCGACGTGGGGTACCGACGAAGGATACCCCACGCCTTTTTCTGGGCCTCTCGCGCCAGCCTACAGTCCTCATTCCACCACAGCCTCCTCTGGTTGCACGGGGCACCAGAGGCGTGGGGAATGGGCCTTTCGGCGGCGTCGAGGACGTGCGCCGTGAGTAGTTGGGTAGCTCCTTCAACGTGTCGGTGTCCTATGGATGTGTAGTGTAGTTTCGATCTCTGTAAATGTGTTCCGGTTAGCTCGTGCTTCATTGAGCCTATTGTGGGAAGATGACCGCTCGGGCCTTTACCTATATATGTTAGTGAAGTGGTGAAGTGGTCACTGCTATATGGGTCAGTGCCCACACCCCACTCAAGACGTGGAAAGAGAATTGCCGAACCAATAGCCAAGTCATGATTTGAGTATGTATTGTGTCCTATGGTATGGTATGTAGGCTGTTTCTTTTTTAAAAGGCATGCTCCAGAGGATGTTAAAAACTTCTCTATCAGACGACATCGACCATCCGTGCGAGAAGAGCCCAAAAGAGAATTGTGGGCATTCAAGTCACCGGTTAGGATGTATGGTTCAGTAAGCTGGTCGACCAGCGCCTCAAAGTCAGAGCTGAGAAGTGCAAGATCAGGAGAGATGTATACGGAGCATACCGGTATCAACCTATGAAATATTATTGTGCGGACGGCTACAGCCTCAAGGACGGTGTTCAAGGTGACAGGTTGGCATGCTAAGGATTTGCGGGCGATTATGGCCACACCACCAGAAGAGTGTGTGCAGCCATCACTGTCTTCCCTGTATACCAGGTAACTATTCAAGAAATTTGTGTGTTTGGAATTCAGATGTGTTTCCTGGACACACATTCAACTTGGCTGATTAGCGTGCAGAATCTCACACACATTGTCAAGATTATTCAGAAGGCCTCTGCAGTTCCATTGCACAATATTTTCAGTTTCCATTATTATTTGTTCAGAGCTACTGGAGTGTGAACATTTATGCAGGGTCTTTCAGGGCTTGGACTCTTGGAAGGGGTTTTTTACCTTCTCTACTGACCTGGACGTCGCAGCCCGTTCCTTTCGTTGCAATTAAAGCCGGAAGGGCTCAACGTCCATGTCGTCATCTGAAGGCACGGGGGTGCCCAGCGGACTGGGCCCCCTTGACGTGGTACCCTTTCGGGTGTTCTTTGCCTGCGCTGCCAGTGCCGAAGGCGTGGGGAGCACAACAGATAGCGCAGGCGGGGAAGGCGGGGAAGGGGGTCTCTGCGACTGCCTCCGTCTCCAACTCCGTGGCGTTGCGTGTGCTTTGGGTCGGTGGAGAGGAAGCAGTGGATGCACCGGCATCCCCAACAGACGTTGTTGCCACCACAACCGCTGCTGGGTGAGCGAGCGGTGCAGAGGCTGGTTGGGCTGACCGGGGCAACCCTGGGGGGGCGGTGCCCGGACCAAGTCCGACTCGCGGTACTGGGTCCCCACCGAAACCAGACGCTGCTCTGCCCCCCGGCGAGCTGCGTCGGCGTACCTCCCCAGGGGGAAAGAGGCGGACCTCTTTCGCACCTCTGGGAAGGTTATGTTTTCTGTGACCTTGATGTTTATTATTTTCTTCTCAAGTTGAAACTTCTCGCATTTTCTGGAGTACGCCGCGTGTGGGTCCTGACATTTAATGCACAGGAGTTGTAGCGAACTACAATTATCCGTGGGATGGTCATGTTGGGCGCACTTGGCACAGGTTATTTGGCCCCGACACGAGTTAGTACCGTGCCCGAACCGCTGGCACTTGAAACAGTGCCGCGGATTCGGGATGTACAGTCGGACCGAGCACCGGATAAAACCGGCATTGGTGGGGTCAGGAAGAGTGGAACGGTCAATAGTCAAGATGATATGTTTAGTTGCTACTATCTTATCGTCTCTTCTAATGGTGATGCGCTTGTCTGCCGTCATACCTCGACTTCTCAGGCCTTCAAGAAGATTGGCATCTGTCTCATTTGCACGATCTGGCTCCGAGATCACGCCCTGAGAGCTGTTGAGGCTGCGTTGGGGCGTTACCTTGATGTCAAGATCGGCAATACGGGTCGGCTTCAAGAGTTTTGTGGCCTGCTGCTCATTATGTACCTCGACCAAGATTTCACAGGTTCTTTGTTTCTTAGCTTTATAGGATTCACCTATAACTCTTTCTAGAAACTTCGAAATCAAGAACACTGACTGCGAAACAATAAGCCTGGCTTGTTCAAGAGAATTAATTATCAAGAAATGGGGAAATTATCAGGTTTTCGGATTGTTGTTGTCGTCGGAAGGGGTGGATAGGATACTACGGTGCGACCCCTTTAAGGGGGCCGATCATTGGGTTTCGGAAATTTAAAACAACCATACAGCATGTATAAAAGCAGGGAACGGGGGTACTTTTTTCGCTCGGTTTACCCTGATGCCGAGAGACGTCCCGGAGCTCCCTGCCTGGTAAACAGACAGGGAGCCCATCCGGCGGAGGTGGATCTGGGCTCCGACGGCCACCGTTTGAGGTTTCTATCCTTTACCTCAAAACTCATTACCACAGTCGGTAACAGCGTGAGTATGGGGGCTCGGGGTCCGGCGTGTCGCCAACACCGTCACGAAGATTGCTCAAGGTGCCCCGTGCGGGGATTCTGTTAAATAGGTTGGCACGCCAGGGCAAATATTAAAATTTTCCTGAATAGGTATATTTCGCTGCAAAAATGGTTCCTACAATTACTGTGTGTAGCAATGACTTTTCGGTAGAAGTTCAGTAGAGTTGGAGATTTACATTTTTATATAGACGCTGCTTGTCTTTAGGGTACCTTTCATAGATTCAATATCATTTCGAGAGATGAATAGGGAAAACAAACCAAATGCGTTGGTGCTTATCATATTCCTATTTTGTGACGTAGTGAAGGGCAAGTCAGGGTATTGGAGGAATGGTGTTTATTGGAGCGGTTTTTACCTGCAATAAACCAGAAGAAGACACCAACGGCGAAGAATTTTCAACGAAGTGACATGCACGATAAAGCACCCGTCACAGTTATATGCCGCGATGTTTTCTCTGCAAGCATTTATCTCTAAGCAATCTTACTTCTGGAACCAATGAATTCGATCGAGAGCCTGTTGATGACGGGACTACAGTGACTCGTGTTGATCGGAAAAATATTGAAGGCAGTAATAGTTTTCTTTAGGGAAAATTGTAAAGCTTTTTTAGCACGTTATGTGGTTCTTCTTTCGGAAACTAGATCGATGAAAAAAAAACTTCGCTCGGTTTTTATGAAGCACTATCGAATGCACAAAATGTATTCGATAGTTTCAGCGATTTTTAAGCGTTTGGAGGCATTAACGCAGTGCGTGTAGTCAACTGAGAAAATCACAATCACTACGCGAAATCCCCAAGCACAGACTGTACTGAAATATTCTGCTTTTATAATTATGCTGAGGGCGTATACAGTCAAACCCGTTTATAGCGAACTACAATATGCACCGCGATTAGTTCGATATGTCCAATAGTTCGATATATCCTAACCCGCCTATAACGAGCCTATTGTTACGAGTTCGCAATCCGCGGGAGCCCGCCGCTCCCTCCCCAACTCCGCCATCCGCGTATGCAGAAAAGAACACAGTACAGTATCCATTACCATACCAAATTAATCCATTTATTGCAAGTAACAAAGCTACTTTCCGCCTCAACTGCCCACGTAGCAAAAAATAAACGGTGATTTTTTGTGTTCACTTTCGTTTTGGCGGCTTCAGCTAGCATAGCATTCTGTACACAAAACATTGTTTGCACCAGTTCGAGTCCGCGTCCTCAAAAATCTATGAAGCATTGGCGGAGCACATCGACTGCCGAAAGCGCTTTATTATAAGCGTCGGACGGATTTCACTCCCGACATCATCGGGAACGTTGGCGAGCTCTTCCCACCGTTCCCCCAAGCTGCTGTCTTGGTCCGGACTCGCTGACTGGGCGAGTTGCGTCGCGAGTCCCGCGCATCGGAAACAGTTACGGAAAGTATTGGGCGTCACGTCGCTCCGTGCGAGGCGCAATGTCTCAGGCGCGGCTCTTGCTCCGTGGTCGCGGCCAATCCACATCGCAATCGCCGCTCGAGATCATGCATTTCAGCGGCCATTGTAGGCGCAAAGAGTTCGATATATCGGATGTGAACTTCGTTATAAGGGATATGTTTCCCATGTATTTCCGTAACTGAATTATTTTTGTTCGATATGTAGCATAATTCGTCTATCCGGGTTCGTTATAGCCTGGTGTGATGACTGGCGTCCCGCGAGTGGGGAAAAACCCGGACAGCGGCGCAGAGCAGGAGCCTCAAGAAGAAGAAGATGGTGACCGGGCCAATTTCCCTTAGAGGGTGTCTGCCAGGAGGGGAGTATCATCATCATGGAGGGCTGGCCTGGGAAGCGGAGCGAGCGGTGGAGGTTCCGGAGGGCAGCTGGACCAAAACGACCGGCAGGCGGTTCGAGGCTTTCGTGGCTTTCAAGGTTCGAGGTTCGTGGTCGCTCCAGCAGGGTGATGTCCATGGGCCTGTGACGCGGAAGACCGACGTCACCGTTCGAGAAGCTGTCATATCGCCGGGACGTCCCTGGGAGCCGCAGTTCCGAGGCAAGGCCTAGCGAGCGGAGCCAGCGGCGCGTGACTCGGCGGAACCGCGACTGGTCCGCCGTCTTCCGAAACCCTGCGGCGAGGGCGTCAACGCCGTGGCGACTGAGCGCCATCAGTGTGGGACAGAGCCATGAGCGTGGCATTGCTTTTTTTCCCCGCTTCTCTCCCGAACTCTAGTGGATCGGACCTGTTTGTGTTTTTTTTATTTCGCTTGTGTGCGCCTTCCGTCCCCAATATATTCAGTGTTGGAATATCCGCTCAAGACCATGGCTTCAATTTACTTGTGATCTTCCTCCGCGAGTCACACACCCGTCTGCTTAACCCCAAAGTCCTCACACCTGGTTTGACTGTAATTGAAGCATGCTTATTTGTGCTCACTGGACATTTCATGTTGAATATATTTCAGGTAAATGTTTTGTCTCCTTACCTTTATCGTTTTAAATTTGGTTTGTTGCTTTACCTGGTGTCTTAAAACACTGACCTAACAGCTAGCGCATTAAGGGAAATGCAAAATATTCAATACGCGACCAACAATATTAGCGGCTCGTCAATATCTAAACAAGAGTTTAAAATTTTCTACAAATCTCAATCGCTATCTTCACCTTCCCTCGCTCGGTGACGCGTGCCCTCCCCTACTCCATGACGATTCATCATTACCAAGAGTTCAACCGCGCTAAATAAACAAACCACCGACAGTAGCTCTAACACGTGCTCCCAGAGCCGGCATGACACGTTGGGTACATGATTAACCAGAATCACATGCCATTCCTTGAAACACCTTTTCCGCTGAGCACGGATAATGCACTACGCAATGGTGCCATCGCCAGGTGCGTGCAGGCAATAGAAATAAAACACCACATTGGCGCCAAGTTGAGTGCTTAGTGAATCAGACAGCACAGTCGATACTGTTTGCACTGAAGTCTTTTACCCGGGATCTTGCAACCTTCTCTGGCACAGGGGACCAATTTAGAAGCTAGGTAGCTTAGCCAATTTCTTCAACCTATAATATAGGCGCATCTATACCATCACTGTATACGGTCTATTTTACTTGTTTTATCTCGTGTCATCGAAAGTGTAGCACGGAAATGAAATGCTGTATTCTGAGAAGGGTATTTCATGCGTGCAGCAAAAAAAAAAGAAATGTCCCGAATCAACTGCGCATGTTTGACAAAAAGCAATTGCGCCCGGTAGAAAACAAAATTAAAAAGATAAAGAATGCAATAGCGTCCGTCTTCCTAACTCTCTTTAGCAGCGGAACCAGCCGGCCGTGGAGACCGCAGCGCCCCCGCTCGGCCGCGAGCCTGCTCCTGACAGGGAGCCGTGGCCTACAAAATTTTGACAAATATGTACATGATACGTGGAAAGGGTAATTGTAAAAACGCAGCGAAAAGGAACAAAACAGCATCCAAAAGCCATACTTGCCGGTATTATAAGCCACACCACAGCGCAGGACGATGTCAGAGGTGTAAATTAAACCGACACGTGTGTACAGAATTTACCCTTTGCCCCTTTGGAACCAACTGCCACTTTCAAAAAGTTTATTTCTTTTCGAACAGCGCCAAGGACTCTACACTAACGCACCTTTCCCCTTGCCTGCATATCGTGAAGGCGTCCACAATTTCTCGGTCTATTTGTGAGGAAGACCTGTACGGAATTCGTGTTTAGAAGAAATATGGAATACAACCCATGTATCTACGGCAATGATCAACCAGGTGGCCAGCCCCCATCTGCGTGTTTGCAGCCACATGGTGATATCTGCGCCTTACATTAAGGCACTTGCCTGTTACTCTAAAGGGTTCGAACAACACAGGAGCTGAGACTGACGCGTCCCACACGCGTCTCCGCCCCGAGAATCGGTTTGGCTTGCCGGATGATTCGCTGCATCGACTGGTTTCGCGCGCATCCAGCATGCTCACTTCGACCTCCCCGTGACTTTAGTTTCGTGCGTTCGCGAAAAGCTTTTAGCTAAGGAGGTTGATGGGAGCAAAATTAATGCCCTCATTTGCTACCTCACTTTACTATTTTCCGCACCACCTGATTTTAAGGGATGAAATTTGTTGTGATCATTTCGTATTGTGCACTACCTTTGACACGTAGTTTGAATTATCATTTTATGAGTCCGGCGTCCCACATGTGCCTCTTGGTATATAAGGTTTAAATTGGGTATAGACACATAGCTAGGACAGTTCAGTATTTTTTGCAGTCTTGTATTCTCGCGCACTTGTATTCTCCCATGAATACGCCAATTAACCCATGGCCCTCAGTGTCCAGTGGCTGCGAAGCAACTGACCACGGCTGCGGTCAGACCTGTGACGCAGCAGAGGGTGCTAAGAATCTCTGGACCCGGACAGGCCGCCATGGGAATCTCAACCTGGCAACGCTTAACACGAGAACCTTCTGTATTGAAGCGAGTCTGGAGGTCTTGTTCGAGGAATTAAAGGGCATTAAATAGGATGTCATCAGGCTTAGTTAGGTTAGGAGGACATGTGAAGCCTTTAGGGTGCAGAAAAATGGATTCGTCCTATGTTACTGTGGTCTCGAGGACAGCAGAGAACTGGGAGTGGGATTTCTAGTCAATAAAAGCATCGCTGGCAACATAAAAGAATACTATAGCTTTACCGAAAGCGCATCAGGTTTTGTAATTCGGCTCAATGAGTGGTACAAGCTAAAGGTGGTACAGGTCTATGCACCCACATCCAGCCACGACGACCAGGTAGTGGAACTCTTCTATGAAGATGTGGAATCGGCAATGGCTAAAGTAAAAATACAGTATACCATAGTTATGGGGGACTTCAATGCTAAAGTAGGCAAGAATCAGGTTTGAGACAAGGCATTTGGAAACATGGTATGTGTTGTAGAAATAGCATGGGGGACCCTACTAGATGACTTTGCAGAACGGAATAACTTACTCATAATGAATACCTTCTTCTGTAAACGGGAGAGCCGGACGTGGACATGGAGGAGCCCGAATAAGGACCATAAAACTGAAATAGCCTTCATATTATGCGATAACCCTGCCATCGTGAAGGATGTGGAAGTGCTCGGAAGGGTAAGGTGTAGTGACCGCCGTATGGTAAGATCTCGAATTAGGCTAGATTTGAGGAGGGAACGTAACAAGCTAGTACGAAAGAAGCCGAATAATGAGCTTACAGTAAGACGTAAACTAGACGAATTCAGGATCGCGCTGCAGAACCTATATTCAGTTCTTACCGAGGTAGCCGAGCTTACGACACAGGAAGACAGCGACAACATTACAAGCATTATCACGGAGTGCGCAGTAGAAGTCGGGGGCATGACGGCTAGACAGGATACTGGTAAACTTTACCAGAAGACGAACTATGTAATTAGGAAACGGCAAAAAATGTCAATCTCCACCCCAGCTGAGAAAATAGAAATAGCGGAGCTTTCGAAGTGAGTCAATAAGGGTGAGACAGCTGACATACGGAAGTATATTGCGGAGATATCGAATACGCTGTAAAGAACGGAGGTAGCCTGAAAGCAGTGAAAAGGCGTCTTGGCGTGGGGTAAAATTAGATGTAATCACTTAAAGATAAGCAAGGCAATGTCATCACAAATAGGAATAAAATAGTCAGTGGCCGATTAGTTCTATAGGGATCTGTACAGTAGCCGGGACATCCAGGATAATGCCGAACGAAAAAGTACTTCAGAGGAGATAGGACATCCCACCACTAACGACCCAAGAAGTAAGGTAGGCTTTGAAAGAAATGAAAGGGGGCAAAGCACCCGGTGAGGATCAGATAACAGCAGACCTCTTAAAGGATGGCGGAGAAATTGTACTTGAAAACTGGCAAACCTGTATACGCAATGGCTAATAACACCAAGTATAAGGGAATCTTGGAAGAACGCGAACATTATCCTAATCCATAAGAAAGGTGACATGAAGGACTTGAAAAATTACAGGCCCATCAGCTTACTATCAGTCGTCTACAAGGTACTTACCAAAGTAATCGCTAACAGAATTTCTGCAACCTTAGATTTCAGTCAACCTAAAGGACAAGCAGGGTTGCGTAAAGGTTATTAAACAATGGACCGTACTCACAGGATCAATCAGGTGATAGAGAAGTCACATGAGTAAACTGAACCCCTATATATAGCCTTCGTAGTTTATGAGAAACCATTTGACACGGTCGAAACCCTAGCAGTCATTCAGGCATTACGGAATGAGGGGGTAGATGAGCATTATGTAAGAAAAGTACTAGAAGATATCTACAATGGGTCCACAGCTATCATCATCCTCAATAAGAAGAGCAGTAAAATACCTATAAGGAAGGGCGTCAGACAAGGAGACACAATCTCTCCAATGTTATTCACAGCATCTTTACAAGACGTATTCAGAGCTTTGGATTGGGAACAGGTGGGAGTAAGGGTTAATGGAGAATACTTCAGTAACCTCAGATTTGCTAATGACGTTGCCTTGCATATAACTCGGGGGACGAATTGCAAAGCATGCTTTCCGCACTGGACGAACAGAGTACAAGCGTGGGCCTAAAAATTAATATGCAGAAAACCAAAGTAATAATCAATAACGTTGGGACAGCACAGCACTTTGGGATAGGGGGCGAGGTAGCGGAAGTGGCACGCGAATATATCTACTTAGACCAAGTTGTGACCACGGATCCCAACCATGAGGCGGAGATAATTAGAAGGATCACAATGAGGTGCAGTGCTTACGGCAGACATTCTCAGATAATGAATACAAACCTACTAATGACCCTGAAGAAGAAAGTGTATGGCAGCTGCATCTTAAATACTCACCTACGGGGCAGAAACGTGGAGGCTCACTAAGAGGGTTCAACTTAAATTGAGAACGACTCGGCGGACAATGGAGCAGAAAATGATTGGTGTAACATTAAGGGACAAGAAGAGAGCGGAGTGGGTGAGGGAACAAACGCGTGTTAAGGACATATTAGTAGAAATTAAGAAGAAGAAATTGACGTGGGCAGGGCATGTAATGCGAAGGCAAGATAACCGTTGGTCATTAAGGGTAATAGAGTGGATCCCTTGAGAAGGCAAGCGTTGCAGGGGGCGGCAGAAAGTTAGATGGGCAGATGAGGTCAAGAAGTTTGCGGGGATATATTGATCCCTGTTGGCACAGGAACGGGGTTATTGTAAAATAATGGGAGAGGCCTTTGCACAGCAGTGGGCGTAGATAGGCTGGTGGTGGTGGTGATGATGATGATGATAATGATGATGATTCTCACGCACAAAAGAGGATGCTTGCTTGGGCTGGGTGTTGCATGTTCCCTGCTGTCGGTCGGTTGTTTGCAAGCAGCATAACGATCAAGGACCGGGGCTGAGAAACGAGGCCAGAAAACCCAGGTGAAGCTGGTGCCTGCTCACTTTATGTATGCAAACAGTCCCACAAGCAGATACAGAACCAGCATAAAGTCGACTATTGCAACATAAAAAATTCATAGCTGTATGGCATTGTCAGGATCATATAATTCATGTATAGATGCAATTAAAAGGTAAAAGAACACCAGAAGTAAACTACGATTGTTGAAGTACTGTATAAAATCTCATGCTTCGCGTTATTTTCCCTTCTCGTGCAAGACGCGGTATTTTCAAGGAGGCGCCGTCCGTAGAGTAAAGGAACATGAAGATGGTGCCGCCGCGAGGTCAGAAAAATTTGCTTTAGAGAAGGCAGGCCCTGCCCTATACTGCAGTAGTTTTTGTGCTTACAAATGTACGCAGTTTCAACATTTCTCGTAAACGAAGATTATCTCACCATAG
Source organism: Haemaphysalis longicornis (assembly GCA_013339765.2). Lineage (NCBI taxonomy): Eukaryota > Metazoa > Arthropoda > Arachnida > Ixodida > Ixodidae > Haemaphysalis > Haemaphysalis longicornis. The sequence goes on from CM023451.1 coordinate 92,552,302, forward strand.
CCTCTTATATTCCATGACGAATGCCTGTCCTCTTTTTTATGAGAGTTGCCAGGTTTCTAAAGGAATTTCTAAAGGGAGAAACGGGAGAAAGAGATAAAGGGACAGCAAGGAATTTCTAAATGAAAGTTCGCAAAAAATATTAATTTTGCGCTAAAATTTGCGGAGTCTGAAAGGTGGCGAGATGTAGTGTCTAAACGTGACACTACCTTACTTGCCCGAAAAATTCCGTCGATATGAACACATGAATAAAAAACCGAAGGAAGGAATAGGAAAGCTTGCACATTATTGTTGCGTTGGCCGGGGTCAAGTGTTTAAAAACCTCTTTATACCACACGTGCAGTAAAAAGTGTATCATGATCGCTAGCCTTCCTATTGGCGGTACACCTATGGATGTTAGGTAAAAGATTGCGTTTTGAAAATTTCTAGGCCACTAACAGGGAAATTGTTTGGGGCTACGGTGTTCTTGAGTAACGCCTCTAAATTTGGAATTAAAAAATATACTCTACAAAAAAGTGTTGTCGGTCCGTTTAAGGAATTCGCCAAGCCAGCTACAACTCATTAAAATGTCGCATATTTCTGCTAGTAAGGTTCCAGAAATAATCAAATAGTCTACTGCGACAAGTCTCTTAAGCATGTCTTACGTAGATGCAATAGTTATATTCCAAGGTTTCGCAGGAGCCAAGTAGACTCAAAACAACGTTGGCAAGAATTTAACAGTGACGGTTGCAATCCGGTTGTGTCGACAACAGATTCTTTATTGGCAAATGAGCACTCCGAGGGCTGTTGTTTAACCATTTGTGAAATTGCAAGATTTCACGACATACGCTGACCATTGATATTTTACTATTTTGTATTGCCATTGCAGGTATGTAAAGAAATGAGCGATTACGACATGTCTGGCCATCCCCAGCATGGAGGTTTTGCCTACGAGTACGCAACAAATGCAACAGCCCAGGCTGTGGTAAGCAATCTCAGCAGCCTGGTGATCACAGGAACTTTAAAGGTATCCTGAAATGCGCTTTGAGCACACTAAACGAACAAGCGCAATAGTTAGGTTAGGTGGCCAATGTCATCTGTGCCATGTGAAATTTTTTTAATGCATCGGAAAGCTCACCCTTTCGTTGCAAAGTTTTTTGCCGCGCTCAAACCCTTTTTTTGGGCACCGGCATTCCAACGCATGCACGTCATACATTCTCCCATGTGCACCACAAAGCATCAATTCTTCTACAGAGCACTGTAATCACACTATTAGACTGCTATTAGACAGCGTCGTCTACTCCGCGTCGACGGGTCGCGGAAGCAGCTTTGGTTAACTACCGCTTGCACGCTTTAAGGCCCACACACATGCAAGCGTAAAACCATCGTACTCGCTCAACGATAACCCGGCGTAAGCGCGTAAGGAACCGGCGTACTCCAGAGTACGCCGAATGCATTGCTTAGCGCTTGTTACACCCAAGTCAGAACCCGCAACACATGGAGGAAAAAAAAAACTTCTACAAGACATCGACGCAAACTTTCAGGCGGACGGTGTTGAAGTAGACCTCTGGCGGGGATGTTATCTGGCCTTCAGGTCGCATACCAAGACCGAGTATTGATAAATGAGCTAATTGTGCTAATAATGATGTGATAAAATAAATTAATTAGTAAAATACTAAGAGCAAACAACAAAAAAAGCATGCGAAGCAACGAGCAACTATGGGAGCAAGGCGGTTTACGCCAAGTGTAGCGGAGGGTATTTTGCCTGGCAAGTATCCATCCCAGGCGGCACTGAAAGTGTGCCCGAAGACCGGCCCGTCTATGGTCGCTTCCTGGCATGTCCGGCCAGCATCCAGGTTCTGGCAGCCACTGATCATGCGTTGAACGGCCAACATTCGGCAACCAGCGCTTCGGTATTTTTCCGTCCGCCCGTGTCCGGACGCACAACGGCAGCTAACCGGCTGCCAGATATTCAGTTCTCTTACGGCTGCCGATGTTGAGAAAGAGAACGGCCGAAGTACGGCCTTAGGGCATCCGTTTTTTCTTCGGGAAGCGGTAATCGGCCGAAGCACGGCAAGCGACCGGCCACAGAATATGCGTATTCTTGCGGCAGTTGGTGTTCGAAAGGAGACCGGCCGGAGCGCGGCCGCCGTGCATTCGTTGTTTCAACGGTGAACCGCGCGTCCGGCGGTAGAATATCCGGCAACCAGTGTTATGAAGGATACCGGCCGACGTACGGCCCCAGAATATACATTTTTCATTCGGTTAGCTGTCCTCGGCCGAATTGCGGCAAGCGAATGGCCACAGAATATTTGGCAACCGGTGTTCAAGAGGAGATCGGCCGACGTAAGGTATCTGGTTATACGTCATTTTTTTCGGCAAACGCCATACAGCCGAACAACGGCACGCGCCTGGGTGCCGAGAATTCTTGCACAGACAAAGGAGACCGACCGGTTTTTTCCTGGGGGGAGAAAAAGCCGTTAGGGAGCCGAACGACGGGGACGCGTTTTTCATCCGCTCCGTGTTTCTACGTTTCAAATAAACGAAAATCGTTTGTCAAACAGTAATGAGTGTTCTCGGTGAACGGGCAAGGTGCAAGGACTCACTGGACGTTAGCAGGGAACCTTTATCGCCATCGAAATGTCATTTATTGCCACAAGAAGACTGTGCCACAACGACGGGTGAGCTAGGCCTCGCCAGTCATCGCCGCTACCACGCCTCTGCCGCCGGCTTCGACGACGCATCAGCTCGAGGCTATTCGCCCCCTCAAGAAATGGAGACATTGGAGACATCGACCCGGCACAGATGTCCGATCCGAGATGGAGATGGTTCACCAAAATAACTGGCCTTCAAGGGCGTCGAGCAAGCGGCCACCACGCAGGAGGTAAACCGCCACCATGTCAAGGACTCCCCACCAAAGAAAGGCAAGTGCGAGCAAAAGCGCAAGTTATTCTGCTTACAATTAAACTGCGACAAGCAATGTTGCACAATGTTGTTGGTGATGAACGTACAAGAGACTCGCTCGTGCATTGGTAGGATCAACTTCATGCCCTGCACTATGTTACTTGATGGGATTTTACGACTGCCTATTTAGAAAAAAAAATTACTTTAAATTTGCGATAACAACAGAGCCTTGTCACTGACGAAGCCTAGCTGTTAATTTAGTTCCCATGTTTCAAGGTGAGCTCAGCTACTCTTGGGATATGACTCATTTGATTAAACATAATCGCCAGCATCCTAGGAAACATGGATTTTGTCAGGAGTTTCTTGCTCAACGAAGATTGTTGAGTTCACGTACGATTTGGCACTTGCAATAGATAAGCTTAAAGTGGTTGACTGTGTATTCTTGGACTGCAAAAAAGCAAATGATGGTGTCACAAACTCGAGCGTACGACGTCTAAAAGTACCTTATAAATTTTTCATTTAATTTGTACAGCGCCTAATTCTTCTTGCAGTCGTTCGATTCATTCAGTTCGGTTCCATTCGCCCCGAGACAATATGGAGCCGGTAACACGATCACTCGCCGGCTCGCCGGCGAGAAAACAACAAAAATAAAACCTCCGCCGCTCCGGTTTCGTCGAAGCTTCCAGTACTTTCGAGGAGGTGCGCGTGGCCTTGCCAGTGCTAAAGAGCGTCGATGATTCTAGAAGGGAGAAGAGTGAAGTTATTCGCTGACGGCGGCGGGCGCGTTGTATGTTGTGCTCTCCATCTCCGCGCCGGCACGGTTATAAAAAGAGAAGCCGCGCCTAAGCAAACCAGCTACGTTTGGCAGTCGTGATGTGACAACGGCACCTGTCAGTTTGTGCATCACACCATCGGCGACCCGCACCCTGGAGGACTCTAACGTACTCCCGGGCCTCGAATCACCGTGATCGTCCCGGATGGCCTGGCCTACAACGAAGCCGCGCTTCCCAGGTAGCCGAATCGCCTCCGACAGCGGTGCATCGTCGGCCCGGTCGGTGAATATGCTGGGACTCTGACTCTCATAAAGCATCGAACTGTTGGTTTTCTTGTTGTTGTTAACTGCTACGCTTCGTAATATTCATTTGTTAGCGCTCCTGTTTGTATCATTTTGTCTAATTGGACTGTTTGTGGATTTGAATTCCATCTAAGTTGTCTGTCATTATTCGATCCGTTACCTAGGGCTTGGTGTTTGTAACTTGCCTGTCAAATTATAAGTCTTTGGGCTGTTTTTCGTTCAGGGCTCTCTCTCATTCTTGCCGCTCTGGTCGGCGAAAGCCGCACATCAGACGGCCACCCCTTTGTCACCTGTGCCCTGTGGATTCGGTGGGGTTTGTTGGCTCTCTGGAGTCGACTCCCCATATCTTCCGACGTGCACCCTAATTTAAGGAACGGGTGACAGATGGTGTTCCATATCACCTTCTGCGTAGTACATTTCATCCTATGAACTGAATGAATCGGGTTTTGCATTGTTATTAACTATTGGCCCTATAGCTTTGTTCAAAAGTACTGTGTAGTTTACCGGACTATAGCGAATGAACGTGATTCCGTATACCTGCAGCTTTATTCGAATTTAATAATATCCTGGTGTTGCTGATTCAGAAACGTTTTTGGGTGTTAAACAGTGTGTTAACCGGCAGCCTTTACAAGAAAACCTTCATTCCAATTGGAATAAGTATATCGTAATTTTATGCTGCTGTGACAACGGCCGAGGATATGTATACCTAGGAGTTTATTTAGGGAGTGGTTAGAGGTTAAATAGGCAGGTTCACACCATAAAAGTTACGGCTGCATATGTTTTTGGCGTTCTGAAACGAAATTTCAATGAACCTCCGTCTAACTGAAAAGAACAACCGTATTTCACTCATGTGCGCTCAATCTTGGAGTACGCATGTGTTTTCGTGGATCCCTACACCAAAGAGCTGGTTGATACGCTCGAAAACATACAGATATGTCAGTGCGATTCGTATTAGGTAATTGGGCATGCTCAACTTAGCATGAGAGAAAGTAAAAGTAAACTGAAATGGCAGGACGTGGAAGATCACAGACGAAACCACAGGTTGAACTTTTTCGTAATATCTATCATTCGAAAACTGGGTAGAAGGGGATAAGTATGGTCCAAGCGCCATTCTACATATCGCACAAGTGGGACCGCTAGCTTAAGCAAATTATTAACTTTCCTGTAAAGGTGACGGCCTTGCGCGATTCATTTTATTTTACAGCAATACTGCAGTGTAATTATCTTCCACGTATGATTGCATTAACTGTTTAGATTGACGATTTTCAGCGCGCTTTGTAGAATTATTTTGTTATTTTGTCTCATATTGAATTATTGAATGCTTAGTGTTATGTATCTCCCTTCTGTAATGCATGCAAAGGCAAGCAGGCATCAAATAAATAAATAAATAAATAAATAAATAAAACAATGAATAAATAAATGAATAAAAATAAGTAAATAAATAAATAAATAAATAAATAAAAAATAAATAAACTTCCAGAGGCGCAAGTCTGCCTCCGATAGGTTGAGAACCCTACGCATTCAACCTTGACCAATAAAATATTTATTGGCCTATTTGTTGCAGTATGTAAGGTTACTTATATGCATGCTACCATTGCTATGTTATTGGTTTGAAACAAATTATGTAACTCTAATTTTACGCCTTTCCTTGCGTGAACAAAGATGGATACAACTGCAGCCGCCTGAAGCAGGGCGTCATTCGCAACGCGTCTAGAAATTTTTGAACGTAGTATGAGATTAGAAGAAAATTAAGTTATTTTGTACTATTAAGTGGTCTGGACGTAACTCATGAAAACAACATTAAAATAGATTGAAAATGAAAGTACCTGCTTGCTCCTTCTTAGGATCAGCCCTGCGCAAGATCATCAGAAAAGTTGATCGAGTAGAAAATGTCTTTGCAAGAAAAATGGGCAAAAAATGGACATACTTTTTTGTGAAGGAGTTATATTAAATGCTCCTGAGTGTTTTGTTGAGAACCAAAACGCTTCGTAAAGGCATTCACACCGGTTTTATATACATCAAAATTGGTCAAGCAACTGTGATAAAATAGTTTATGTAGTCATAGCATGAAAGTGTTCCGGAATATTGCCCTAAAAGAAATTGGCTAAAAGCGCCGCAATTTATCTCTCTGAAATTCAACCCACTAAAGTATGCGCCCTCCGCCCCCCACCCCCTCCAACTCCTTTCCCCGTTTATTACAGGTAAGCCGCCCCACAGAGGATATCAGGACCTGGACAATACATCTATTCAAGCTCTACAAAGAACTGAATATTTTCTGCGTTCGGCAGTAAAAGAGGCACAGCAATTAAAGGAACGACAATTTGTGAGCACTGTTTAATAAACGAATTCTGTGTCAACTGAGGCTGGTAATTAAGCAAGGCTGCGCTCAAAGCTTGACGGCTGGTGGTTCATTCGGCCCATGTCCAAATGTGGCCCAAAAGGCCCACATTTGGACATGGGCCGAACATGGCTGCCGTAAAACGGCCGGACAGAAAATCACCGGCCAAAGTACACCGGCCTGTTTTAGGCCGAACAGTCCTGTGCTGCCTGGGCATACTAACCTTAAGCTTTTGCAATGTCGCAACAACTGTCTTAGTGTTTTTCTGTATTAAATATACGTACTTTTCTGAGATTTCTTTTATTTGAGTTAAAATGTAGTTTAACTGGTCGCCACAACGCTGAGTCCGTGGTAGTCGAGCCACACTGTTCGGCGCATTTGTTTACGCGCGCGTTGCGGCGATATGTGGGTTACTCGCCCTCTCGTTTGTCGGCGTAAAAACAGCGGCGTGTGTCGCTGCAGGCGAACCTCGTTGCGAGCACGTCGATTTTACGCGTGCATCTGGTTGGGCGTTAACGCCATCGCGTTCGTCCATGTTTACCTTTTTTACTGTATTACCACGCTTCTCGTTAAGTGGCGTTTGCAATGCCTACATGGCGACAAAGTCGGCGCTGTGTCACTGGCTCGCTGAGCTAAGAAGCCCACAACAGCGAGTTTTAGCTGACCGTTTTCCACCGACCTCTCCGCTCCGATAGCAAGCAGGAGCGCCACTTCGCATGCGTGGAGCGCTTGGCGGCGAACGGCATTGGCTCCGGTGGCGCCGAGAGGGCCGGCGATACCGGAGCGCACCGTCGAAAACGGTCACCTAAAACTCTCTAAAGTTCTTAGCGTAAACAGTAAAACAACAGTGCGGCAAACACTATAGCGGGTGCTGTACTTACGTATAGCCCGTAAAAACACTTATTTTGCCGCGACCCTATCACTTGAGGATGGCAGATACCCGGTAGAACTCCTTCAAGGCAGGCGTCTGATATCTAATGTGCCCCAACAGCTTGAGGTGCAGTCCACGGCGCTCAAGATGCATCGTCAGTACTGCAACGGAAAATGTTTATTACCCTTGGATAAAGGGCCGTTCGTAAGTCTTGCGGACGGGAACTGGGGTCTAAAGTTCTCCGAGCTGCTACAAAGCGGAAACAGAAGATGGCCGGTTATGTAGACGTAACACGGCACTTCTTTGAGATTCAGCAGCAGTGTGCAGCAGGTGTAAGTGATGACGATTAAGGTTCGCCCGACAGCGCGTCCGTTGCAGGGCACGGACCCTGTAACTGCAGCACAGCCCGTTCTGGCCCCTCTTCCAAGGCCGGCACTGGTCTCGAGGAGGCAGGGTCGAGCAGTCAAGCCACCACAGCGGCTTAATCACGAAGAGGGCTTTAACCAAGAAACCCAAACCGTTGTGCCTTTATTCGTAGTATTCTTTGCCGAGTACCCCCACAGCAAGGACCGTATAACACCCTGAATTTCCACAAAATTGCAGATATTGTGGGAGTTCAAACTGTAATCGCTATAATATCGTAAATGTAGATAACTAGTCGCACAAATTCTGAAACACTAAAAGATAACAAAACTGAAAAAAAATTATGAAAAACGGCGGAACGTATAGCGCCCTGCATTACCGCAATAATGCATATTTCGCGGAAGTTTTACCAGTATTAGTTATATAACAAAATTTTGAAAAACTTGAAAAGAAAAATACCAAAAATTACGGAAACTGGCGAACCGCGTAACGCCCTTCATTTTCACAATAATACAGATTTGGGGAAAGTTCCAAATGTAGTCGTTATAACAGCGTAAATGGGGATACTTTTCGAACGAAATTTTCAGAAAGTAAAAAAGAAGAATATGAAGCAATTACGAAAAATAGCAAACCGTATAAATCCCTCGATTTCCACAATAATGCAGATTTCTCGAATGTTTCAATTCTAATGGTTATAATAACTTAAATGGAGACAATTGGTCGGACAAGAGTAAAAAAATCAAAACGTTTGGCTATAGGAAACTCACTTTCAAGACAAGCGGCGTACGAATGCTATGCATTTGTAGATAATTCTCTGAATTTCTTCAAAATTCTTCATCCCCCCCCCCCCAGAGAATGTACCGGTCATGCGCTGTCTGCCCTACACACTAAATATTTTTACACCCTTTTGTGCCAGAAAGTGTGCAGTTTAAATGTAAAAATGGTGTTGGGAGCCCTTACACCTTTGTCTTTAATTCTAAATCACCCCAATTAGTAGCTCTACACCCTTTTATGTAAAAAAAAAGGTGTTGACCATTTCAACACCCTTGAATTTTGGTAAGGTGTTCAAAGGGTTGTAGAAAAGGTGTTCAGCTGTTTATTAAGACCATCTATATAAAAGAAATTGCACTGCGAAATGCAAGATGCATACATGCATAACTGCTCTGTGAAGTACAAGACACCCAGTCATACCTTCCTCCCCAAGTTGCAAGAAATGTTCAAAAGCAAGAAGAAAATTCTTCGTCTGCAGTGATCGCTCGCCTCCATATACGGTGCCCTGTATGGCCAAAGTTTAGCTTTGGCATGGGAAACGTCAACTTCAAATATTAAAAAGAAAGAGTATACATACACACTAAACTTTTAACAAGCACAAAAGTTGTACACTCTAAGAAATCGGGGGAGTAGTTGAAGATTCCAACAGTCATTGTATTGTTGTAAGCGTAGGCGGACTCCCTCGAAAGCTGCGGTGAGATGGATGCAGTGTTCGCTCCCCATGAGAAGGAGAGCAAAACTGGCGCGTACTCTTCTCGTGCCGGCGGAGTGCAGCCCCAGTTTCTGGCTCCAGCACCAGTGAGAGTAAACCCGCGCATCGTCTCCCATCTCCAGTACGAAGAGTAAAAATGCAATTTCATTCTTGTCCAGTGTGGGAGTAAGAATGGAGATGCACTCCTGCATTCTACGCATACCAACTCATCAGCAATGTTTTATTTGCATACGAAGATATTATATAAAGCAGTTCTGTAAAAAGCGTCCGATTACTTCTGCAGCGCATTCTAAACGTGCAACAATGTGAATTAGTGTAACGATTGCTCGCAGCGTTCAGTGGCGGCAGGCGGCAAACCGAAGGAACCAATCTACGGCCAGCTGCAGACGGTTGCTCTGGAAGAGTTTGATAGACGTACGCTTGTCCCGCGCCAAGTCGAGCTAAAAAAACGGATGGTAAATCAGAGATCGATTGAGGAAAAGGGTGTTGCCAGAAGTGAAGTCCGCGCTGTTCTGTTAGCTCAAGCCGCAAGCGCAACACGAACCCGTCCCAACAACCTTGGCTAGTGTAGCCGAGATAGGCATCTACATACGATAGCTTTTATTAGGTTAAATAAAGGAAATGCGGCTACATAACTAGTATTAACGGCAATATGGGGCCCGTCTGCATGATCGGAGTGTGCGGAAGAGGCGATATCACGTCGAGGGCATCTCAAATGCACCGTCAACGGTGAAAACTGTCTCGTCGGCTGACGGGTGACGATAAAAGCGTACACACCGATCGGTTGCTGGAACTCAAGCGTCTTTATTAAGCAAAGAGAAATGGTGACCCCTCCCCACTGGTCCCTGATGGCGCGGCGGCTCAGGCGTGGAACACTATACGTAACCCGTCATACATCTGGCGGGTGAGGTACCGCGAACCGCCCGAGCAAGCGTGAGAAAGGCACCTTCAGCTAGCCGCGAAGTGCGCGTGTTCTGCAAAAAACCTACAGGGGCGGTGAACCTGCCAAGACCGGACGGGCGACTTACTGACCGCGCCAGACCGCGATGTTAATTTGCTACGAACGAAGTGGGCTTTCGAGCAGACGCTTCGTGCAACATGGGAAGTTGGACCTGCCCTTATCGTCATACTCGCTTCGACAGAGTACGACGCCTGTTGGCTAACTGTTGCACGCCTGTGCGTCAGCGCGACATCATAAACACGCGAACTAGTTTTTCTTTCGGACGAACATCACAGCGGCCGCAGCGCTGAGGCCGATTCCGGAACTATGTGCACTGTGTAGCGATGCGCGCGCTGTAGCCGGACTCAGTCAGGCCTCTCAAGCTTGGACGTTCCCTGTCTTCCCTATAGGCGGCGTAAAAATCGACGCCCCACGTGACCAACCTAAAGCGCTGTTTTCGACCATCAAGCCCACCAGACGGCGCAGGCAAAATGTTACTTTTGGTATAGAATACAAAACATTCATTCCGTGACTCAAAGAGCCCACACAGTTCGCTTACAATGTGTTATTTAAAAATACTGTTAACAAGTTCCGCATCAAACATCCGTTGAGCAAAAATGTACGCAACTTTTTACGAACAGCCGACTGGTGCACCACCTCGTTTCTGAATTCGCAACCACAAAGCCGCCAATTCAAATTGAAACCGCTGCAACGGCCGACCGTTTCAATGTGCGCGGAGCACCGGTTTCGTGACTGTTATTGCTGTTATGTGCTTTTGCGTCCATCAGTTGTTGAGAGGACTGGCAAAACACGGGAATTGAGTGCTTGTGGAATGACAAATGTGGGAAATTCCGCATCGGAAGGCAGCTGTCGAGGCCAGAATATTCGATTCTTCCAACAGAAGGTGAGTGTTATGCACTCCGCTAGAAAGACGGTGCAAAGGAAACCGTTGTCACCGTCAATACTTCATTTGTGCCCTTCGTTCGAAATCTTAGCGCAAGTGAACGAGTTGTTATGGCAAAAAAAAATGTTGTCACGAAAGCGACGTACAATTGCAGCGATCGAAATGAAATGATGTCCTGGCCTCTGTAAACTTGCGGATGTCAATAAACGATTTGTTCTCACTTGCTGCTCACTGTGGTCTGTGCCAGTCGAGGCCATCTGGTCACCTGGCGTAACATCACTTCACTAGCGCGGCGCAAGTAAACACGCGACCAGCGTGCCAGCCAGGAGCCAGCAGGAGCAGCCACGGCCGGACTCGACGCCCCTTTCGCGCGCGGGAGGAGGAGAGTCGAGTCCGGCCGTGGAGCAGCGAGCCGGCGGCCGCCGTGCGAGGGCAGCCATGTTATTAAGGAGCTCAAGCGGCCTGTGCAAAAAGCATCCGCCATGTTTACAAAGCCGTGTTTACAGCGCCATCAAGCGGGCGTACTGGGTAGTTCACGACGCCGCCACTACGCTTTTTCTGGCACTACAGGCAAAGCTAGACCTTTGCTTCTCTAAAATCCTCCCTGTTCTGTGACTCAGTCCGGCCACAATGTGGCCGGTCTGAATACTGAACACAATGTGGCCGTTATTCGCAGCCGTCGCAGGCTTCGCGCCTTGAGCTTGGGATCTTTCGCAGCTATGACGACCTTGGATATATCTACCGGACGAAGATGAAGAAATGCTGGCGGAAAGTAGAGGTAAGCGATTAGTAAACCTCGTGTTCTTGTCTTGTGTATTGAACGTAGCAGAGTTGCTCTCTAACTTCGGTCCGCGGAAGCGGTTACTACTAACGTTTTGGTGACTGATTTTGGCTATTGCTTAGATTTGAAGGCCGGCTTTTGTACCCGTGTGCAAACAGCGCCGATTCTTGCACCGTTTCAATCCCTTTGATTCGTGAAGTGTTGGTATCCTTAGCGAATGTTTTCGCAGGTAAGAAGCACGGTCGCGCGAGTAGTCGCAGCGCTACCCTGTACTCCTAGCTCGGCGGCTAGGGTTAGACCGGCTGCCGTGCAGTAGCTGTGGCTACCTGCGCCGCTCCAAAGAATTGCGTACAATAGGCTGAGTGATAGGAGCTTGTCTAGCGCGTGGCAGTCACGAAAAGTACAATAATTTTTGTGCCCGCCGCGCGTGCAGCAGCAGACTGAAATGCTGTTCAGACAGGTTTTTTGCGTTTTGATTAGGGCAGGATGGACGGAAATTGGACTTTTCGTGGCGTACGCCCCGCACTGTTAAGAGGTAACTACATGCATTTAAGGCGATGAGCGACGGGAGAAACCTCAGTGTGTACGGCAAACAGGTATTGTGGGCGACACAGACAAGCGAAATTTTTTTACACAGGCCGCTGACGGCGGCGACTGCGGCAGGCGACGGGCCGTCGCCGTCGCGGGCTTATTCCCGGACCGAAGCAGCCCACAAGCTAGTGGCAGCAACGACAACGAAGGACATTGGCAGCGATGCATTACTTTTTTTCGTTTTTCGCTGTCCCCCACACTGTTTGTTGTCCCCATTGCATTTCTTTTTTCGCGTCGGTTGTCGCCATCGCTGCATGTGGTTTAATGTTCGAGCGTTCTGATCGTTCAATAACGAGCCTATTATTTCTCAACAAATTTGCTATCTGCAGCGTGCATGCATCGAAGCGTACGCGAGAATGAAGAAAACAGTAGCTATATGACCCATTAGCAACTTTTCCACGCTGGACTTGTGAACGTATAATGGGCCGTACGTTGCAGTCGGCTGAGGACAAAATCCAATGCAAATTAATCAGGGATTATAACCTTACACAAAGAGTTATGTTGACTTAAATTTTGTGCAATGTTTTTATACCGGGAACGATAGCGCGGTAAACAATGGAAGCTACGGACACGTAAGCACTAATGGGTTTGGGGCCCTGTGCGTAGACAGACAGCTGTAGGGCGCGCTGTGTAGCCCTACGCTCGAACGCTCGAACATTGGCCAACTGTAGCAATGAGCACGGCTGCATCCAAGGTCACCCCACATTTGCATCTAGAATGGTGACTGCGCTAAACAGTATTGCATTCCAATACAGGTTCAGTATTTGCTCTCGGCGCAAAAACTAATCTATCACCCAAAAACTTCATTTAACGTTGTCAAACTCATGAATTTTTTTCATTGTAGAACTTATAGTTGCTGTCCCCCTTTTTCTGCCTATGTAGGAACCACGAGAAGACGCTACTTGCCCGAAGATTTTTTTTTAGAGACAGAGAGAGATAGACCCCCGAGGCGTCTGCAGGAGTGGCCGTCGTATTCAAGACACTTCTCATATCCTTGGACATCGTGGATGGGTTCCTATTACTGCTGTCTGTGGCTCCAAAGGCGAAGAGCACCTTCTTGCTTCTGTAGACGTTACTTCGGCTCAAGCCCGTGCCATGGTCGGTACTGTTCTAAAGTCCACCACGAACATTATGAAGCAGTCAACTCGAACGTGTTTGTTTTAATACCAAGTTATTCCTGTTTTAAATCTTACTAGCGCATCCTCATTTGAGGACCACTCGCTTAAAAAACACAGTGGGAATATTTTGTGCGGTTTCCTGTTGTCCCACCAACACATATCTGTTGCAAAGCTCCCGTGTCAATGGCTTTGTGTCTTTGTGTTGATTGCACCTTGTAATGCGTTAATAGTAATCCACGCTGAATTGTTTTAGTCCCAGATTTTTGTTTCGCAAAATTTATTTGCAAATGTTTTTATTGTGTCCTAAATAAGAGCTGGCTTTCCAGTTTATGTGAAGCACTCACTGACCCAAGCAGCACAAGCCTGTACGGCTTAAAAGCAGCCGAAGAACTTCAGCCGGGTAATTTCTGCCCGGCCTTTCTCCAGTCAAAGTGTAAAGCGCGCACTCAAAGGTTGGCCTCTGCCGCGTGTTTAAAGTTAACTGCTGTACACTCAATGGCCACACTCCTTTTACCAATTCATTGCAGATGGGTCCAAAACGGTCTCCGGCCGTACAGCTTTGCCGCAGATCAGCCATTAACGTTTGCCGGAGGCTGGCTGATGAACCTTTGCCCGAGTCCGGCTGTTTAACTTTTGCAGGAGGTCAGCTGTTGACCTTATGCCGATGGTCGGCCGTTGAAATGTGTCTAATCAATGGCCCATAAGCGTTTGCCAAGGTACGGCCAGTCAGCTTTTCCTGGTGAGCGGCTCTTGAACATATTCTGGAGCCTGGCTGTTCAACTTTAGGTATATACTAGCCGTTCAACCATAGTAGACATTCTGCCATTTACATCCCGGCTGTCCTACCCCAGCAGCTTTCAGTTCGAATTGCGCACATGGGTTCCTAAAAATGGGACATGCTGTAAGTTCGTACTGCATGCATAAGCATTTGTGCCCTTTTAAAGAGCACTGTTTGCCCTTTTCAGGGACAAATGTAGTGATTTACAAAGCCTGTGGTGATTAGGTTTTTTTACTTTATTTTGCTCAGTTCATGCTGTCCAGTGTCTTCCGCTTCTTATTTTGCTCAGTTCATACTGTCCAGTGTCTTCCGCTTCGTGGGGCCGCCATCCCGGTCACCGGCGGAGCATAGCCATTTCTTAATAGCAGCTGCCACAGCGACCTTGTTTGCGTCGGGGTACCTTGGCTGTATTGACACTGAAAGAAAATTGAAAACAGACAAATAAGTAATATACTACACTGTAAAAATATCCACAGGCTTAGCAATGCCCTTCCTGAAAAAAAATTCAATTGATTCATTGATTATGAGGTTTAACGCGCCGAAACTACGCAGGTTATGAGGTGCGCCATAGCAAAGGCTCCGGATTAATTTCGACCACCTGGGGCATCTTTCACGTGTGCCGAAATCTCAACACACGGCGTCTGTTTTTGCCTCCGTCAAAAAAACGGCCGCCGCTGCTGGGATCGAACCCGTGACTTTCAGCCAGCAGCACAACGCCTTAGCCACTAAGCAACCGCGGCAGGTGAAAAAAAGAAGTATTACAAACTTGCTTAATGCAATGCCTCTAGTTTTCACAACGTACAACTATTCCAGAGAGCCAATATTTATTACGCGTTACCAAACAGTATCCGTATTCATTCCTGTAAACAAGAACATAAAAATAAGCTCTAATGGTCGAACAAATACACTGAAATAAAGTAGCCCCTGA
>CM023451.1:92567451-92867451 GCA_013339765.2 Haemaphysalis longicornis
GCGCTGTCGTAGTCCGCATGCGCGTCTTGTAGTCCGCATGCGCGCCCCTGTCGTAGTCCGCAGGCGCGCCTTGTCGTAGTCCGCAGCCAGGAAGAATAACAGTTTCCGGCGCCCCGGTTTCGAACCCATGACGCCGCGGGCGGAACGCAAGGTGCCCGGCCGCACAACCGACCGAGCCACGAAACCGACACAGATTTCAAATGCACCGAACGCGCCTTATATCCTTCACTCATTTCTCGTTTGTTTCGAAAGCGCCACAAGTTGTCCCGCGCTTCCAAAAGATGGCGACACGGGTCCCGCGATCAAGAGATACGACTTGCCGGCGCACCCCCTCGGAAATGCTGTGCATTTGATCGTGCCCCTCGCGAGGGGGATGTTCTTTTTTGTGGGAGCATTTGGGTGGAAAAACCCGAGTGTGCGTGTGTGTGCGGTTGTGGATGCCCTCGCTTTCAATTTTATTTGAAAATATTTAGTCTGGGGCTGTACTCACTTGTCATCGTACTCATTCGTGAGCTTGAGTACAAATGAGCACAAATGAGTGTTTTTCTTGTTACAGGTGGTAACTGTCCTAGGCAATATTCGCCTCTCTTCTTTTCGTCCCCTCGACTGCCTTGAAGTTAAATTCTTCTGTGATACCCTTTAACCCCAGGGCTTCTGAAAGCCCAATATTCCCTTCATGCAAATTTGGATGGATACCCTCACATACTAACACTATGTGCCACATAGTTTCTGTTTCTTTCCCGCTGACCACGCATACCCCATCATTTTGTGAATACTTCCCCACAAAACTCTAAGTTCGCAGGCAACCTGCTCTATCCTCAAAAAGCAAGGCACTGCCATGGGAATTATCGTAGAAATTTTCCTTTCTGATGTTCAATTTCTCAGCCCTGTACATCTCTCACGAAGTTTTAGCTTACCTTTTTTTGCCTCCATTTATTCGTTTCCGTCAGCCTTGCCTCTTTTTTGGTTACCTTGGCTGTTTTTGGATTCTCCACTGTTCTTTCTGTATTTCATCGTTAGCCTTCTAGTCTTTCTTAACCACTGCGTGTCCACGCTTTTCAAGTATAGGTACGTAAAAACCTTAGATGCCCACCTTCGTTGATCCATTGCCCTCAACCTCATCTCAAAGCATATTTTACTCTGTGCTTCTCTGACTTCAAACGACGCCCAGCCCATACCTCCCTGAACTGCTTCGTTAGTTGTTTTTCCATGCGCGCCTAAGGCCAAACGTCCTACCGTTCTTTGGTTTACTTCAAGGCCTGATAGAACGTCTGATTTTAGGCAGAGTACAGCATTCGCAAACGTGAGACCCGGAACCAATACTCAGTTCCACATTCCTCTTACTACTTCATATTTGTTATACACCCACATAGCTCTATGCTTCATTATAGCTGCGTTTCGCTTTCCCTTAACCTTAAGTTGCTCCTCGTGAGTACTTAAGTAGTTATCCCCTTCGTTTATCCACACTCCAAAATATTTATATTCCTTCACTCTAGGTAATTCGCCTTGCTGGATAGACTCTACGTCAGTGGTAGCGTCATTGAAAACCATTATTCCTAATTTTTCTGCACTGAAATTTATCCCGAGGTCGGTGGCTTCCTGGCCGCTAATATTTATTCGCCGCTGCATATCGGTTTCGTTATCAGGTAAAAGAACAATTTCGTTGGCGCATACATTCCCGGATTTTGCTGTTTTACCACTTCGCCTTGCAGCATATGGGTCAGGCTAAACACTACTTGACTTTCTTCCTGTTTCTTTTCTAACCCTGCCATGTAAAGCATGAACAGTATTGGGCCCAAAGGGCATCTCCGTTTCAGTCCACGATGGATGTTGACCTGCTGGGCGCATTTCTGTCCTTCCCATGTAAGGTGCACTCTATGGTCTTTAGAGATGGCTATAAGAAACTTTACTAACTCGTCATCTAATCCCTGGAGTTTCAGCATTCTCCACAGCCGTTCTCTGTTTACGTTGTCATATTCCCCTTTAATGTCTAAGAACGTAATCCATAGTTGTCTATTCTGTGCTTTCACAATTTCAATGCATTGCGTTAACACAAACAAATCCTCCTCCAGTCGCCTGTCTCGTCTAAATCCATTCTGCTGTTCCCCAAAGTATTTCCTTTTCTTCCATCCATGCTTGAATTTGTTATTTTATCGGCTGCATTACGAATCTATACACCAGTGACGTTACTGTGAGTGGTCTGTATGAATCAACACTGGCTTTGTCTCCTCTGCTTTATATATTAAATGTATCCTACTTTCTATCCAGCCCTCGGGTATTTGTTTGGTTTATACCACCTTACCTATTGCCATCATAAACAATATCTCAATTTTAGATCCAAGCAGGTTTATCAGTTGCATTTTTATTCCGTCTGGGCCCACTGTTGTTTGGGGGGAAACCTTTTGCTCTGCTTTTTTCTAATGAAGGTTGCTCAAACTTATTTCACTTTCCGCAGTCTTCTGTCGCGCTGATGCTATCGGTGCAGGTTTCCCTGCCACCATTGCCTTAAACATCTCACTAATCACTCGATGAATATGCGCCAATGCGTGCTCTCCTTCTAATTGTTTCCCCTCCTCATCAATCAGGAATTTTCGGGTAATTTTACATGGTTCCATAACTTCTTGGATGCCCTTTTGTCCTTCTTTCGTATTTCTGCCATCCATTGTTCGCTTTTCTGCTTGATCTTTGCTTGCACAATTTTCTGCAATTCTAGTTTTTCCCACCGTAGATATCCCATTTCTCCTTCACTACGTCCGGTTCTATGCCAGTTCTTATTGCTTCTGTATCTTCTCTCGACACCTTTCTTCACTGCTCAATAGCCTCTTTTATTTCCTTATTCCACGAGCTTCTCGGCTTTCTCTTCCCTTTCCATTGGTTTTGTTGCTTTGCTTTTTTCATCTTACTCTTTATGGACGCAATCGTTTCGTCGTAATCCCAATTTTTGTCTGGGTATTTATTGATTTCATCTTCCAATCTATCAGTGATGATATTTAACTGCTCATTTTTTTAAAATTAGTTCCTCCTATTTTACCTATTTGTATATTTGTCGGGGTTGCGCCTCTAAAGTGCAAGCAAAGACGCTTGTGGTCGCTTCCTATGCTGTCTGTTCCATTTTCATTTGTCCCGATTTCCCGCAACCTTCCGTATACTGTCTCGGATACTAAACTGTAGTCTAAAGCTGGGCTGTCTGTTACCGCTTTCCCACGTTATTTGTCTGTCACACTTGCTTTCTGTGTTTTCTATTACAAGCCGGTTTTCCTGACATAGATCTATCACTAGAGAACCGTTGTGGTTTGTGTATCCATCCAAACGTTCTATATGGGCATTCCTATCTCCAGCTATGATTATTTCGGCCGAATCTTTGAACTCGTTTATATCTCTTCTCAAACAGTTTACCATTTACTCTTATTCCTCCCTAGCACTACTTCCGGTCCACAGATACACCACTCCCAACCATGTATTTTTCCCCTCTATGGTGCCTCTAACCCATAGATGCTCTTTACAGCTTACATGCACTCTATGCCAGTTGGTCCCTTGTTAAATGAGCATGCCAACACCTCCCCCCTTTATTTCTGTTGTCCTGTTGCAACCTCCCCAGACATATTTGTCTATGACATGGGAGGCATCTATGTTTCGGAGGTGAGTCTTGGCTAAAGCGTACAAGTCTATTTCTTGCCATTCAAGTTGCTTTTGAATTTCCACCCACTTATCAGGCTTTATTTATTTATTTATTTATTTATTTATTATTTATTTATTTATTTATTTATTTACAGAACACTGCAGGCCCATTTAAGGGCCCCAGCAGGAGGGGCAAGATAATAACACTGCACAAAACTGTAAACAGCAAGAACAATAAAAAGATACAAAAAGATACATGGGTCATGGTTCAATACGATCAAGTGCTTGTACAGAGCCGGTTAACGACTGAGGTAGGCAGTTCCAGTCGTTTATGGTTCGAGGAAAGTACGAGTATTTGAAAATGTTTGTTCTGGCGAAATACGGTGTAATGAATGAGTCTGCCGATGCCGGGTTGGTCTTGTCGTAAGCGTTTCAGGTCCAAATCACGGTTTACTGACAGCTTGTTGTTATTCAAAAGAAAAAGAAATTTGAGCCTGTGACTTTTCCGACGTTTTTCAAGTGTGGTATACTGTTTTTTCTTTCATAGGTTTGGTGGGGGAATCAGTTCTCGGTACTTGGAGTACAATAAAACGGACCGCTTTGCGTTGGATTTGTTCAAGAGCCTCGATATTCTTTTTGTGTATGGGTCCCAGACGATTGATGCATATTCCAACGAGGGTCGTATAACAGTCATGTATGTTAGTTTTTTAACAGTAGAAGGAGCATACTTCAGTTTGTGCCTCAAAAAAACCAAGTTTACGGAAAGAGGGACGCACAAACATTAGAGGATGTGCTTATTCCAGCTGAGGTTATTGGTTAGAGTGACACCAAGGTACTTATACTCAACAACCTCAGCTAGTAGCTCTGGGTACCACATTGATATGTAAATGGTAAAATCGTTTTTTTTGTTGCTTACTCGCATAAATACGGTTTTGTCTGTGTTTAACCTCATCTTCCATTGCTCGCACCACGCAAAGATATTATGGAGGTTTGTGTTTAGCAAGAGCTGGGTCTTCATGGAAGTGATTTCATTAAACCGCACACAATCATCAGCAAACAGTCTGATCTGAACCGGCGCGGAAACACTATGAACAATGTCATTAATATAAATTAAAAATAATAACGGCCCAAGAACACTCCCTTGGGGAACGCCAGAAGTATCAGGGAGCGGGTCAGAGCAATTGCCGGCAATGCTTACAAACTGAACACGGTCAGACAAGTAGAAGAAATCCAGGAAATTATAAATTCAGGAAGGCCAATCGATTCAGTTTTTTGAATAAGCTTATCATGAGGAACAAGATCAAATGCCTTTGTGAAATCCAAAAAGATGACATCAACTTGACCTGCCTTATCTAAAATTTGTGAAAAACCTGTGCACAACAGAAGATCAATTGCGTTTCTGTGGAAAACCCTTTCCTGAAACCATGCTGAACATCCGAAAGTATGTTATTTTCATTAAGGAACGTTATAATAAATTTAGCTATAATGTGTTCAAGCACTTTGCAAGATGAAGACGTTATAGAAATTGGACGATAGTTGGGCCACCAAATCTTTGTCACCCTTTTTGTGCACTGGAGCAATGCGTCCCACTTTCCAATTCGCGAGGCAAGCGGCCGGAACGGATGGAAGCGCGGAAATGATTATAAGAAATTCCGATAACATCTCGGCATATCGTCGTAAAAAAAGCTGTGGGGAATTTGATTCAGGACCGGTCGAAGTTTAGTTTTCAAATTCAGGAGCAACGAAACAATACCGGGTAGAGATACAATATCTGGAACGTCGTCATTACTTCGACACACTCGGCGCAGTGGTCGTTAGATGGCGGTAAAAAAACGTTATGGAAGTACAAATTGAAATGATTGGCAATCGTTTTTCCTTGTCGGACAATAGTTGCCTCCTTCGTGCGTTATTTGCTCAACACAATTGGTCTTTTTGCTCAAAAGTTTCCAAAATTTTTTGTTGGGGCAGACGTAATAAAGTTGGGTAGAGTATCCTCAAAGTATCTACATTTAGCTATCCCACAGCCTCGGTTCAGTGTGTCCTGGGCAGAAGAATAGAAGAAACGTTGCGTGGGGCACCCTTGCGTTTAAGCCGCTTTAGTTTTTTTTTTCATGTTGCTAAGACGTTCGCGTGATCCAAGGATTTGATTTGCGCGTTTTTTTAACTTTGCTAGGGATAAAATTATCTAGACAATGCAGGCATATTTCTTTAAATTTGTTCCACAATACTTCAGGGTCACTTCCCTGAAATCTGCTGAGGGAGAGATCGAGGTGGTCCAGAACACTCTCGTCATTTGCACGCGAAAAGTCTTTCACAGTGATTGATTTGGCATGGTGCGTAGTGCAAACAGCCTGACGGGACAAGAAAAATAAACCATGTCATGTCCGAAAGGCCAGGGTCGACCGTTACAGAAAAAAGTTCAATTGATCTCGTTATAAAAACCAGGTCAAGCAAGGATGCACTTGCGCCTTGCACCCGTGTCGGTTGGGTAACAATTTGATGCATGTTTTGGCTTATCATAATATCAAATAGGTACGACGCATGCTCATAGTTTTTTGTGTTCGGAAAGGGAGAGCTCCAATCTATTCCTGGCAAGTTGAAATCGCCTTTTAGTATTGCCTTATCGTGCCTGCATGCGTTCATGTAATCGTAAAGTGACCGAAAGAAATCGGGCGGTGAATCGGGTGCACGATAAACTGCAAGAACTGCGAATGATCGTCCCCAAAAAGAAATTTTATAATGACACTTTCGTGGTCTTGGAATCTGATGTAATAGAAAAGATTTTATGTCGTGTGTGACACGGATAGCAACACCGCCTCCTCTAGAAGCCCTACTCTCGGCGATATGCCCGATATGACGGCGGAAATACGTCCTCATCGCAAATTTCAGGCCGCAACCAAGTCTCTGTTAGAACAACCACATGTGGATTGTAGCCTAAGATTAACGCTTCTAATTTCTGTGTTTTGTTGACGATACTACGAGCGTTCAAGTTCAAAATTCGTAGTTCTTTATCAACAGGAGTCACGAGTCAAGGACTGGGCGGGCGGCTTTTTTTGGCTTGGCGATTTTAACCCTGGCGTTCTTTGCATCGTCCCATTTGTACGTATCTCGGTCTACGTGAATTTTGTCGTAATTGAGGGTTACTTTGTTGCCCTGACCTTTTTCAGACTTCGCGCTCTCCCACAAAAGCTTCCTTTTCCTAAGAGTCTCTTTCGAATAGTCGTTTTGTATTGATACGTCAGATCCTTTGAGTTTGTGCGCGTTTTTTAAGATTTTTTCTTTCTCGTTGTAGTCCTGAAAGAACACGATAAGTGGACGTTGGCTGCCCGGCTTGCCAATTCTATGAATTCGACCGACGGAATGACATGGTACTTGAAGTTTATTGGCAGTTAGAACGTCCTTCTTTAAAGTTCCAGTGGTTTCCGAGGGATTTTCATTGATGCCAAAAACAATAAGGTTTGAACGCCTACTTCTGTCTTCCAAGTCAGTAATTTTTCCTTGAAGAAAGTCAACCTTGCGTTCAACACTATGTACCTTGTCTACCCTTTTTTCTAGTTGATTGATTCGCACAGACAAGTCCGTAAGTAATTTCTGCATGCCATCCTGCTGAGTTCGTAAAGCAGCCACTTCGGACGTCAACACCTTCTGGCCCTCCAAAATTTGCTTTAACATTTGATTGGTACTATCCTCCGCGGACAAACTGTCGGATTCATCCGATGAGGTCCCGGGATTCATCTCAACGTCACCGCACACAAGTAGCTTGCACAAACAATATACATCGTAGGCAATATGAACGCACTTCCGTGGGCACGGCAGAACCAGAAGACCACGAGAGTCACTTTTGATAGAGCAATAATAATCACCAACCTGCACAAGATAGGCGAAAGGCTTGTAAGGCAACATGCCGGAAACTGGTCCGCCGTGCCCACTGAAGAAGAACGCCTGAAACCGTTCTTTTAAAGGCTGGCTTGTCGACGTCACGTGCGCATCAGCTGGGGTGTTGTGCAGCGCAACTGGGGGAGGGGAAGCCGAACAACTGGATAACGGTGGTGAGTCCGGGTAGTAGAGGCGCGTGTCTGTGGCCCATGAAGCAGTGGTTTGTTCCGATGAACGGGCGAGACCAAGCAGAAAAACCTGCACAAGATAGGCAAAAGGCTTGTAAGGCAACATGCCGGAAACTGGTCCGCCGTGCCCACTGAAGAAGAACGCCTGAAACCGTTCTTTTAAAGGCTGGCTTGTCGACGTCACGTGCGCATCAGCTGGGGTGTTGTGCAGCGCAACTGGGGGAGGGGAAGCCGAACAACTGGATAACGGTGGTGAGTACGGGTAGTAGAGGCGCGTGTCTGTGGCCCATGAAGCAGTGGTTTGTTCCGATGAACGGGCGAGACCAAGCAGAAAAACCTGCACAAGATAGGCGAAAGGCTTGTAAGGCAACATGCCGGAAACTGGCCCGCCGTGCCCACTGAAGAAGAACGCCTGAAACCGTTCTTTTAAAGGCTGGCTCGTCGACGTCACGTGCGCATCAGCTGGGGTGTTGTGCAGCGCAACTGGGTTAAATTAGTTGATTAAATATTTATTGCATTTGTTTTTCCCTTGTCGCTTAGGGCGTCTATTTTTGACGTTTACAAAATTGTTTGCTCCATATTGCCACCTAAATTGCTTCTGTCAACATTCTCACTTACGTCTGTCGGTTCGCCTCCCTCCTCTCCTTACGAGGCGATGGGGGATGCGCTCAGGAGACTCCCGGGGACACCGCCCTTGGGACGCGCAGTGATCGCACAGTACGTAAATGCCTTTCGGCCACTTTTGGCCGTTTCTCGCGTTGCCTTGATTTGCGTCAGTGCGTTTATCAAGGGTGCCCAGCGAGTCTCCGCGGGCATATTCCACTCCTTGGTGGTTTGCCCGCCGTCTAAGAACAGCGGACGAGCGCCGTTGCCACTTGGCCGAGTCCAGTGGCGTGAAATGTGTAGCGGCCACAGGGAGCCCCATTCCCCTATGTCAGCGACCGTTGCGGCCGACCAGCGCCGGCGAACGCTAACTGCTGCCCGACTACAGGCTGGGCACACGCTGACGGGTGCATGCACCAGGGGCTAGGTGCGTAGTGCAGTGTAGTATTTGTATCGTGCTTGTCCGGGTAATAAACCCCCTGTACAATGAAAGGTATGGCTTCCCTGTGAAGTGACTGAGAGCGTACACACGCGGTGAGAGTCGTGGCTCGCTCTCAAACCCGTTGTGGGAAGAGTCTCTCGGCAGGGCAGCTCGGTGCTGCGCGAGAGCAGTCAGAATAACGACGAAGTGTTATTCTATTCTATTCTATTCCTAATGGTAAGGGTTATGGATAGGATATGCCCACATTTCTGGCACCCAACATGGGGCAGCGTTTGGTTGTCCATTTGCTGCCATACCGTAACGAGCTTTGCTTTTGCAGTCGGCTGGCCGCTCCAGGCACGCAAGTTGCGTGCAGTGTACGTTCCGATGAGAGCCCAACTCTTGGCCACCGTCGTGACCGGCACCTCGTTTTGTGGATGCTGGCGGAGCTCGAGAGCGCGAGAGCTTCCTCGCTTCGGGCATGAACATAGGGCTTTTGTGCTGTGTTCGATTTTAAGGTTGATTTTGACGCAACTCACGCTCGGATGCTAAAGAAGGTGCTTGAACTCGAGTAACCTCATTCCACAGCACAGAGAATTCAAGCTAGTCCTTGATCTCGTATCTATACGTATTAGTGCGACCAGTTCCCTCTGTGGAGATGCCATGTATAGTAAGTAGATATTCCCTCCAAAGAGCTAGCCACAGTTTTGGCGGAACGATTCCTTTTTATGAGCAGTTTCTCGGCCGCCTTGGATAGGCGGAGCGCCGTGACATTGACTTGTTTTGCAATGGGCGCAGGGGACAGGGAGCAGTTTGTACTGCTGGTGGTCCCGCGGCTCCGCGGCGTTCCCCGGTGAGCTAGTTGACCTCGTCTCCAGCCTGTTATGTGAATGAGAGAACGCATGTTTCTTGTGAATTCTTTGCTGTGTATTGTTGGTGGTTGCGCTTTGTGTACATGCTTAAAGCTTTTCATAGTAGTGCTTATATCGCTGTGATAAGAATTGCGCATTTCATTGTCTAGTCCCAAGCATCTTGTATAGAGTAGTGTAAAAGAGATTTAGTTTTGACAGTGTTGAGAAGATGAAAAAACACAGAAGCGCAGTCGCTTTCGCCTTTGCGGTGGAGGGGGGAACTCCGGACTGTTGATAGGCCCCCTCCGTCCCCTCCTTGGGTTCTTGGAAATGCTGAAGGTGGTATAGCTTGCGTTTTGTTTTGGGTGCTTGTATTTCGTTTTGGGTTTCTCCGTGGATGCGAGACGCGGGTCAGAGCAGTAACGTTTGGTTAGAGAGAATGATGGCCCCCTTCCTTGGGCATCTGTACTCCGTTTTCCCTTGGCTCCTGGTTTCTTGTCGCCGCCGCACTCCCGTTCATCCTTACGTGGACAAGGGAGGGAGGTCGATAGCAGCGGTTTGCAAGGGTTGTCGGTAGCTTTCGTTGTCTCGTCTGAGGTTGTGTGTGTGTTCATATTGTGTGTGGAGTGAGTAAGTTCCAACCCGTGGGTTCGTTCGCCGCAAATTCTGGGCAGTTAAGACATTTTCCGCCGGCCGGGCGCGCAGGGGACTGTTTCTGTACTTCTTTTTGTTCCGTATTCTCTGCCCAACCAGCGGTGTGTGTGTGCATGCGCGTGCGCGCGCTTTCTTCAGCGTCAGCTGTCAGTGAACTTTTGTCAGAGGCCTCGTCCGTTCGCCGCGGCTAGTCTTGTGCTTCTGCCGCCTTTGAAGAATGTGACGTTTGTGCTCGCCTGCCGAGGGGGACAAATGTGCTTCCGATGGTTGTTTCCGCCCCGCGTTCCATCCTCGCGTGCAACACCGCCGACTGGCGTGTATGAGTGCGTGCGTGCGTGCGTGCGTGTGCCAGCTTCATTCGGCAGAACACTACACCCCTCAGGTGGTTCGTATTTGTGAAGTGCTCCTTTTGTCTCGTGATTTGTCGGCTGGTTCGCCGCGGTCTGGGGCGACGTCGACGACCGAGCGCAGAGGCGCCCTGAACGCCCGTGCTGACCTTGGACTCCCTTGAGCACCCCCCCCCCTTCCTCCTTGCGTGGGGCGGAAACTTGTCTCAAGCACTTGTCCTGTGGGCCTGAAGCGCTTTTCCCGTCGTCCTTCTTTACTGTCGTTGTCCAAGTCGCGCTTTATTTTTGAATCATAATGCACCAACTTGCCCAACAGATTTTCTGAAACTCAGGCATCTCCTCTTCTGGATGGTGCCCCGTTCATAAGTGCCGACCCCGACTCCTGGCGTCCAGCAGGTTGTTGCGCTGCGGTGCCTTACGGCTATGTTGGTGCGTTACGCTCTGCTTCCTCTTCTCCATTCCCTCTGCGTGGAGATACGGAGTTTCTGGCGCAATGCAGCGGTGGAATCCCTACCGCGCGTCTTTCCATTAGTTGTGCTCCCCGAGTATTTTCCGTTGAAGGACTCGATGGTGATCCTGTTGGCCGCCCCCCTAAGTGCCCACAAGAAACGCTGACATGATGATGATGGTTGGGTTTTTTTGGTGCAAGGCCGAATATTGGCAAACAGCGCCAAAGAAGTTACTGATTTTTGATGAGACCGTAAATACTAAAACATGTGACTGAAAGTAAAAGTGACCCAAAACAAAAGACAATGAAGAGGGCTGGTGTATAGGGCCAGGACGATTACAGGATGATTACAAGAGCTGCAGAAAATTTACCTCCGTTAAAAAATTAAAAGCACGTTGACTACAAAACATTTGTTCGTTGGCTAAAAAGTATGACGGGTGAAGTGCAATGTGTCGTCTGTATAATTGAGGGAAATGTTGGTGTAGTGTTGTGTCATGTGCCTTGCATGTGATTAGTATGAGGACAACAAATAGGTCCCTTCCACACCTGCTACACCTGGGTCGCGAAGATCCAGTGAGCAGGTGGGAGTGCGTTACATGTGTGTGGCCTATCCGCAGCCTAGCCAGGGTGACGTCAGCGTATTTGTTGTGTGAGTCAGCTGTGTAGCGTCCCAATTGTGGTTTGATTACTGTAGTTTGTTGTCTGTTGACTCGAGTCAATTGGCATGTGCTACGACGCTGTCGTCTGATGCGTGTGTTTAAATCGGTGTAAGATACTGTTGTAATGTCAACTGTAGTCATGAGAGCAGCATCACCAGCCATTTGATCGGCGGCCTGATTGCCATGGATTCCACAGTGTCCTGGTACCCTGCATATAGTTATTTCAAGATTTAAGGCATATGCAGTAATTAGCTCCTTGAAAAGAGCATTGATCACAAAATTTTGAGATGACGTTCCTAATGACAGTGCCTGTACAACACTTATGAAATCTGTGTACAGGATGGGCTTGAGAATTTTTTGTTTGTATATTTGGTTTGAAACGAGTAAAAGTCAACATGCTTCTGCCGGATAAATACTGTCATAAACATTTATTGTTTTGATAACTCTAAATATTTCTCCGTGCGCTGCACAAGAGACAGTAGAGCCAGTTTTCTACGCGTCGCTATAGAATTCTGCGCACCTGTACTTCTCCTGCAAGAACAGGAAGTGCTGCAGAATAGCACTCCTGGGTACCCTATTTTTTCTACAAGTGTGAATGATAGGTCGCATGATACAGGAGGAAGTGTGCGATGATGGAATAAAATTACGGATGGGTGTCTTGTGCGTGTCTGACAGAGGGACCTTTAGTGCAGAAGCGTCCTCCCTAACTCTGAGAGAGAAAGGTAAGGAGATAGATGGCCTTTTTAAAAAAGAGTTGTAACTTTGATGTATCGTTCATGATTGGATTAAAAGGATGGTTGGTAAGGGACACGGTCTTAGATGCATGCAGCAAGTCAACATGCTCCCGCTGATGCCCTAGGCACAATTTGTCACACTCGACAAACAGACTCTCCAAATGACTAGTGCGAAAAGCGCCGCATGAGAGGCGCACGCCAAGATGCAGCACGGGGTCGAGCATTTTGAGTGCTGTCTTTGTAGCAGACCCATGCACAACACTGCCCTAGGCGAGCCGAGACCCCGCCAAGGCCGTGTAAAGGAGAAGTAGGAGTTTTTTGTCGGCCCCATAAGATTGATGTGAGAGGACCTTAGGAATATTCATAGTTTTAAGCATTTTCATTTAGGCTACATGGTATGAGGGATGAATATAAGCTTTTTGTCGAATAAAATACCCAAGAACGTGTGTGCCTTGTGCACAGGAATCGACACGCTGTTAGACGTCTGGGCCTGGGTGGACCCACCGCTTCCTGGAGAACACAACACAAGAGCTTTTTCTGGGATTCACTTTGAAACCATTCTTGTCAGCCCAGCTGGAAGACTCGTTGACACCCAGCTGGACTTGACGTTCGCAGATGGACATATTACATAAATTAAAGGATATCTGGACGTCATCTACGTACATGGAATAAGAGATTGTAGGTGGATATTCCTTCCCAAGAGAGTTAATCTTTACTATGAAGGGAGTGCAGCTCAACACACCGCCTTGCGGTACGCCGTTTTCTTGATCGTGAACCTTTGAGATTCCGCTACCTACTTTCACTCCAAACGTGCTCTTTGACAAGTAACTAATAAAGGTGTTTAACGTGTTACCCGAGACACCAAATGACTTAAGGTCACTAAGTATGCCGTAACGCCAAGTGGTGTCGCAGGCCTTCTCGATGTCGAAAAACACCGTAACAAATAACTGTTTGTATACGAAGGCATCCTTTATAAATGATTCCAACAAAACCAATTGACCACTGGTGGATCTCGCCGCCCTGAAGCCACCCTGGCAGCTCTCGAGGAGACCAATGTACTCAAGAAAGTACAGGAGTCTCCTATTGATCATCTTCTCGAGAAGGTTGCACAGGCAGTTGGTCAGGGCAATGGGTCGATAACTGGCGGGAGAAGAAGAGTCCTTCCATTGCTTCACGAATGCCACTACTATGGCCTCCCTCTAAGAGTTTGGAACGTGGCCTGAAAGCCATAGTTTGTTGTATAGTTGTAGGAGTGTTTCAAGATTATCGTGGTGTAGGTGTTGTATCATGGTGTATGTGATTTTGTCTGCACCTGGAGCTGAAAGCTTACATGTGGTCAGAGCCGTCAGAGGGGCCTTCAGCACATTAATTGAAAAAGGAGTATTGAAGGAAGTGTGTGACTTGTTGTTGTCATGCAGGGACTTCTTTTCCGCAGATGTTTTGTGTTTTATGAAAGTGTATAGTGTGCTGAACTCGACCCGTGTTCGAAGTGTTGTGTGAATGCATTAGCCCAGTATTCAAGTGTGTCCCCTGTAGAGCTGACCAGGGGCAGGCTATGTGTATGTTGCGCTTTAAATTTTCGTATTCTTATCCATACCTTGTCAGTGTCTTTGTATGAGTTGATGGAAGTAAGGAAGGCGCGCCAACTCTCCCTTTCCGCCTAAAGACGCACCCGCGTCCCAAGAGCCTTTGCCCGTTTAAATGAAAGGAGATTACCCGACGTGGGATACCAGAGAAGGACACCCCACGCCTTGTTCTGGCCTCTCGCGGCTGCCTACAGTTCTCGTTCCACCAGGGCCTCCTTGGGTTGTGGGACGCACTGGAGTCCTGGAGAATGAACTTTTGGCAGGCGTCGAGGATGTGCGCCTTGATGAGTTGGACGGCTTCCTCCACGTGTACGTGTTTTATGGATGTGTGATGTAGCTTAGATTTTCTGTAAATTTACTCCAATTTACATTTGATTTATTAAACCTGTTATGGGAAGAAGGACTGCTTGGGCATCTACCTATATACGTTTGCGAAGTGGGGAAGTGGTCACTACGATACGGGTGAGATCCCACGCCCCGCTCAAGACATGGAAAGAGAATTGCAGAACCAATACCCAAGTCAAGATGTGAGTATGCATTAAGTTATGGTATGTAAGCGGTTTTTTGTTGAAAAGGCATGCTCCTGAAGACATCAGAAATTTGTCTATCATATGAACTCGGGCATCCATTCTGTAGGAGCCCCAAAGAGAGTTGTGTGCATTAAGGTTGCCTGTTAGGATGTAAGGTTCGGGCAGCTGGTCAACCAGCGCGTCGAAGACACAGCTCGATAGCGCATGAGCTGGAGGAATGTATAGGGAGTATACCGATATCAATCTATTGAATGTATTATGCGAATTGCTAAAGCCTCAAGGACAGTGTTCAAGGTGACAGGGTGGCATGCTAAGGATCTCCGAACAATTATGGCCACACCCCCTGAAGAGTGTGTGCAAACAATTCTTCCTTTCTGAATACCATGTACATACTTAAGAAATTTTTCTGTTTGAACTGAGGTATCTTTCATGGCGACACATTACACTTGCCTGATTGGCATGCAGCATCTCATACACATCGTGGAAATTTTTAAGGCGGCCTCTGAAGTTCCATTGGATTATTTTTTCTGTTCCCATTATATACGTTTAAGAATGAATGGAGTCTGTGTGGTCATGTGTCGTCTTTCGTGGATGTTACTTTGGGATTGGGCTCTTTGTGCGTTTTCGCAGGCTTGGAAGTTGGAGGCCGCTCCTTGCGCTGCGTTGCAGACAGCAACGGCCCGACATGCATTTCCTCGTCAGATATCAAAGAGGTACCCGTCGAATGGGGCCCCCGGACTTGGCCACCTTCGGGGGCCCTTCTTTGAGCCGCCACCGCCGCGGGTGTCGGGGGTGCCAGAAGTGGCAGGGGCGGTGCGGTGATGGTAGCAGCCGATGCAGGGCCCCCGGTGTCCATCCTCTCGGCACCCTCCAACGCACTGGAAGACTGTCATGCAGGGGCGGGAGCGGCATCGTTCCTGACAGAGACGGTTGGCACCACAGCCGCTGCTGATCAGCGAGCGGCGTGGTGCTGGGTTGGGCTGCCTGAGGCAACCAAGAGGGTCGGGGGAGGACCAGGTCAGACTCGTTGAACTGGATCCTTGTGGAAACGAGACGCTGCTCCGCCCTCGCGGCGAGCTGCGTCGGGGTACATCCACAGGGGGAAGAGGCGAACCTCTTTTGCGCCTCTGAAAAAGTGATGTTCTCAGTTACCTTGATGTTGATTATCTTTTTTTCCAGTTGAAATGTTTCCAATTTGCGGGAGTACGCCGCATGCGGCCCCCCGCAGTACATACAAGTCGGGCAGTTTATACAAGATGGGCAATTGTCGCTCGGATGATTGTGTGCCACGCATTTCGCACACGTCATTTGGCCATCGCAGGAGTTGGTACCGTGCCCGAATCGTTAGCACTTAAAACAACGCCGAGGGTTCGGGTCGTATGGACGGGTAGAGCACCGGATTAAACCTGCACTTACATGTTGTGGAAGAACGGCGCAGACAAAAGTCAAGATGATGTGCTTGGTGGGAATTTACTTGTCTCGGCGGATCGTTATATGTCTCACGGCAGTGACGCCCTGATCCTTCAAGCCCGCAAGGAGATCCGCATCCGTTTCGTTCAAAAGATCTGTCTCGGATATGACACCCTTCGAGCTGTTGAGGATCTGATGGGGTGTGACCCAGATGTCTAGATCAGCCAGTCTAGTCTGAGCTAGAAGCTTTGTGGACTGCTGCTTGTCAGTTATTTCGATAAGGGTTTCACCAGACCTTTGTTTTTTGCACTTATACGATTTTCCTATCATGCCTACAAGATATTTTGCAATCAAGAAGACTGACTGAGATGCAAGAGTGTGGGTTGCATTGAGAGATTTCATCACAAGAAATCGAGAAAAATGATCCCGCTTATGAAAGGTTACCGATGGCGACGGCGGAAAAAATACTTCCATGCGGTTCCTCGTCAGCGACCGATCACGTTTTTTTTGGGGGGGGGGTTTATAATATGATATAGAAAAACGCAGGGAAGGGGGTTACTTCCTTCGTCAGACTTAAACTGATAGCTGAAGAGGTCCTGGAGCTCCCTGCCTGGTAAACAGACAGGGAGCCCATCCGCCCGAGCTTGACCTTGGCCCCGACGACCACCGTTTGTGGTTTCTATCCTTCACCATACAACACATCCCCACGGTTGGATCCAGCTTATGTTTGGGGGCTCGGGGTCCGCGATATTGCCATCACCGTCACCAAGATTACTCAAGGTGCCCCATGCTGGAACAAACTCTGACAGCGAGCGAATCTTTTCAATCCTTTATGTCCCGTAGTGCCGAACAATGCGGAGCCCCGTAATGATTACTGCAACCCTTTGTGAACATGGTGCATTATTTCCACCTCTGTGTATCTTTAAACCCCTGTGCATGTAGTATAGAATAATTAGGTTACCTAACGCAATTTTATTATGTGTAGCTAGTGTATGGTAATTAACCATACATTGTGTAATAACAGCTGTGTTAATGTAGTATTGTGTACGTAGTGCAACCTTAGTTGACCTACTCTGTATAGGGTAGCAATAGTTCACTCACAAAGGGAGTAGGGTATTGTTTATAGTGTAAAGTTCTTGTTTCAAACCTCGTTCATTGTGTGTATGTATATCATAAGTATTTTCAGCGTGCGTTATGAATGCAGTGTTTGTTTAAGGGCTGGAGCAGAGGCTGGTGGGTACTAGCTTTGTTTTACAAACATTAAGATAGTTGTTTTTATATGAGCACCTGATGATATGCTTTCCGATCGTCAGGGGGCATTAAGGAGAGAAGAATGTGGGGGCCAAGCTCCAAGCGGGGCAAGGAGGCGCATGCGACTCCCTCCTTGATGTGCAGAGGGCAATCCTCGCGCGGCTCCCTCCTCTCCATACGAGGCGACGGGGGCTGCGCGCAGGAGACTACTGGGGCGACCGCCCTTGGGATGCGCAGTGATCGCACTGTACGTAAAAGCCTTTCGGCCACTTTTGGCCGTTTCTTGAAGTGGCCGTTGTTTCCCACTTCTGTGGGTCATGGAACCCGCCATGTCGATTTCCCCATGCCTTGATTTGCGTCAGTGCGTTTATCTAGAGTGTATGGCGAGTCTCCGCGGGCATAATCCACTCTTTGGTGGGTTGCCCCACGTCCGCGCTGTGACGGCATGCGCCGTCTAGTGTCAGCGGAGGAGCGCCGATGCCGCTTGATTGAGTCCAGTGGTTTGAAATGTGTATCGGCCACTGGGAGCCCCCTTCCCCTATGTCAGAGAGCACTGCGGCCGACCAGCGCCGGCGGGCGCTAACTGCTGCCCGACGAAGGGCTGGGCACACGCTGACGGGTGTATGCCCCAGGGGTTACATGCGTAGTGCACTTTAGCGTTTGTATCGTGGTTGTCCACGTAATAAACCCCTCTACTATGAAAAGTATCGCTTCCCTGTGAAGTGACTGACAACGTACACACGCGGCGAGAGTCGTTGCTCGCTCTCGAACCAGTTGTGGGCAGCATCTCTCGGCAGGCCAGTTCGGTGCTGCGCGAAAGCAGTGAGAATAAGGACGGCGCGTAATTCTATTCTATTCTGTTCTATTCTTGAATGGCAAGGATTAAGGACAGCATATGCCCATACCACCAAACACTCCGTCGCTGACGTCCTACTGCCGGCACTCTCCGTCAAACAAGGAATTGTGTCCGACGAAATTTTCGGCATGGCCTTGCAGCTAGCCTGCCACATGAGCCATCCTGAGGGTCCCAATTTCCCACCAACGCCGCTTCCTGCAATTATTATGGGCCAACTGAGTCGTCCCCGACCTTTCTCCACCCAGAGTGTTGGCCACGGTCTTACGGAAACCTGGCTCAATGGAGAGCACCCGAAGACCGACCGATACGCTTTAACTGCAGGCGTGTTGGTCATGTTGCCCGGTATTGCCAGAGCCGCTGGTTTTCTTCCACTCGAACCACTTGGAACGACCATGGCCCACAGTCTACCAGCCACAAGCAACGCACTGCCACCGATGCTATCTACTCAGCCCCCCGACTTGGTCCTTCCCCGTCACCCCACCGCCGACAGTCTCGCCCTGCAGCAGGCCCGCCGCTGTATCTCGGGGACCAACTACGGACACCTCGACTCGGAAAACTAGTGAGTGCTACTCCCAGAGGCGATGATGCATTCCCGGCCCTGACCGAAAATCCTCTGTTGATGCTGCCGACGAGGGACCATTTGCTCGACGTTAAAGTTGATGACGTGCCTGTTCTGGCATTGATTGATACAGGGCGCATATTTTCTTTATGAGTGCTAAGATACGGACACGCTTGCGAAAGGTCCTCACACCTGGCCTTTTACATGCTCAAGTTGGTGATGGTGGTACACCGGCGATCGCTGGTATGTGCACCTGTCGTGCCACCATCGCCGGCCACGATACCACTGTTCTTTTCTGTTTTGGACAAATATCCTCACGACTTGATCCTTGGGTGTGATGTCTTGGGAGAGCATGATGCACTCATCGATTGCTCTACAGGCCTTCTCCGTCTTGAGTTGCCGACTCCTCCTCGCCGCGCCCGTGCTCGTCCAGACACATTCGCTTGCTGATTCAAGCAGCCACTTATGTCCTCCTCACTTCATCTACCGCCATTCTTGACGGCGACTACCTTGCTACTACCATCGTGGAAGGGCAGCCCACAACTTCAGATGAGGTATGTTCAGCGGCCCGCATTTTGCGGAAGGCGTCCCAATCGATAAGGTGGAGTTTTTTACCGTACAGGTATTTAGTGACGGTGGATTCGACCCCAATAACGACGATGTAGTGGTCACTGCCGAGGTTTTCTTGACGGTTGAACCAAATGGCATCTTTTCGCGTGTTTTTGGTGAAGGCGAGGTCGGGAGTAGTATCACCACTCACGCTGTTTCCTATGCGGGTGGACCATGTAGGGTCACTGATCACGGTGAGGCCCTCTCAACGCGCATCGAGCCAGAGGTTTCGCCCGTTAATCATGTCCCGCTTATAGCTGCACTCGGTGTGGGGAGCGTGTAAATCTCGACTATTAAAGTGTTTGCTCTGGCGAGTTCGAAGGTTTCACGAAAACGTTTACCGAATTTGTGGGCGTCGAAAAGATATGTGACATTCAGGAATGAAGAGGAAAAACTCTGTAGGGATGCTAAGCAGGCTTATAAAAAAATACCGGCAGATGCAGGCCTTCATCAAGCCGATGCAAAGCTCCTTCACATGTGGGAGGCCAAGCGCAGTTTGCACTCGAGATTTCGGACAGAAAAGCTAAATCTCCACCTGAGGCGGCGCCTTGCTACTCTCAATCGCGACATTGAAGAATACACAATTCCACTAACACGTCAAAATTGGCACAGCACGTGTGATCGAATGGAATATGAAATTGGACTGTCAAAGACCTGGAATATTCTACGCTGTCTCATCGACCCCGACAATAGTAAAACCACAAAGAGAAACAACCTCAACATACTTCTACACAACTTTAGGGGCTCCCACACCAAGCTAATCATGAAAGTTACGGATAGAATGAGGTCCGTCCTCGCTACACGGGACAGGAAAACGACCTCCTCGATCGACCCATCACGGCAGGCGAAGTCCAAGGGTCCACCTTAACCCTACGAACCCGCTGGTCGCCAGGTCCTGATGGCATCGCGAAAAAATGCTCCGAAATCTGGACGATGAATCAATTGAAGACCTCACCCGCAAATATGGACGTGTGCTGGGAGCGAGGCCAAATACCCGACATGTGGAAAATGGCAAAGGTGATTATGATTCCGAAACCAGGTAAGAAACTGCAGCTCGAAAATCTCAGACCGATTTTGCTCACATCTCGAGTAGGGAAATTAATGGAGCACGGCATATTCAACAGGCACAACACCTCCATGGAGAACAACGGTCTTTTTCCGCACACGATGAGCGGCTTTCGACCAAACGTCTCTGCGCAAGACGTGATGCTTCGCCTCAAATACGACGTCACATACGGTGCACGCTGCTCACAACTTGATGCTAAAGCAATTTTGGGTATTGACCTCACAAAGCCCTATGACAACATAAACACTCGGCTATCTTCTCGAACCTGAGCAAACTCTGTGTCGGACAAGAGTCTACGAGTACATCAGTAACTTTATTTCAGACCGCACAGCTACCCTCGCTGCAGGGGGAATGGAATCGGATGCGATAAATCTAGGGAACAGGGGGACGCCCCAACGCTCTGTCCTGTCACCCTTTCTTTTCAACGTCGCCATGATTGATCTTCCCGAAATTTTAAACCAAAGTGACAGCCTTCAACATAGCCTTTATGCAGACGATGTTACGCTCTGGGTCCCCGGGGGCAGCGATGGCCACATTCAGGACACGCTACAACAGGCAATCGAAGCAGTCGAAGATTCTGTCGGCCCTCGCGGTCTCAACTGGTTTCCGCAAAAATCGGAGACTTTACTACATCGAGACACCAGTTGAGGGTGGCGCATAGATAAAACCACTCCGGAAGTCCATCTCTTCGCTGGTGGTGCAACGAAACGCATCCTCATTGTGACAAGCATACGCGTCCTTGGCCTTCACATACAAGCAACCGGACAGAATTTCGAAGCCATCATCGCTCTCAAAACGAAGGTCTCTCAAATCACCCGACTCATCTCGCGTATTGCAAGCGTCTATCACGGCATGAAGGAACTCAATCTAGTAAGATTAGTTGAAACTTTTATTCTAAGCAGAATAACGTATGTTACTCCGTTCTTAGACGTTAAAAAGGACAAAAACAAAATCAACGCTCTCATTAGGCGAGCTTAGAAGCAAGATATCGGGATACCGCTTACTGCATCTACAGAATGCTTCGAGGCACTTGGGCTACACAATACGCTAAGCGAACTCATTGAAGCTCAACGCTTAGCGTAACGACAACGACTTACGCACAGCGTGACTGGACGGAACATCCTTGACTCTATTGATACCACCTATCCGAGTACTGCCCCAACCAAGACCCCACTACCTCCAGCCTTAAGAGAAAGCATATCCATACCACCCATTCCAAAAAACATGCATCCCGTGTACAATCTGGAGCGAAGACGCGCGCGGGCCAAAGCTCTCCACAAACAGTACGAAAAATCTGAGAATGTGGCATACGTGGACGCAGCTGATTACGAAGGCCGCGACGCCATGGTGTTCGTGGTATTCGAACGGCAGGAAAATTCCATAGCTTCCGGCTCGATTCGTACGAAGGAACCGGAAGTGGGAGAAGAGGCTGTCATAGCACTGGCAATGACACCCTCCGCAAGTATCAAATATGTCATAGTGATTCTAAATGTCCATTATAAATTATTCGAGAAAGCGAATCTCGCCAGAGGCGTCTGCAATCCTCACATCTGGCTTACGTGGCGTTGCGCGGACCGGCAAAATCTCCCTGATATGGGCACCTGCCCCCTCCGGCCTGGACGGGAACGAGTGCCCGCATGATGCTGCTCGAGGATTCACTGACCGAGCTGACATCGACCCTAACACCCCATTCGCCCATTAGCTCCGATGGTCGGGTAGGGATCGGCTCGTGTCCTACAGGGACATAAAAAATCACTACCGTCTGGAACGGGCCCCGTTTCCCCCCGCTCACCCGTCACTCAGCACGAGGCAATCAGTCGTATGGCGACTACTCCAGAAGAATTTATATTCAAACCCGTTTATGGAAAGCTACTGCTATCCAGGGCAACATTCGGACAAATGCTACAAATGTAATGAAAGGGCTGATCTAGCACGTATGCTATGGGCCTGCCCTCAAGCGGCTACACCCGCGCGCTGATCACTCGGGCGGAGCAATGGGAGACCGTGTTGCTCAGCCACGACCCAGCGGTTCAAGTCTGGTCCGTCCAGCTCGCCGAAGACGCTGCTAGAGCCCAAGGGCTCTTGGCCGACGCCTAGGATCACCAGCATTTCTCTCTCTCTCTCTCTCTCTCCCATCGTGGACGTTCTATTGACGAGAAATGTTGCACTGAACCACACTGTTGTCACCATCAAACAGAACCGCGTTTGCTTGCCTCTCCTCAACTTTGCGCTCTATACTCAAGTACTTCCAGAAGGTATAACCGTCGCAGCTCTCACCCATTTACCCGCAGCTGATATTTCGGCATTTGATTTAAACCGTGACCCAATGAAACCACATGGATCCAACCAGCGGCCTACCTCACCAAATAAATATGCCCCGCTGATCAGCACGGACATATCTCAAACTCAAGCAATCAAACTGCGCTGTCTTTTGTCATAATTTGAAGACGTTTTCGACTTGGGCGATAGACCATTGGGGGAAAGCACGACTGTGATGCACCGTATGGATACAGGTGATGCCAGGTCTATCTGTTGCCGGCCGTACCATGTTCCTTATTCCGAACAAGGAGTCATCCAGCAAGGGGTTGAAAAAATGCTCGCAAAGAACATCATTGAACAATCGTGTAGTCCATGGGCTTCGCCAATCGTGTTGGTAAAAAAGAAAGACAGCACCTGGCACTTCTGTTTGGACTACCGCCACTTGAACCGAGTTACAAAGAAAGATGTCTACCCTCTGCCCAGGATTTACGGTGCGCTAGACTGCCTTCATGGGGCGAAATACTTCTCCTGCATAGCCCTTCACTCAGGTTATTGGCAGATTGAGCTGATCAGCTGGACAGAGAAAAGACCCCTTTCGTCACTCACGACGGTCTATTAAGTTCAAGGTTATCCCATGCGGTGTGTGCAACGCGCCAGCCAACTTTGACCGCATGATGGACTTACATGGATTTACATGGGATTTACATGGTCCACTTGCCTTTGCTATCTCGATGACGTCATCGTGTTTTCTCCCTCATTCGAGACCCATCTCCAGCACCTGCGTGAAATTATTGCTCTTTTACGTCAGGCCAACCTGCATCTCAACTCAACGAAGTGTCGCTTCGCGAGGCGCTAACTCACAATTTTGGGCCACCGCGTCGACGCTGAAGAAGTGCAGCCGATCCCGATATGATCAACTCAGTTAAGGACTTCTCTGTGCCCCGCTCATCGAAAGACGTCCGCAGTAATGTGGGCCTCTGCTCATATTTCCGCCGTTTTATAAGAGGCTTTGCAGGATATCGCCAGTCCTCTTACCAATATTTTGAAAAAGAACACCATCTTTGCTTGGGGCCCTGAACAGGCCAAAGCCTTCACCACACTGGTGCACATCCGCACCACATCACCCATTTTGGACCATTCCATGTGTCCAGTGCCACCGAAATACGGACTGACGCTAGCGGCCATGGCATTGGAGCCGTTCTGGCTCAGCGCCAATCCGGCAAGGATTGCGTGATCCCCTACGCCAGCCGCCTCCTATCTCCAGCAGAAAGAAATTATTCCATCATAGAACCGGAGTGCCTCGCTCTTGTGTGTGCTGCTCTGTTGGTTAGCATCACTCAAAGATCAAACTGGCCACCGCGGGCGTTGGGCTCTCCGCCTACAGGAGTACTCGTATTCAGTCGCCCAAAGGCCACCTTCACCAGGACACCGACTATGTCACGCTACCCCGTCGAACCTCCTGAGCCTACGTGTTCGAGACACATTTCCATCCCTTCTGGCGATTTCCTCTTTCTTCCAACTTGATCAAGAGCAACGCCGGGTTGAATTTTTGCTCGAGATCATTAACGCCTTAGTAACGGCCCCTCGGACCCTTTAGTACGGTTCTTCCTACTCAAAGACGGTGGGTGTGCTCTACCGTAAGAATGCACGCCTGGAAGGTCCCTAGCTGCTCCCTGTTGTGCCTGATCACGTTCGTTTGGACGTCCTTGAGCAACTGCATGGCCATCCAACAGCTGGTCATTTAGGAGTTTCAAGAACATACGACCGTGTCCGACGGTGTGTTTCTTCTGGGCTTTACTGCTCTATTCGCCATCGGGGCATGCGGCAAGTGCCAACGTCGGAAAACAACAACGACCGCGGCTGCCTGCCCTGTTCCGCCACTGGACATACCAGTCGACCCATATTTCCGCGGTGGTTTAGTCCTGCTTGGTCCCTTTCCACAGTCTGCGGCCAGAAATTGGTGGATTGCAGCGGCCACTAATTATGCGACCCGTTACGCAATAACACGGGCCCTTCCAACCAATTGCGTTACCGATGTCGCAGATTTCCTCCTTTACATGGTGATCCTACATAATGGTGCTCCTTGTCAGCTACTGACTGACCACGGATGAAACTTCCTGTCGCGAGTAGTCGACGAGATACTTCGCTCCTGGGTAACCACGCACAAATTTACGACTTGCTATCATACGCCGACCAACGGTTTTATGGACCGACCTAATAGAACTCTAAATTCCTTGACACACTTGCGACGAAAGCGAGCGAACGCGACGGGAATTCCGTCGCTTTGTCGCGCGACGATCGTGTTTGTCGAATGGTCAGGACCAATTTTCGTCGCGCGACAAAATTCCCGTCGCTTTCGTTCGCTTTCGGTGCAAGTAAGAACGAGCCGTAACGAATATGTTTTCCATGTATGTTTCGTATGACCATCGTGACTGGGACATTGCTTTTCCTTTTATTAGATTCGCATACAACTCGTCCCGTCATGATACCACCGGATTTTCTCCTTTCTACCTCCTCTTCGGTCGAGCGCCGGTTTTGCCCCTGGACACCTTACTCCAACAAAACACGCCGCCTTCTGGTTATGCACAAGATATCATTGCCCTGGCTGACTTTGCCCGCAGCATAGGGCGTACCAGGCTTAGGTAATCCCAAGATTCTCAAAAGTCCCCTTACGATTCACGCCACAGCACCAGCCACTTCGCGCCCGGATCCCTAGTGCTGCTCTGGTGTCCTCCACGCCAAGTAGGGCGTTCTGAGAAGATGCTCCACTGTTACTACGGCCCCTACCGTGTCCTGTCCTGCGCCAAGTGACTGCTGTGAACTATAAAATCACCCCTGTCGTCCTGGCTGACTCATCTCTCCCTCCGAAGACTGACATCGTCTATATCGTCTGTCTAAAGCCCTACCGTTCACAGCCTACAGTTTTACCCTGAGCAGCATCCAGGCGGTGCTCTTACGGGAGGAGGGCTCTGTTACGATGATGATGATGATGGTTGGTGTTTCATGGCGCAAGGCCAGCGAGGGCAAAGAGCGCCAGAAAAGAAGTTATATATTGAAGCGAAGTTATTATCATAAAAAGGTAAATATAAAAACATGTAAATCGGACATTGTAAAATCAATTAAAGGTAATGGTGATGGCTGGTGTATAGGGCCAGATTTGATTATGCGTGATATGAGATAAGGTTTAAAAACTTAACATCTGACAAATAATCAAACACACGTTTCATAGAAACACTGCCATCGTCACGTAGAAACAGCGATGGGTGTAGTGGGATATGTTGTCTGTAGAGTTCTCTGAAGTGTTCGTGTCGTGTTTTATGAAGTGCCTTGCATATTATTAGTATGTGGACTACGGATAGGCCCTCCCCGCACCTGCTACACAGGGGTCTTGGAGATCCCGTGAGCAGGTGGGAATGTGTTGCATGCGTGTGGCCTATCCGTAATCGAGCCAGGGTAACTTCGTTGTGTCTGTTGTGAGTATCAGTGGTGTATGCTCCCAAGAGTGGCTTTATAATGTGTAGTTTGTTGGCAGTCTGTTGATTCCAGTGCGCTTGCCATGTTGTGCGAAGGTGTTGTCCGATGTGTGATTTGAGGTCGGTGTAGGGTATTGTTGTTATGTCAACTGTAGTTGTAAGGGCAGCAGCGGCCGCCATTCGGTCTGCGGTCTCATTACCTGGAATTTCAGAGTGCCCTGGCACCCAACACACGGTCACCTCAAGGTTTAACGCATGCACAGACATAATAGTACTAATGAGAGCATTGACCACATGGTTTTTAGACTTCTGTGAGGATAATGTACGCACAACACTTAAAGAATCAGTATAAATTACAGATTTCGGAATTCGACTTAGAACAATATGTTTAACTACAAGAAGTATGCCATAGGCCTCTGCCGTAAAGATACTTGTATTTCTATTCATAGTTTTACAGACATTAAAGGTACCACCACCATGCGCAGCACAGGAAACAGTTGTGGCAGTTTTGAAGCATCTGTGTAAAATTCAGCACACTTGTATTTGTGCTGCAGGGACAAGAAATGTTGCACGATCGCGCTTCTAGGCACTCTGTTTTTCTCGACACTTGTAAAAGATACATCACATGATATGGGCGAAGCTGCCACGGTACTAGAAGTTCAGTAGCGGAGGTTTTGATGGTGTCTGAGAACATGACATCAAGTTGTGACGCTTCTTCTCTTACTCTGAAAGCGAAGGGAGCAGAGACTGATGGGCGATTCATAAGAAGTTGAGATATTGATGTAGCATAAAAAACTGACGTAAAAGGATGGTGAGGCATTGATGAGGTTTTAAATGCATAAAGCAGGTCTGTGTAGGCTCGCTGACGTTCTAGGCTCCATTTGTTGCACTCTACACACAGACTTTCGACTGGACTAGTCCGAAAGGCACCACACGACAATCGGAGCCCTAGATGAAGCACAGGGTCCAGCATTCTGAGGGATGTTTTAGTGGCTGACCCATAGACAACGCTACCATAGTCCAGTCGTGAGCCTATCAAGCTGGTAAAAACACGTAAAAGAAGTTGTTTGTCAGCACCAAAAGAAATGTGCGACAGAACCTTCAGGATATTTATTGTTTTTAAGCATTTATGTTTTAGTTGTTTTATGTGTGGGATAAACGTGAGCTTTTCGTCAAAGATTATACCTAAACACTTGTGTTCTTTCTTGACAGGAATCGAGACACCATTGAGATGAATGTCTGGATCCGGCCGGATGCCACGCCTCTTGGAAAACAAGACACAAGTGCACTTCCCTGGATTAAATTTAAAACCATTGCTGTCTGCCCAACCAGCTAGCTTGTTAACACCAAGCTGGACTTGGCGCTCGCAGACAGACAGGTTACAAGACTTAAAGGATAATTGCACGTCGTCTACATAAACGGAGCAGGAAAGCGACGGTGGCAATGCCTTCCTGAGGGAATTCATTTTTACAATAAAAAGGGTGCAACTTAGAACTCCACCTTGTGGCACTCCATTTTCCTGCACATGCACCCTAGAGAGTGCAGTTCCAAGTCGCACGCGAAACGTCCTTTCGGACATGTAACTAGAAAGCGTGTTCATCATGTTACCCGTTATGCCAAAGGACTTTAGGTCGATGAGGATACCATACCTCCAAGCAGTATCATACGCCTTTTCTAGATCAAAGAATACTGTCATACAGTACTGCTTATGGAGGAAAGCATCTTTTATATACGCCTCTAATGCAACGATTTGATCGTTGGTAGATCGCCCCGCCCTGAAGCCTGCCTGGCAGCTCTCGAGAAGACCATTGTACTCTAAGAAGTACACGAGTCTCCTGTTTATCATCTTCTCAAAGAGCTTACACAGGCAGCTTGTCAGGGCAATGGGACGATAACTGGTAGGAGAGGAAGGGTCCTTCCCTTCCTTTAGGACAGCCACTACAATGGCCTCCCTCCAAGAGCGTGGAATGTGCCCCGAAAGCCATATTTTGTTGTACAGGTGTAGGAGTGTTTCAAGGGTGTCTGAGTGTAAAAATTGTATCATTGTGTAAGTAATCTTATCTGCACCTGGAGCTGAAGGTTTACATGTGGTCAAAGCAGCCTTCAGCTCATAAATTGAAAAAGGAGAATTGTAAGAAGTGTGCGACTTGTTGCTATCACGCAGTGACTTCTTCTCCGCAGATGTTTTGTGTTTCATGAAAGTGTTTGTGTAGTGTGCTGAGCTGGACACGTGTTCGAAGTGTTGTGCAAGCGTGTTGGCCTGGTCTTCGAGTGTGTCCCCTGTTGTGCTAACCAGGGGCAGGCTGTGTGTCTGTTGTCCTTTTAGCTTGCGTATTCGTGTCCAGACTTTGTGAGTGTCGGTGTATGAGTTGATGGAAGTGAGGAAGGTGCGCCAACTCTCCCTTTTCGCCTCACGACGCACTCGCTTCCCAAGAGCCTTTGCCCGTTTAAAAGAAATGAGGTTATCTGACGTGGGGTACCGGCGAAGGACACCCCACGCCTTGTTCTGGGCCTCTCGCGCCCGCCTGCAGTCCTCGTTCCACCAGGGCCTCCTTGGGTTGCGGGACGCACTGGAGGCCTGGGGCATAGACTTTTCGGCGGCGTCGAGTATGTGTGCCGTGACGAGTTGGGCTGCTTCCTCCACGCGTAGGTGTTTTATGGTTGTGTGGTGTAGTTTAGATGTTTCTGTGAATGTGCTCCAGTTTGCTTTTGATTCATTAAACCTGTTATGGGAAGATGGACTGCATGGGCCTTTACCTATATACGTTAATGAAGTGGGGAAATGGTCACTCCATATGGGTGTGTGCCCACACCCCACTCAAGACATGGAAAGAGAACTGCTGAACCAATAGCCAAGTCAAGATGCGAGTATGTATTGTGTCCTAAGTTATGGTATGTAGGCTGTTTTTTGTTGAAAAGGCATGCTCCGGAGGATGTAAGAAACTTCTCTATCAGGCGACCTCGGGCATCCGTTCTGGAGGAGCCCCAAAGAGAGTTGTGCGCATTAAGGTCGCCTGTTAGTATGTATGGTTCGGGCAGCTGGTCAACCAGTGCCTCGAAATCAGAGCTCAGAAGTGCAAAATCAGGAGGAATGTAAATGGAGCATACCGTTATCAACCTATTAAATATTATCGTACGGATTGCTACAGCCTCGAGGACAGTGTTCAGAGTGACAGGGTGGCAGGCTAAGGATTTCCGGGCAATTATGGCCACACCGCCAGAAGAGTGTGTGCAGCCATCCCTGTCCTTTCTGAAGACCATGTAACTATTCAAGAAATTTCTATGCTTGGAATTCAAATGTGTTTCCTGAACACACATTACACTTAGCTGATTAGCATGCAGTAGTGCGTATACATCGTCAAGATTTTTAAGAAGGCCTCTACAGTTCCATGAATTATGTTTTTCTCTTCCCATTATTCAGTGTGAGAGCTACTGGAGTGTGTGTGTTTATGTGTCGTCTTTCGGGGCTGTGACTCTCGGCTTTTTTGGCTTGTCGGGAGGCTTTAGCGTCGGGATGCGTTTTATGCGCTGCGTTGCAGGCCGGAACGGCCCGACATCCATCTCGTCGTCGGATGTCCGAGGGGTGCCCGACGGACCGGGCCCCCCGGACTTTGCCCCCCCTCGGGAGCCCTTCGTTTGAGCCGCCACCACCGAGGGCATCCGGGGCGCCAGAGGTGGCACGGGCGGTGCGGTGGCGGTGGGAGCCGGTGC
Source organism: Haemaphysalis longicornis (assembly GCA_013339765.2). Taxonomy (NCBI): domain Eukaryota; kingdom Metazoa; phylum Arthropoda; class Arachnida; order Ixodida; family Ixodidae; genus Haemaphysalis; species Haemaphysalis longicornis. Next base: position 92,597,161 of record CM023451.1, read on the forward strand.
GGGGCCCGTGGTGTCCATCACCTCGGTACCCTCCAACGCACCGGAGGATGGGGAGACAGAGGCGGGAGCGGCACCGGTCCCGACGGAAGACGTTCCCACCACAACCGCTGCTGCCTCAGCAAGCGGCGTGGTGGCGGGTTGGGCTGCCACAGGCAACCCAGGGGGGGGCGCGGGAGGGACCAGGTCAGACTCGCTGAACTGGGTCCCTGTGGAAACCAGACGCCGCTCCGCCCGCCGGCGAGCTGCGTCGGCGTACCTCCCCAGAGGGAAAGAGGCGAACCTCTTTCTCGCCTCTGGAAAGGTGATGTTCTCAGTGACCTTAATGTTTATGATCTTTTTTCTAGTTGGAATTTTTCGCACTTGCGGGAGTATGCTGCATGCGGCCCCCCGCAGTTTACACAAGTTTGGGTTTCGGATGGGCAGTTCTCGCTCGGATGATCGTGCGCCGCGCATTTTGCACACGTCGTTCGGCCACGGCAAGAGTTCGTACCGTGACCGAACCGCTGGCACTTAAAACAGCGCCGCGGGTTCGGGATGTACGGACGGATGGAGCAACGAATAAAACCTGCATTTATGTGTTGTGGGAGAACTGCGCGGTCAAAAGTCAAGATGATGTGCTTGGTGGGAATCTCCTTGTCGTCTCTGCGGATGGTGATGCGTCTCACGGCAGTGACGCCCTGATCCTTCAAGCCGGCAAGGAGATCCGCATCGGTTTCGTTCAAGAGATCTGTCTCTGATATCACACCCTGCGAGCTGTTTAGGCTCCGATGGGGTGGTTCCCTGATGTTTAGATCAGCCAGTTTTGTCTGAGCTAGAAGCTTTTTGGACTGTTGCTTGTCATTTATTTCGATTAGGAGTTCACCAGATCTTTGTTTTTTGCATTTATACGATTTTCCTATTATGGCTTCAAGATACTTGGCGATCAAGAAGACTGACTGAGATGCAAGATGGTGGGTTGGATTGAGGGATTCCATGACAAGAAATCGAGAGTAATGATCTGGTTCAGGAAATGTTAAAGATGGCAATGGGGGAAATGATACTTCGGTGCGGCCCCTTTTAGGGGGGCCGATCACGTTTGGGGGGGGGGGGGGTTGACAATGCTATATAGCATAGTATAAAAGCAGGGAGACTGGGGTACTTTCTTCTTTGACCTTACCCTGGTAGCCAAAGAGGTCCCGGAGCTCCCTGCCTGGTAGACAGACAGGGAGCCCATCTGCCGGAGCTTGACCTGAGCTCCGACAGCCTCCGTTCGTGGTTTCTAACCCTCCACCTATAAACACATCGCCACGGTTGGATCCAGCTGATGTTTGGGGGCTCGGGGTCCGCGGTATCGCCAGTACCGTCACCATGATTACTCAAGGTGCCCCGTGCGGGGACCATGCATACTCAAGGTGCCCCGTGCAGGGAGGGCTCTGTTACGAGACATCATCATCAACAGAGGAAGATGACACTGAGAGGAACGCGTGTTGAGTTCGGTCCCTTGCTTGGATGGCTCTTGGTCAATCATACTGTGCCTTCTGTAAATAACGTACCACCGCATATAAATATCCTCTGGATATTTTCTGCGACTGTTATTTCGCTTGTTGTATTATTGCACTGGAGTTTGCATTAGAAAATCATTGTGCTATTTAGGCACAGGGGACCAATTTCGAATCTAGGTAGCTTCGCTAATTGTTTCAACCTATCATATACGGGCGTCTATAACAGCACTGTATACACTCTAATTTGCTTGTTTTATGGCGTGCCGTCGAGAGTGGACGCACGTAAATAAAATACTGTATCCTGTGATGAGTATTTCACGCTTTGAGAAAAAAAAGTAATGGATCCACTGCGCATGCTTCGCAAAAAACATTCGCGCGCGGTCTAAAATAAAATTAAAAAACTTGAACGGTGCGCGGCTTGGCACGAAACAGCGTGGTTATAAATTATTCCTGAATATCCTATAACGCCACATGCTGCGCAGGGCCTGCACTAAGAAACTGGCCTGTGCCGAACTTGGTGGCCGCGTCTACTAGAGACAGAAAGCAAGAGCGAACGTGCTCCTGGCTCTATCTAGCTGCGCAACCAGCCAGCAGCGGCGACCACCGCGCCCCTTCTTGGACGTGCGCCCGCTGCCGAGCCGGAAGCCATGGCTTACGAAATTTGGACAAAGACAGTTCATATATGCGTTTTCTTTGTTTCTGTGGCATAAACTCAGTTAAAGTTCTATCGTGTGTCACGCCTCCTCTTCAGCTTTGTCTCTGTGTTATTGGTCAGTAGTATGATGAATTCCCTACTTATAACTAACCCACGCAATTTAACTAATTCACTCAAAGTCCGAATCTCATATGAAGGGACGCAAACGAAGAAACGTATCGCCGGGCATGCTCAGAAAGGGGCACATACCAATAGTCTCGCACGAGGTCTAGCATGAAAATATATTTCGGACATTATATAGTCTACGCCCTCTCATCGAGGTTCGGAATAGGGAAGGTCTGCTCTCTGTTTATCGAGTTGAGGCACCGGTAATTGACGCACGGCCTGAGATCCTTTCCGGGTTGTGCAATCGCTCTTATTGAGAACAATTATCCAAAGGTCGTAAATGCACTTTATTATCATCTGCCATAATTTGTTTCTGTACGGGAGAACAGCAGTATGGTTGCTACAGACCAGCTCTTCATGAGTTAACTCAATGCCGTGCTCAATATCGTAGTCTTTCCGAGAGAAGGAGGACACAACTCCCCGGCTCTGTTTTAAGACATGTCGGTGATTGCCGCGAGTCGTTAGACAGCGGAGCGCGATCCAGCCCAGCCGTTTGCCGCGTCGTCTGGACAAGGGAACTTGTGTCGGGCGCTGTTGCATAACAGTGTCGAGCAATACGGTTTGCCGTTGCACGAGCGTGGAGCTGCGGACGGCACCAATTAGCCCGAATCTTTCCCAGGCGGCGCTCAGCACATAGTTTAAGGAGGTGCATATCAGGCGTTGGATGATCCTCATTTATTGTGTTATTAAAGTGCAGATTAAGATGACCTAAGATGCTCCGCCGTTAGTGAAAAAGCGGGTTCGTGAGAGAAAACTTGTCTCAGGGAAGAATTTCAAGTTTTTGTGAATTCTCCGTTGTGCAGGTTGATAAAAATCGGTGAATGGCCGCTTGCCCAAGCATGTGCACCGAATTCAAGGATGATTCTTGGGACCAAGTTACCACATAAGGTTCGATGGGTGAGATCGAGTTGAAGGGATGGTATATATTATGGTATTCTTCAGTAAGGAAAAGTTTTTGTTCATAAGGATGGCAAAAACATGCCAGAGTCCCTCTGGTAGCGCTATAAAGTCTGTGCCCCTCCCCCCTTTAACGAGTATGGGAGTGCCTGGGTAGGTACCTAGCCGAGAGGTGGTGCAGCAAACCCAGGTTAAGACCTCCTCTGCATAACCTTCCATAAAAGCACATGAGGTGTTTTGGGTAGGCGTGTACAACCACGACCACATCTTGCTGTTGGTTGCACCATTAGAGCATTTTTGACGAAGTATGTCGTTGCTTTTTCAGGTGCATGGCCATCGGGCGTATACAGGAATATGATTATGGTAGCTAGTGAAGTGGAGCGCGGAGCATAATTTGACTACCGTAAAGAGAGCGCCTACATACCGGAAAAGGTCTACCTGAAGGAATTTTTGTTTCAGTTCTAATTTGTTCGAAAGGCCTCTGCGTTTTGTGGAGACGCAAGCCTCTTCACTCGGGACAAGATTGCGCTACCGACGCCCTCCTTCTTGGTCGGGCGAAGTTGACCTTCGATCACCTCCCTCATGTACCTAGAGTTCCTGTATATAGCTCCCGCAGGGAGCTAAGAGTTGCGCGACCGACCGCCATCTTTGTTATCCGGATTGCTGCGGGAAAGCCGCCCGTCGCGAGTGAAGGAGCCTCGCCGCCACGCTTCCGACGGTGGCCGACGCGTGGTGCGGGCGCTTCGGTCGGCGGCGCCCACGATGGAAGAAGAACGGCGGCTACGCTGGATTCCTGCGATGTGGCTCACGCTTCTACTGCTGCTGTTCCTGGGCAGGGCGTGGTGGCGCCCGCGTCGGCGGCTACGGCGTAGCCGTAGTGGGGGCTTCTCTGCGCGGCATGGATAGCCGGAGTGTCGCAATCACGGCGGCGCGTGGAAAAGGGTCGCGCAACTCTTAGCTCTCTGCGGGAGCTATATACAGGAACTCTACATGTACCTAAGGGGCGACTCGAGGCGCGCGGAAGAGATTACCAGAAGTAGACCACTGTCGAAAGCGCAGCCAACGGGTATATAAATGCCTTTCGGCTACTTTTGTCCGTGCTTGCTTTGGCCGTTGTTTCCCACTAGCGTTGGTCACGGCACCCGTTATGTCAATTTACGCATGCCTAGATTTCGTCAGTGCGTTTATCTAGGATGTCTGGGGAGTCTCCGGGCATTTCCCGTGGCATTGGCGGGGCTTTCCACGTCCGCGTTGTGACGGCTTGCGCCGTCTGAGGTCAGCCTACGAGCGCCGATGCCGCCCGGTCTACCACAGTGGCTGAAATGTATAGCGGCCACACAGAGCCCCCATTCCCCTACCCAAGCGAGCATTGCAGCCGGCGAACGCCGGCGGACGCTAACTGCTGCCCGAAGACGGGCTGGGCACACGCAGATTGGTGTGTGACTCAGATGCTACGTGCGTAGTGCAGTGTAGTGTTTGTATCATGGTGGTCCACCTACTTAACCCTTGTACTACGAAAGATATCGCTTTCCAATAACATGACTTATGTCGCACAGACGCGCGGCGAGATTTGTGGCTCGGCCCCGAACCCGTTGTGGGCAGTCTCTCTCTCCACGGCAGGTCGGTGCTGCACCAGATTAGCGAGAATAGCGGCGGCGCGTTATTTTATCATTCGTTAACGTTAACGATTAAGGATATGCTTACAAGCCCAATTTTAAAAGTTCAATTATAGAATCATCCGTTGATGACATGAATGAAACTCAAACACTCCGTCAGCTGGCTTGTATAAGTGGAGTGAGATTGCGGATGATTTAATATATAACCATTCCGAGAGCTAAATAGCTGGGAATCGCCTTTCGAGCGGTGAGCAGCATCTGTACAAAAATGTTTTCCGTTTCTTTCAGCGAATGCACTACAGCGCGTTCTTCAGCGAAAACTGCTACGCGTGCCTTCCTTTTGCGGAACGTCCGGACTTGTTTTGATAGATGGGCTATTTGAGTATCTAGGCATTCATCTACAAAAAAGTGCGCCCATGGAATCCGTACAGATGGTTATTAACCAGCGAAGCTGTGACATGCGGCCGATGTGTTTTAGGTATGACGCGTGACTACTCATTTCGGAGTAACATGCAGCCGGCGGTGTTAGCCATTGCCACGCTGGCGCTGCTCCGCGCTCACCGCTCGCCGTTATCGCTTGAGGTGTGACAACGCAATGCGTCCGTGGGCGGGTATTTTTTCTTGTTTTGCACATCCGCATGAGGTTGCGTGGGACGAGTTCTCGGTGCGGTTTTCCTTTCGTTTTCTTATAACTAAAGCTTTGCTGTTAAACAGTTTTGGTCGACTCCCACGTATCATTGGGCGTTTGCTTTGAAAGTCTGTGCTATTTATAATCACGTCTTTTCACAACTTTGGCATACAAAGCACCTATTCCATCGGGCTCCTCGGCCTCTTTAATGGCAGAGTGCTGAATGCGTTCTAAGGACTTCAAATTTATTATGCAGTGTAGCCCTCACTAAACTGTTTTCCCGATGGCTAGCGTCCTGTTTAGTTGAGCACTTGAAATTCGTTTTGTTGTCATTGCTCTTGCAAAGGCCGCAACAATAACATGGCTTGCAGTGGGAGTTTATTAATGCGCAGCATTCTTTGCCGAGTACCCTCACATCCAGGACCACGTAACGCTCTGCATTTCCACAATAATACAGAATACCCGAAAGTCGAACCAGTGATCGTTATAATAGTGTAAATGGATGTAATTTGTCGAACGAATTTTTCGAGAACTAGAAAAAAAAAATACTGAAAATGGCAGAACGTATAACGCACGGCATTTCAACAATATTGCAGATTTCGCGAAAGTTTCACCTGTGATCGTTATATAGCGTAAATGGAGTTACGTTTTTGGGCGGGATTTAGAGAAACCATACAATTGGGTGTAATGAACTCACAGTCAAGACAAGAGGCATCAGAATGCTGCGCATTAGTAGACAATTTTTTGAATCTATGCAGACTTTTTTTATTTCTGACTTCCCAGCTGCCTTCGGACAGTAGTTTTGCTGGTAGTGATGGTCCTGGTCTAGGTGATAAAAAGCCTGTGGCAATATATAACTCTAGGCCAGAAAGGCTTTGCGGATGTACACAGCTATTAGAGCAGTACTTTTCACACGGTAGAAGGATCTCGTACGGGGACTAGGGAAATCCGGCTAGTACTCATTCACTGAACAACAGCAGAAGTTTTATGTTCTCAATGTGATGCACAACGCAGCGTGGAACATTGGTCCCAAGGGCGAAGAGCGCATGGTCACGTTACCATCAGAAGGATTGCGATGGTAGTAATAGCACAGATCTTGTTCGTGTCATCCATGGAGGCGAGATGGAAGGTTATTTTGTTTGAGGCGTCGTGGATCACGTAACCTTGATACAATAGAGATATTGAATAGGTGGAACCTGATGGTCGGCGTAATGGCGCCAAGAGTGAACGGTTTGGAAGAGAAGTCGGGTATAAAAAGTGGGATAAAAACTTCAAGGCAGACTTTCTTGGTCGGGACAAAATTGGACACATTTCTATATATGCTCACCTCATTTGCTCTGTGCAAAAGCTCTTTGCTCTTGCAGTTTGCTCCAGGTTTTGTGTCGGTTGGGTCAGCGGGCTCAAACTTTGCGATACCCAGCGTTGTCGAAATGACCACTGAGGTATTGATTCCTTCGGACAAGCTTTTATAGTGTTCCTGCGAGCAAAACAAGCCTCATGGGAAAGTATTTAAATAACCATGTTCAGATTAATCAAAGTAATGTTTTTTTTTCAATAATGCCAAAGCTGCCCAGGTTCACTTCGGCGCAGCTGTTGTTTTCACTTTGTAATGTTTTTGTGAATCTCCAGTGTTTTGTTAGCACCCCTGAGGAGAAAAAAATGCTGACGGCTTTAGTTCTTGTAACCAAGTAGCCTACACGTCAAGCAATTGTTGCAACACACACGTTGGCAGAAAAAAATAGTGCGTGGCATTCCTTTTTTGGCTGCAACCTAATGCCTTGTTACTGAAGGGACCTATGATTGAGTACGCTTTTTCTCTAACAAAATTATTCACTGTTTCTTCAGTTCATAAGAAATTATGAGGAACACCGAACATGACACAAGCTCACTGCAATCTTTATCTACACGCATAGTCACAAGAGGGCTCACATATCAGTGGAGTGACGCTTCAAGAGCTCTTTGCAAGCGATGGTTTTTTGCTGCTGTGGCCCCGCACCAGAAACCAGAGTGCGTTGTGGATGGTCCCCAGAAAGAGAGGGTGTATAATATGGCGATAGTGGAAGGCACATGAAATATTCGATGTCTGTAAAACAGTAGCATATGACTCAGTGGTAATATAATGGTACTTTAGAGAAGTAGCCCCTGATGGCATGAATTATTGTATTTACTTGATTCTAAGCACCCGCTCATTTCCATGGTCTCAATGCCGAAAGTGAGGGAGGGTGCTTAGATTCGAAAAATCTAAAATGAATCAGCGGTCGAGAACGCGTGCCTCTAGTTTACCCATGCCGTGCACCAGAAGCCGAGAATTCGCGAATCCGACAGGTCCGGCTCATCAACAGAGCGAGAAAGCGCGGTTGCCAAACTAAAAATGCTAGGATCACGCGCTTCATCGCGGTAAAATGGGTGCTTAGATTCGCATGCAAACTTTTAAAAACTCTTCTCAAATTAGGAGACGGTGCTTATATTCGCGAAAATATGGTATATACAACGTTGAGGGTGTTTTGAACTGGCGCGTAAAGGGGTGAGAAGCAAGCAATCACATCACTTCTCTATTTCAACACTAGGACTCCTGGGTTACCAAAAGGGCGCACCCTCCTGGATCAGTGTGCTAAGTGGGGCAATGTACTTTGGAAAAATCTGCAATTTCTCGGCAAACGCATGAATAAAATCGCAGAAATCTGTGGTGGTTCTTCGCGTAGCACGCATTCGGAAAGAGCAGACTAGAGCAGTCTTGTAGATGTCGGGACAAATACCATCCTTTGCAGCTGTGTAACTCAGGACAACTTTCGGACGTTTGCAAAGGTTACATTCTTTAACTATTCTAAATCCGACCTGTTTGCTGGATGCCGTAAAAAGCAAGGCGAAGACACTTCAAGAATTCTTGGAGTGCTCTTCCGAGAAATCGGATGTCTTCAATACCCCGTGCAGACTTCCTTTTTAGGACATGCGGAACGGTGTCCCTGGATTTGTCGAACGCGACTGTGCCATTGCATATCCCGAAAATCATTGCGTTGAATTGCAGAAGGTCACCAGGTGTAAAAAGCTTCTTTGGTTTCCTAATGAATTTATTGAGATTTGCTAGCAACCAAGCCAGACTCAAAGGGATGGCATTATGAGTGAAGACAGTCAATTGTGATCAATTGGAGGAGATGCTAGGCATTCTTTGGAATGCTGTTGATTCGGCGACAGTCGACGAACAATTGTCATAATATTGTTTCCTGTAAACATCGCTAGAGCGGTACGGGGCCTGAAGGAAATCGGATGACGCCCTTCGCAAGCATCACTCTCGTCGACTCATTTTATTTTATGCAAATTGAAATTCCGATGAGAATTGTGCCCGTACACTTTGTAAAACACGCTACTCTATCGAGGAATCGACTTGATTACTATGCTTATGAAACACGAAAGCTTGCGTCCACAAGCAGTGGGGCTGTTACAGCAAAAGAGTTCACTGTAAATACGTAAACGGAGATCCAAAACCTTGACCGAAGGTCCAGAAACGTAACTTGTACTCCGGCGTGCAAAAGACGGATATGTGTCGCGGCTACCAAGAGTGGTGTAAACACGTGGTCACTTCGCCAGAGGATTGTATGCTTAACTTCTTCTGACCCATCAAGTTCCTGTAACAGGCGTCCAACTCTAAGCAAGCCAGCTAGGCCTACATTTGGCCATAGGATTACAATGCTGGAGCATGATGGCAACGGCTGGTCAGCTTGACGTGCGGCAATCTCGGATGAAAAGGCGGTTTTCCCAACCAGATGCAGTTCAAGTGACGTCAGTGGCCCACAAAATGTTTGTTGCCTTCGGGTAGCGTTGCAGACAAAACCTCTAAATCCAGGCGGTTACTCTGAGGAGTCTGGAGAGCGAGCCGTAGTTCTTGATGTCCAGCAGTGGTGTGGGTGAACGTTCAGAGTGCTGCGAGGTTGCGGTTGGGCACACAGACGCAAGTTCGATGCTCAGCTCACCCACTGTTATCGCAGTGCAAGAGGTCGAAGGTCAGTTGCGTTCTGGTTCCGCCAACCTCAGATCTCCAGTCAACCACGTCGGTTTTTCGTGTTAGAACTACAGCTGCTATTCCGCGTGTCAAAAGGTCCGCCGGGCTCTCGGCACTTGAACAGTGCCGCTAGGTGAAACCTTGGGTCAACTGCTGAATTTCATGAACACGGTTCCTCACAAACGTCTTCCGGCGGTTTTCGTCGCCAGCAACCCGATGCAATGCTATGATTGAGTTAGTCCAAAAATAAGCGACGCAGCATGAGAACTCTTGCATTCTGTGAATGTAGTGCCATAACCTCTCCGCTAGAAGGCACGCTAGAAGTTCTAAACGCGGTAGAGAAAACCGCCTTCAGTGGTGCAATGCGAGTCTTGCTCTTAAGTAGCCGAACGGTAAAGCTGCTATCGACTACTGGGTGACGTACGAACACTGCGAAGCCATATGCTTGAGGGATGGCACCAGTAAACAAATGTATCATCGCACTATCATGGCCTTGCGATGCCAGTAACAAGCAATGTGGAATGCGCAGGGCAGATAGGACCGGGAGCTCTGATACCCTTTCAGTCAACAAGTCCTCGATGTCTGTTGGGAGAGACTCCTCCGAAGAGATGCCCTGTCGCCAGAGCTGCTGGAGCAGCAGTATAGCTTTCCCTTGGAACGGAACGATGAAGCCTAATGGATTCGAATAGCCTGGCGAAAGACTTGCAAAATGGTTCGCTTCGTCGATGATTGGGTTGAAAGGTATCACAGAACGCCTTGCGTGGTGATGACGATATCATCTGATGAGCGGTCCCGTAGCAAACGAAGTACTTTGGATTTGGAGCTCTGCTCAGTAAACTTAATTCTCAAGTGAGAGCCCGTCGTTCAAGAATTGGGTGCAGAGGAAGAGTGAATTCGTGCACCATTTTCTAAGCTTTATTCCTTCATCGGTAATAATGGCATTTGCTTCCTGGCAAATGTACAATGCCTCCTCTTCGGAAGACGCGCCTATGACTAAGTCGTCCACGTAAAACGAACGTTGTATGCAAGCTGCAATGTACCGGGTGTGTTGTCTTCTACGCTTATAGGGGGTGCTGCACAGTTGCTGACAGCAAGGATGGGCTAAACGACGCTCCGAAAGGAACCCTGGTCATTCGCCATTCGACGATTGTTGGGACGGTATGGTCATAGCTCGGTAATCTGTCAATCCAGTGGAAAGAGAGAGCGTCTCTGTCTTCCGGTTGAATGGGTATCTGGAGGAAGGCCTTCCGGATATCCGCGGTAAGAACGATGGGCCTGCACCTAAACTGCAGGAGAAGCTGTAGGAGATCAGGACCAAGCTTGATGCCCTTATGAAGCACTTTGTTTGAAGTCGGTTTCGCGTACTTAGGCGATGAAGCATCAAACACGACGCGAACGTTGGTAGTAACGGCTTCGCGTCAGTTTACCGCATGATGAGGGAAGTAGTAGACAGTCCGTCCAGTGGTTTCAGAAGGTACTGCTCTCTCAGCATGGCCTTCCTTGAAGTACTCGCTGCTGGCGGCGTCGTACTCCAGCAGCAGTTCTGGCTGATGTTCAAACGCTAAAGCTGCCTTTTCAGCCTGCATTCGGCTACAGTTCGGTTCGTGGATGACGTGAGCCCAGGTGACTTGAGCATGAGCTGTTCTTCCGTAGCGACCTGCGCTCTTGTGTACTGCGATATGAAACTGTATGAGCGCCGGGTGTTGGTTGACGCCATGCTCCTGGTCTGTGTCGCTTATGCCGATGGCGTGCAACCGCCACATATTTTACGGGCCTCCCGGTCGGAACTCCGTGCCCCAATCATCAGCACCAGCCAGGAACAGTGCAGCTGCACTGGTGGTACGTGGTGTCAGACGATGGCAGTCGTCAGTGTTGGTTCCTTGAATGACCCAGCCGAATATTGTCTCCACTGCGCACAGGTTTTCGGTGAACCGCTCGACCCGTCTGGTTACAATCCTCCAGTGATTGTCAGAGCCGATCAACACGTTCATAACAGAGTCCTGAGGTTTCTCGTCTTGGGACTAGTCAGCTAAGCCTAAATTCCGGTCACGCAGCATTGCAATAACGGTGCTCTCTATGGCCGGGCCCCTTACTGTGCAGACCTCTGGCAATTCCAGAGCTTGGAGGGTCAGCTCATTTCATTCAAAGCGCCCACAGATAGTTATGTTCTCCCTTCGGCATTTGTACTGGTGTGGGCTGTTGCACTTGCCGAATGTGAACACTGCCAAATCCTCAGTTCCAGTGCTGGGCAGAGATAGTTGCTGCGACAAGTCTTGACCGACGAAGGACCGTTGGCTTCCGGCATCAAGCAGTATTCATACCCGCACGCGGTCGCTGTTTCCGGACGCTCACACCATGGCAGTTTAGACCAACACGTGTGACGAGGACGTGCTGCTTGCATGGCCTGCTGTCACCTGCCTTCCTTGTTGTGTTTCCACCTCTTTGGTTTTCACATCCGATAGCAGTAGGTGGTCATGAAGTGCCGTTGCTTCTCGTCCCCAAATGCCGCACAGTGTAGAAATATGGCGCCCTGAGCAGTGGTCGCACCTGAGCCATGCTGTGGCTCGGCAATTACAGCAAGTGTGGCCCTTCTTCCCGCTCTTGAAACAGCAGTGCTTCCTGGAAAGCCGTCGGCGCTTTTCCCCCGCTGATAGTGGGGCCTAGCACCTACGCGTCGCGTGTCCTGGAATGTCGCAGAGGGCGCACTTAGTCTGCGAAGCCATGGACGGATCGGCACCTGGCAATGCAGACCGTGCTTCAGGTGCTAGGGCACATGCTATTTGAGGCGGTGTCCTGTTGCGGTTCGCTGGCAAGCTCCTTGATGTGGGTTTCTCGCGTGACACTCGACTCTCCTCTCTGCTTTCAACCTCCACTTGCAGGAACTTCAGGATGGCCTTGATTTGCTGTTCTCATGATTCCGTAGGAGAGTTCATTCCCGCCGTGTCAGTCTGCGTGCGCTTGCGGTACAGGATTCCCAGATCCTCTGGCAATCAGCGCATCCCCGGTGCAGAACAACCGCGTTCTCTGCATACGCTGGATCTGCTCATAGAGGTCTCGCAGACATGACTCTTGAGACGATGACTCGATTGGTTCGATGGAAAGCAGCCTGTCTATGTGGTCATCGATGAGGACATCCTTTCGGCCATAGCGTTCGGTGAGAACCTTGACTGCAATCTTATAATTTACATCAGTCAGGCGTATACATTAAATTGCGCAGTTTGCAGTGCCGGCCAGGTACGTCTTCAAATAGTGGAACTTTTTAATGTCGGCGAGATCGAGGTGAGCGTGCATGGTGGCCTCATAGTGCCCCCTGCCATTCATTGCTCTCACCGGCAAAGACGTAGCAAGCCATGAATTTGTACGTTCCATAGCAATGTGATCAGGAGTGTCCCTTATAAGTGCATGATGCGAGATTTCTCGGCAGAAGATGTGGTATATCGATGCGTGAGGTGCTCAACAATACGGACATGGGTAGATGCGGAGCCGGGAAGGGAATGAATCTGGAGCTGGGGATAAATACCCGCCAAGAGTGGGGATAGAGATGGGTGATAAGGTGAAAAATTGGTACGCTCTAAATGGTAATTGGCAATGGTGTCCCCCGTATGTGTGCAACCTGGCCCGTTGAGTGAATATATCACTACCATTAGCGACGCCATCGAGCCCTCAGAAGACCAAAGCTCGAGTCGCTCCGTTGACCTTGGAGTGTCCAGATAGCATGGGCGAGAGCCCATACAAGAGTGAAAGAGTGGATCGGATGTTCTGCGTCTTCAAAAAGACAGATAAAGTGTCTGGGGAAACTCCTCCGTGAAGAAAAATTAGGATGGCTGATATAGCGTGAGTGATAAGGGTTGTTTAAGGTGGGGTACTCTGGGTAAAAGCCAACGCGATGGCGATCTCTTCTTGCGCCTTGGGGGGTGCGAAAATCAGGAGGCGGATGCGAGCGGGGCTTGTGTCGGGGTCATCACTATGGCTACCGCAGCCGCTCGGTTACGGTAGGTTGCTGCATCAATGTATACAGTAAGAACATTTTCCTAAACCCGGCTAAGTTTTTTTGTTGAAAGCCTCGCCCATCTATTATGCAGTTTGGTGCACCTTTGTAAATGCTTTGCATATAACAATGATTAGAAACGTGGACCTGCAATTTTGAAGACGGCATCCTTTTATTTGTGCTGCATGGAAAGCGTTGTAAGGTATAGAGAATTGAGGTACAGGAAAAAGGAGCATGAAGCGGAGAATGTGGGCCAAGAAAGGGAAATAGTAGCAGCTGGAGCAAGGTAAGCAGCTTCCTCACGTGCAATACAACACGCCTTTAGAGGTGAAGAAACCGACGGTGCAAACAGAAGTTCCTGGCAATGGCAAGCACGTGGAAAGAGGTTGCTGTCTAAGGAGCTGCCTGTGAAAGTTGTTGTGGGCGGCAACCACCAGCAGATCAACTGAATGTTTAACTGGGCTTTCAGCCTCACATACCTGAAAAGTTCCAAACATGAAAAGTTCCTAGAACTCGCCACGATTTTAAGCACAGGAGCTGATGTTACTTGTCACTTCTGTGCTGCAGTTGCTGCACCTCAGTCTGTATATACAGTAGACTCTCGATAAACAGAACTTCAAAGGGCCGAAAAAAAATTTGTTCAATTGAACAGTTCTATTTACTGGAGAGATGTGCAAAAGTGTAAATCTATGTGCCTGCAGCACACTTCTAATGCCATTTCACCTAACTCTAAGCACTGGAAAGCGAATGTAGCTGATAGTTTTTCAGAAAACAAGAAAACTGCAAGAGGTTTAGGCACAGCATTCACAAAGTTAATTTTGCAACAATTACCCACTGTGCACGAAAAAATGCATCAATTTTCGTTGTTTGAGTCCATGGAACTGCATTCTCAGGATCTTTTTTTTCAGGGCACTTCAGCTTTGGACAAACATTCCAGATCCTGGTATCTTTTGAAAAAAATTCTTAGATACTGCCTATCTGACTGTGCTCCTTGAAGTGTGGTATCTTCTACGGTTGCTATCTCTTCAGATTCATCTTCCAGCTCATCCTCCACGTCCTCCTCTTCGTCCCAAACGTCTGCACCGATGCTCTGCGCTGTGTTGTCAGGGCAAGTCGCAACATCCCGGTCGATGTACACGTACTCGTCCTCGTCCAGTTGGAGTTCCTTTAAAGCATGCTGTTCTAACACCTCCTGCCTCTTAATGGCATCTTCACTGGCACATTCAGGCAAATCCTGCAAGTTGGATGTCTGGTCACCTCCTATATTGTTATTTGTCAGCTGCCTCCACGCATCGGCCATAAGGTCCATTCTGTACTCCTTTTTCTGGCTCATGCACCACCTGCTTTCTCTGCAGGAGATCCTCCCGGAAGCATCCTTTGAGGCCTTGAGGCACTGTTGCAGCCCTTATTCATGGGCTGCAACAACTAACGAGACCAACTACTAAGACGAGGCTTACAAGGCTAAAAAACAAAGCTAAAAAACAAAGCCAAACTGCTCGAACCGCAAAAAGCTGATGCTTATGGCAACGGGTCCGACAAGAAGTTCTATTTTCGGTTCCGTTTACACAGTGACGGGGAAATTTTAGTTCCGAGTAACAAAGGTTTTTACGTTATCTGACTCTAAAACCAACAAACTAACAAGCTACTGTTCTGTTTAAGCGGCAGTTCCATTTAAGGGATTTTCGTTTATCGAGACTCTACTGTATTTGTATTCTGTTCCCCAAGTGAGGGAAACCCCCAGGCCCGTACTATTTAACACTGTGGTCATCGTATAATCGTATGATCAAGAATAAAAGGAATTTCAGACGTTGAATAATGAAATGATCTATAAAAATGACATAAGAGAATGCATTTTGCTCGGCCTATCTAAATTTTCGAATATTTGTTAGTAGCGTTTTGTTAGAATCTCATTTATGGCTGCCTACTACTGAGCAAATAAATTAACGTCGCCGGTGATTTTCAGCGCCACGGTAATGAATAAGAAACTATTTATTGAGTGCAACCTGTGGTTTGTTTCCACTGGATAAGCGCCTGCATCGCTACAGCATTTCCTGGCTCTGGCCTCGGTGCTAAACGTGCGTTGCCCGTAGCATATTCTTTGGAACCAAGTCGATGCGTGCCTAATACCGAACATTTTGTACAGAATTCTTATCTAAGTGTCAAAAATACCTCGGCGTGATTCAGTCCTTAATTAGGAAAGGGCATGTCTTCACTTCAAACTCGGGGCATGACATCGTAAATTTACCTGCCATTGCAAGATGATGCGCCGATGATGACCCTTCAGGTTTCGGCCAAGAAATTTCTATGCAAGTCGATGCGTAGGAATACGACGGTGTTATAGAATCAAACATTTCTGAGCAATGTTACCGCATGCCCTGTCGCACACTAAACCATTGATTCTTCACTAATCCATCAACAGGAACACCAAATGTGTTTTTCAGAACGCCATAAAATTTCCATCCTTGAAGCTCTTATGGTAAGCCGGGATGTAATATAACCTTGATTCATTCATTTCATTTTATTTTCCGCAGACACCTCAATGGTGGCATTACATAACGAGTGGTGTGTGCACAGCAAACGAATTTGTTCTTGTTGTTGGTAAATTTTTTGACACACGCACAAAAAAGACCCCCAAAGTCCGGGGTTCTGAAGGGGAAAATAATTATCTATACAGACGGGAGGACCTGACGAATGTGAGCCATCAGAGCTCGCCACCACGGCGCTCGGTCTGGTTCCTCCGGCGGCGCGAGCAAGTCTTGGAGAGAAGAGGGAGGAGGTGAAAGGAATTTAAGATTAGTTAAGAGTGATGGTTGCGAAGCAGAACAGTCCCAAAGAACATGCGGTGTGTTGGGAAAGCCAGAACACGTAGAGCACCATGCAGGGCTGCCATGGCCTTCTAATCGATGTAGTATGCGTGGGGTTGGAAGGCTGTCTGTTTGCGCTTGCCGGATAAGACAAGCATCTGCCCGGCGTAAGAGGTGAGATGGAGACGGTAGAGTCTGCCTATTTATAACTCGTGCACAGTCTGGGGTCGATGTAGACGGGCTTGTCGCGCCTGCGTTGGTGGAAAGGGGTTAGCCAGGGCGTCTACGAGTCTCCAGGTTGGGAGGGAGCACGGGTGAGCTGATGCACCAGATCGTTGCCCGGGACGCCTGCGTGACCAGGAACCCAGTCCAGCACGTAGCTAGTGCCAGTCCGTTTGGCCTGATGAGAGTGAAGTGCACGGGTCATATTGATGGAAAGCAAGTGCTCTTGAAACAAGCGGAGAGCAACCTGAATGTTGCCGAGAATCACGTGGTTACCGGGAGTGTCTAAGGATAATATGGCGTCAGTGATTGTTTGAGCCTCGAGAGACAGGACGGAAGGAACGCCCGAATATCTTTTCTGCAAGGGCGGGTGGGCAGGACGAGCAACTACTGTGACCCCGCGTGCGTCTTTTGTGGAGAAGGAGGCATCTGTGTACGTAACTGTTGTTAGATCACCGTAGCGGTAGCGAAGAGTGCATATTCGAGCTCGACGACGTCATGGATGTGAGGTTTTTGATACGTTGATTGAAATGGCAGGAACTGTTACGCGATGGAGGGGATACCAAGGGGGGTATGTCGGGGTAATGTAGGGTAATGACGATACCTTGTAATGAAGTGAGGATAACAGAAGACGGCCATGCCAAGTAAGCTGGAGACGAGTGTGTTGTGCCGCCAAATGAAGATCAACTTGATCTGACAGTGACGCGAATGGGTGAGCAGCCTCTAATTTAGCGAGGGGGGTGTGTCTAGGTAACCGTAGAGCCAGGCGTGCGGCAGGCCTGAGGAGCCGCTCGAGCTGGGATCGCTGCAATGACGTTAATTTTACGTATGGCAGGGCGCAAAGAATGCGAGCATATATTAGAGAGTTCACAAGTCTCGTAATATCGTGTTCTCGTAGGCCTTGGCGACGTCGGGTCAGCCGGCCGATTATGTGAGTGAGTTGGGTGATTTGAACCTTGCATCGATTGAGCCACTGAGAGGCCTTCCCAGCATCCTGCAGGTCAAAGCCGAGGACGCGAAGCCAGGCCTTACGTGAGATAGGGGAGGCATCAATCGTGAGTTCTACTTGAGAAAGTTGGTCGCTAGCTTTAGCCGGAAGCGCTCGTCACTGACCACGAGGTACTCAGATTTCTGTGGAGATAGTGTGAGACCAACGCTTGACCCGAAAGAGTGGACAGCATCAATACCTGCCTAAAGTGTATCGGACAGTTCAACTGGGCTGCCTGTAGAACACCATAGGGTTCTATCGTCAGCGTACAGTCCAAAGGAGAGAGTAGGAATGGAATGAAGCAGACGACGCAGGGGTCGAAGCGCCAAATCGAAAAGGGTAGGGGAAAGGACAGATCCCTGAGGAACGCCCCTGGTAGGAGTCCAGGGGGCTTGGCGGTAGTCCTCTAACCCAAGAGAGTGAAGCCTTCTGGTTAGAAAATTGTAAATGTAGTTGTACAGTCGGGAGCAAGGCGTAAGTATCCGGATTTGCTCAAGACTGGCCGAGTGAGAAACAGCGTTAAACGCCTTTTGGAAGTCTAGACTCACAATTGCTCTAAGTTGGGCTGCACTCGGATATGCATATACCTCTTGTTGGATTCGCAGCATTGTATCCTGTGTTGACCTTTGAGCGCAGAACCCAGTCATAGCCCATTCAATGAATTCGCTGTGTTCGAGAAGCCAAGTGAGACGATGCAAGACCATACGTTCCATCAGTTTTCCAGCACAGGACGTATTTGTTGCCACATAGAATGACCACGCAAGTGAGTTGTTACATTGGCCGTAAATAAATACAGGTTGGTGGTGGCGCAATATCTTGTAGCCTTCCTTCTAACCTCGTAGCATTCTTTAGTCATCAGCCATTGATTCAATCAAAGATACTTCTATATCCTTCTGTATTGACTATATAACCTAAATAGTCTTACAACTTATGTCGCTTACCCACTCCCACATCTTGGCTCCCTACATTCAACTAATGGGCCCCAGTACTTTTCAAGCATTAGATTTCTTTTGGGCAAAGCCTGACCACCCTGGTGCAAAGGCCGATTTGTCACGCAGTATGGTTCGTTTCAGTTTATTCTGCTTCTTACTGAACTTTCAGCGTACCGCGACATTCCAACCGCTTTTGTGGATCGCACATTTGGGCGCCTGCAGTCGAAGAATCTGTATTGCACCACTATTTGTTCCCCATGGCAGACTGCTCACCAGAAGAGTGAATAGTGCAAGTGTCGCCACTGATTCATTTTGATTCGGTGGCTCCGGTGCACCTCTGATGACAAGCAGTGCAAGCGCTCCAGCTGAATAAAAAGGCCTGGAAAACGCCAGGCTAGCTACTCTTGTGTTCCTGGCTTCATGTTGCGAGCAACAATATTTAACGCTAGGAGCCTTCGACGCAGCCGTTGAAACAATGCTACTTTAAATGAGCATAGTGTGGCGGCACTTAACTAAGTTGAGCATTTGCGAACGATGATGCAGCACTGCTCATGGTGAGATTTTTTAATTTTTATTATCCCTGTCACACGGCACTTTCAATCCGGATTGAAGAGAAGCTCGACTACCTTTTCGAGCGCTCTCGATGCACCACAGCTTTTACACGGCACATTTCGATCGCGATCGAGACGTTGGACCGGTCGCACTCACGTAAGCCAGATGCCGCTAAAAATGTACTTCGCGGCCGCCGTTTGGGCACTTTTGACAGCATAGTTATACGGAACTATATAAAGGTTACTGCATGCTTGTTTGGATAAAGTTATCTGATACAATTTCGGTGTTAGTTGAAGTTGTCACCTTCTGTGAAATAACTCAGCGGGGACGAGATTGTCACCGCTTTCGCCCGATCGCGCTTGGGAACCTCAGTCGCGCATGAGAAACCAGTATTGAGTTCGAGCAAAATCGTGATCGATCGCGATTGAAACTGCCGTGTAGCAGAGCCCGATCTGGATTGGGCTCGATCCGGATCGACACAATCGCGATTAAAGTGCACGTGTGACAGAGGAATAACTGTACAGATGGCTGTTACACCATTGTTTAGGAGTACCACATTGAGGGCTCTGCAACACTTATTTGGCGACTTACATTTTGCCATTGATTAACTCTGATGCTCTTGCACGGAACGTCAAGCAAATGTCATCTACTGCCGTATCCACGACGGGTTTACGCAGTGTTAATGGAGCTGAGAACGCCATTGCAGCCCTTTTTTGCATTGCCAACTGAACGCCGTCAGCATCAGGACCGGCGTCAACTTTGCCGCACTAATGACGGACGATGCAAGGACAGCGAGTTGAACGCTTAGTGCCTACCCCGACAAGCGCCCTGAAGCTACAGTAGAGGTTAATATGAAGGGATTCGTGTACTTCGGCACATAGACATGCCGAGCTTAACTTTTGTGCGTTTGTATTTCCGCCGAAAGGTTTTGCCTTCTGCACAATTTTTCCGGCCGTTTCGTTTGGGTATAATAGTCAACTACTGATTGTACGGTGCGATCGCTTATGCTTCCAAGCGTTACCCGTAACGATACAAGCTCTCCTAAATGACGCGGCCTTTATCTCACCCAAAATGGAGCAAAATGCCTCTCTATATGAATCATTCCCATCCATGACCATTTATTCGTTGATGGACGTGTTATTTGCAACCATTAGTGCTAGGCATAGTCAAAGCTGTTTATAAACAATTATCTATAGCTTAAACATGTCGGCAGAGCTCGGCATAGTCCAGAACTTACGGGTGCCATTCACGCTTGCGATTACTACTGAAGTTTCGGCATAGCTTCCTATAGATAGTGACTACGGTTGTTGCAGACTTTTCTCCGCAATTTTTGGGCCCTTCCTGGACCAGAGCTAGGGCGTGCAATTTCATGAACAAGAGAAACATTTATCGGCAGTTCAACAATGGCCTTGCGGCAACTCGAGAACCAATTGGACAGCGGCACTAGATTTTGTGCTGCACAGGCTAAGGGTGACCTAAAATAAACACTTGGATCTCTTTGCCGCACCCTGATGAACCAATTTTACCTACCTTTTTGCGTGGTTAGGCCACCCATTTCTCTTTCAGATAACTATTTTCTCGAAGGCAGAATGCACTCCGGCTAACATTCATAACTAAATGCGACTGCGCGATATTGTCACGTAGCCAAGGACGAAGCAGTTGTTTGGAAAAGAAACAAGTTTATTGGAGCGAACTTGTGCTCCCCTAACAACTGAAAGAATACAGAGGCGGCGAAGCAGTGGTAAACAAAGTGACGTACATGCGTCGGCGAGCGTCGCAGAATCGAATGCCCCGGCGTCTGCTCTGCAGGCTTTTATCTTTGGCACGCGTGTTCTGGAACCGTCCGATTCGCATCGAGAACATTGTAGATGCAAGAAGATTATTCCGGGATGTTCACGTTAGATCGGAACGCCCTCCCTATCTGAACAGATAACACATGCGGCACAGAAAGAAAGAATCGAACACGCGGCTTCCCTTGGCACGGAGATACACAGACCGGCGCAGCCGGGCGGTAAAAGCAAAACACAATAAACAAAACCCAATGCATGGTTCGCGGCATTACCACCCCCCTCTAAGAGTGCATCGACCCGATGCTACATAAGCGACAGTCCGAAAATGAAAATAAAAGTTCGTCATCGTTCGTAGAAAGGTTTTAAGCGACCACGTGGACGACTTCGGGCCGCGTACGTCGTCGTGATGTGCCGGAGTCACCATCGGGGATCACTTCGTAGGTAAGTTGGCCAACACGTCGCAGAATCTGGTAGGGTCCGAAATACCGTCGCAGAAGTTTCTCGCTCAGTCCGCGTCGTCGGATGGGAGTCCAAACCCACACACGATCCCCTCGTTGGTACTCGGCGCCTCGGCGTCGGAGGTTGTAGCGGCTGGCATCCACCAGCTGCTGGTCCCTTATACGAACTCGAGCGAGCTGGCGGGCCTCCTCCGCACGTTGAAGGTATCCTTGGACGTCGGCGTTGAGGTCGTCGTCTTCTACATGCGGAAGCATGGCGTCGAGCATCGTAGTCGGTCGTCTTCCGTAGACAAGCTCGAACGGTGTCATCTGCGTAGTTTCCTGCGTCGCTGTATTGTACGCAAACGTGACATACGGGAGGACTTCGTCCCAAGTCTTATGTTCAACGTCGACGTACATGGACAGCATATCCGCAATTGTCTTGTTCAGGCGTTCTGTTAGTCCGTTCGTTTGGGGGTGGTACGCCGTCGTTCTTCGGTGATCCGTGTTGCTGTAGCGTAAGATTCCTTGCATCAGCTCCGCGGTAAAGGCCGTTCCGCGGTCCGTGATTAGGACTTCAGGGGCTCCATGTCGCAGCACAACTTGGTTTATAAAGAACTTGGCGACTTCTTGTGCAGTCCCCCGCGGAAGAGCGGCGGTCTCTGCGTAGCGCGTCATGTAGTCTGTCGCTACGACAATCCACTTGTTCTCCGGATCGTGACGTCGGGAACGGGCCTAGAAGGTCCATTCCAATTTGTTGAAAGGGCCTCCGCGGGACGGGCGATCGGTTGTAGAAGTCCGGCGCGTCTTGTCGGCGGCGTTTTTCGTCGCTGGCAGTCCCGGCAACTCCGACGTAGTGGGTGACGTCGGATGTAAGGCGGGGCCAGAAGTACTTCGCCTTAATTTTTGCAATAGTGCGAGCTGTGCCGCGAGGTCCGGAAGACGGGTCGTCGTGGGACGCTTCCAAAATTTCGTCACGAAGGTCTGCGGGGATGACAAGTAGGTAATTCGTTCTTGTTCCGGGGCTGAAATTCTTCACGAGGACGGAGTTTCTGAGGCTGAATGCTGGTAAGTTACGCTTGAACGCTCTAGGCACGGCGACGTTTTCGTCCTTCGAGTAGTCGAGTCATTACTCGCAAGTCGGGGTCGGCACGCTGCTGGGCGGCTAGGTCGCTCTCCGTAACAACCCCGAAGAACGCACTGTCTTCATCGGAGTCTTGTGGTGGTGGGTCGACAGGGGCGCGGGACAGGCAGTCGGCGTCGGAGTGTTTCCTGCCGGATTTGTAGACGATTGTAATGTCGAACTCTTGCAGGCGCAAACTCCACCGCCCAAGACGGCCAGAGGGGTCCTTCAAATTGGCGAGCCAACACAGCGCATGGTGGTCTGTTTACAACCTTGAACGGTCTGCCATACACGTATGGGCGAAATTTTGAAATGGCCCATATAATAGCCAGGCACTCTTTTCGGAGGCAGAGTAGTTTTTCTCCTCCTTCGACAGACCACGGCCTGGCATAGGCGATTACGTTTTCGCACCCGCTTTGTTTTGGACAAGGACGGCACCCAAGCCTATATCACTGGCGTCCCGTGTGTATTTCCGTTTCGGCCGTTGTCGTCGAAATGAGCGAGCACGGGCGGGCTTTGCAGGTGTTTTTGCAGCTCGCAGAATGCCTTTCTTGGTCGTCTTGCCAGCTGAAAGCGGTGCTATCTTTCGTCAAGCGCGTTAGCGGCTCTGCAATGCGTGCGAAGTTTGCGACGAAGCGCCGGTAGTATGCGCACAGTCCAAGAATCTACGCACGCCCTTCTTATCTTTCGCCCTTGGGAAGTTCGCTATGGCTGAAGTTTTCGGCCGGGTCAGGCAGGACTCCCGCGGCGTTGACGACATGGCCCAAAAACTTCAGTTCCTCGTACGCGAAGCGGCACTTTTCAGGCTTCAGCGTTAACCCGACGTACGGATGGCCTCGAGTACAGACTGCAACCTTGCGAGGTGTTCGTCGAAAGTCCAGGAGAATACCACAACGTCGTCGAGGTATACGAGGCAGGTGTGCCACTTCAGGCCAGCTAGCACAGTGTCCATGACTCTTTGGAACGTTGCTGGTGCCGTGCATAGCCCAAACGGCATTACCTTGACTCGTATAGGCCGTCCGGGGTTATGAATGCAGTCTTCTCTCGATCTCTCTCGTCCACCTTCAATTTGCCAGTAGCCGGTCTTCAGTCCATCGATGAGAAGTATCCTCGCATGGCAGAGGTGGTCGAGGGCGTCGTCGATTCGTGGCAGGGGGTACACATCCTTTTTGGTGATCTTGTTCAATCGCCGGTAGTCAACGCAGAACCTCAGTGTGCCGTCTTTTTTCTTCACGAGTACGACCGGCGCAGCCCACGGACTTTTCGATGGCTGTATAATGTCGTCGTTGAGCATGTCGTCGACTTGAGTCCGGATGGCTTCGCGCTCGTGGGAAGAGACGCGGTACGGTGACTGTCGGGTAGGTCGGGCTCCATCCTCGGTTATTATCCGGTGCTTCGCCAGAGTTGTTTGACGTAACTTTGAGTTCGACGAAAAACACTCGCTGTAGCGACGCAGCAAAGCCAATAACTTGTTTCTTTCTTCTTGCGGTAGCGCCGGATTCACGTCGAAGGGGTGCGGAAGCTTGAAGGTATCGTCGGGTGCGCGTTCAAAGTCGGCGACTGCTATCACGTCACTTGCTTGTTGCGTTTCTTCGACGAACGCAATTGCAGCGCCCTTGTTTAAATGCTGATACTCCTCGGTGAAATTGGTGACCAAAACGTGGGATTTGCGCTGCTTAAACCGCGCAATGCCTCTTGCGACAGATACACCGCGGTCAAGAAGCAACCTTCGGTCACTCTCCACGATAGCGTCGACGTCGGGAGCAGCACCTTCACAGTAGACGGTGATCATCAAGCTTGCGCGGGGTGGCAGGGTGACGTGATCATCGGCGATCCTTACAGCTGCACGGTGTTCGGGGTTCGATTCCGGCGTCATGGAGTGGTCGGAGGAAAAAGTTATCGACTTCGTCTGCAGATCGATTATTGCGCCGTTGTCTGTCAAAAAGTCCATTCCGAGAATTACGTCGCGGGAGCAGTTGGGCAAAACGACGAACACTGCAGGGTACGTCGTGCCGTCTATGGTGACGCGCGATGTGCACGTTCCACTTGGCGTCACGATGTGGCCTCCTGCTGTGCGTATGTGCGGACCGTCCCATCTGGTCATAACTTTCTTCAGCTTAGACGCAAATGGTCCGCTCATTACGGAGTAGTCGGCTCCCGTGTCTACGAGGGCGACTACATCAAAACCGTCGATGGACACCTTGACGTCGGATGCCGCCTTCCTCGAGTTCCGGGTGCGTCGGGGCGTCGCATCTCGGCTTGTGCGTGTTGACGGTCGGGCACTGTGCGTCGTCGTTGTCCACGTCTCCTCAGCGGACGTCTCGGTCAGGTCGGGTAAGCGTCGCGGCGTATAGCTGTCGTCGTGTTCGGGAGTCTCGTCAGGGTTAGGTCGGGTCGTCGGGATGAGGGCATGTCGTGAATCACTGTCTTCAGCGCGTCCTTGCGTCGTTGGAGGGTTTCCAGTTTTTCGCCGTAGAGCAACTTCACCTCCAGAAGTTGGTGCTTTTAGTTTCCCCCGCGTGGGCTGGGGGACCTTCCACGTGCGAAATCAGCATTGCTACGGCGGTTCGGCGACTGGTATGGGTAGGGCGACGGCGATCGGTGTGAGCGGGCTGGTCCTCGGTTGGTGTTGGACAGGTATTCGTCGATCTCGGTAGGGCGCTGGCCGGGTCGGGGGCGTGGTGCGTCGACGGAGAAACCACGCAGTCCGAGTCTCCTGTACGGGCAGCGACGATAGATGTGGTCGGCCTCTCCGCAGTGGTAGCACAGAGGACGGTTATCGGGAGTTCGCCATACGTCCGTCTTCCTCGGCGTCTGGTTTCGGGCTACCGGGGGTCGGGCGGGTGACAATGGGCGGCGGTACGGCGGGGCCTCTTGACGGCGTGTTGGAGCAGGGCGGGGTCGACGAACAGCCGCGGAGTATGTCATAGCTTGTGGCTCTCGGGGTACCTCGGATGGCGTAGAAGTTCCCAACGCTTGTTGCACTTCTTCTCTAATCACGTCGGTGAGGGAAGCGACTTGGGGCTGCGGCGGCGTTGGGAGAAGTTTCCGCAGCTCCTCTCTCACTATTGCGCGGATAGTCTCGCGTAGGCTGTCGGCCGGGATTCGCGTGCTGCCAAAGTCGTTCTCATTGGCCGCGCCAACAAAGTTGCGGTCATACTGCTTAGCACGCATTTCGAGGGCTTTCTCAATGGTGCTGGCTTCGGTCACGAATTCGGCGACGGTTTTGGGCGGATTTCGGACAAGTCCAGCAAACAGTTCCTCCTTCACTCCGCGCATTAAGAAGCGCAACTTCTTTTCTTCCGTCATTTCGGGGTCCGCGCGGCGAAAATAGCTGCTTCATCTCCTCAACGAAAATCACGACACCTTCGTTGGGGTGTTGTGTGCGTGTTTCCAACAAAAGGGCGGCTCTTTCTTTCCGCACGACGGTAGTGAAGGTCTTAGTGAACTCGCTTTTGAACTGAGCCCAGTTTGTCAAGGAGCTCTCGTGGTTCTCGAACCAAGTGCGAGCCGAATCTTCCAAGTAAAAGAAAACGTGCCGGAACGTTTCTGCGTCGTCCCACCTGTTGAATTCCGGACGCGCTCCAGTTTCTCCAACCATTCTTCTGGGTCTTCTGCGGGGGCTCCTCGGAATGATGGCGGTTCCCGTGGCTGCTGCAGAACGACAGGAGGATTGGCTTGGTTGAGCATGGTGCTGGTAGCGACGTTTTTCTTCTTCGTCTTCTCCGGTAGTAGACCGAACTCGGGTGGTAAATCTTGCACGCGGAGGCTGGCTCTTGTTGGACTGGCTTGGCGGGCTTCAGAGGTTTGTAGTGGGCATGAAGGGTGCGTACCCCGCACCTCCACCAGATGTCACGTAGCCAAGGACGAAGCAGTTGTTGGAAAGAAAACAAGTTTATTGGAGGCGAACTTGTGCTCCCCTAACAACTGAAAAGAATACAGAGGCGGCGAAGCAGTGTGTAAACAAAGTGCGTACGTGCGTCGGCGAGCGTCGCATGAATCGAATGCCCCGGCGGCTGCTCTGCAGGCTTTTATCTTTTGGCGCGCGTGGTTCTGGAACCGTCGATTCGCATCGAGAACATTGTAGATGCAAGAAGATTATTCCGGATGTTCACGTTAGATCGGAACGCTCTCCCTATCTGAACAGATAACACATGCGGCACGAAAGAAAGAATCGAACACGCGCTTCCCTTGGCACGGAGATAACACAGACCGGCGCGCCGGGGCGGTAAAGCAAAACACAAATAAACAAACCCAATGCATGGTTCGCGGCAATATATAGGCTAACCTTCGCGCTGTTCCACGTCAGCTAGCAGCACGAACTGTCCCCTGGCACAAGAACCTCTCAGGCTGCTCCCATGAATTCTTGAGGTGCCAAGTTGTGCAGGGACCTTTCAGGACCAACGTCACATTGAAAACAGACAAAAAAGAGCCAGCACCGTTGGCACGGCGCTCAGATTGGGATCGCAAACGACGTGAGATAAAACACGAGTTTCGATCTCCTAAAGACAGAGCAACGCGTGCCCGTAAGGCTGAGCCTAATTATGTCCGAATGAGAGAGCAAAAAACTTCACAAAGATTGACATGAACCTTAAGAAGTGCGGTGCTAACAAATAAATAAGGATCCACCATTGTATCTTCAATTTTATTTAAACTTGCGCTCCCTATACCGTTACACAACATTAGCCTTGGTTTGTCCTATGTGGGACAATTTTTTTGGGTTGCAACTACGGATTGTTCGACTGAATCAATAACTTCGCTTGAGTTAAATTTCAAGACACAGGTGTAAAACATCATGTTACCTTTGAAAGCGACAGATGATGCCAATCCAATTACACAGCTTTCTGTGTCGGGAGCTTCATGTACTTGAAATACGATGACGGCATTTCTGCAAATAGAGCAACATTCCGGCTAAATTTAGCGGATTTCAGTAACCCGAAAAGATGTGGAACGTTTTCACGCTATTGTAATTACTAGCATAAAATACGTCTTAACGAACACTCAACTCTTGCCATTCAGATTTTTCAATAGTTTGACGCATAGCGTGGATAGCAAGATTTTAGTCTCATGGACATATTGATCTTTTACACAGACAAATTGTGCTAAGGGGCGCGCACCAATTAGGAAGCACACATAATTGAAAGAATTTATCAACTCACGACGTAGCATTAGGTAAATGCCGCAATTGGTTTTTAAACTGTGGATGCTCGCTCCTCCAATGCATAATCAGTATGCAGTATGTGCCGCGGACGAACATGTGGTGCGTTTTGTGCGAAACTCCGCGTGGGTATTTAGATGTGTACAGGGACAGATAATTACACTCACCGGACACTGGTGAGCTGAAAGTTTCTACGTAGAAGTCAAAACGTTACGTTAGGCTATGCTGCAGACTACCTTTTATTTTAGATATGAAAATGACGTCGGAAGCCAAAAAATACTGGCAGATTTTTACTCTGCAAGCGTAGTTTGAATGAGTAAGCGTCATGACAGTGACAATTGCTGCATCGGTCATGACTAGAGCATCTGACGCCAGCTGCGAGCTTCACTAGCCATCCTCCTTCGTTGTTGCGAGGGAATTATGGTATGCTGACGTCTCATCAGAGGTTCAGTGGCGTGTTCAGGGATTCAGTGACGGGAGCGTATTTGTGGATGGCTTCTCAAATAAGCATGTTTCAGCTTTGGTGTTTTGTTGAGGGGCAGGTCACCGTTGCTTCTGGGCCTTTTATTTCGACAGTGCTCCATGCCGAGCAGTTATGGTTGCTCGCGTCTGTAAACACGTGTCTGCCATTTGGTACGCGTCATATTTTCTTCAGTAGGTATGCGTTTATGATCACTTTTGTTGGCGGGTACTTTCCGTTGTCCATTGATCTTGGGATAGGCGCTTCTGTAATTTGGTTGTGATCATTCTTGGTTTTTGGTTCCTCTACTCTTGAACAATGTTTGGGGGCGAATGTTTGCGTTACGCACAGGGCGCACAAGGTATGCCGTGCTTGAAATTATGGTGGCCTTACATTGAACATTTCAAAGTCGGTTTTCAATTCCGTATGGCCAATCAGAAAGGTGAGCGTCGTTTTGTATGCGAAAAGGTCTGGAAAACGTCGTTGGCCAATATTTGTCTTCGAAACACAGCTAGTACTACTTGTGCTGCTGGGCGGGTTTGTTTTCTCGCTTGACGATTCTATATTAAAGTATTTGCGATAACCATTCCAAGTAAAGTTTGTTTCACGGCTGTTCTATCGTGAGACACAACTTCTATATTTTGAGAACAGGTACCTTTCAGGGACTTCTTTTATTATCCCCCCCTTTCGCTTGGTTTAGGGCGTTTCTCATTTGACAGAAAGGTGTTTCGGCAACGTAACATTGG
This sequence comes from Haemaphysalis longicornis, assembly GCA_013339765.2. Lineage (NCBI taxonomy): Eukaryota > Metazoa > Arthropoda > Arachnida > Ixodida > Ixodidae > Haemaphysalis > Haemaphysalis longicornis. The sequence continues at coordinate 92,625,800 of CM023451.1, forward strand.
AATTGACCTCCATGAAGGTCAATGCGGAAAGCCTTCGTCCTGCAGTGGACCTAAATAGGCAGTTGTTCATGATGATGACCAAGTGCGCCCAACCACGCAAACTGCGCAATGAACACAGCCGTTTTTCTACTGAAAATTAGCAAAATACGTTGCCAAACGTCCAGTGTATTTCCCGTGGGAACTGCAAAAACGGAGTCACCAAATGTGAGAGATAGAAGGAGGAGAAAGGTGCAGGAGTTAGGTGTCAAAGGTTGCCGACAAGTATCGCCTATAAAAGTAATTTTGTAGCGAATAAAGCAGATACTCGGACAATTTTTTTAAGGTCGTGTCAACTTATCTCGTATTAAAAACAAATTGTGTAAAGTTTTCAAGGTGCAGGCGACGCCGACTTACCTTGCTATGTGCGCGAGCTTGTGACCGTTTTCTTTCGTCGCTTGGATTCTTCCACGCTCCATCACAAATCCAACAACAGACAGGTGTCCTCCTTTAAGCATCGGAACTACCGTCTTAAACATAAAGAGCGTGCAACACAGGAGTCAAACACTAACCATTGCCATGTAACAAAAGAAATTCACGCCTTTGCACATACAATCTGAGAAAAATCATGCGTGAAAGTTTTTTGAACCCAGATAAGCACTCTGTAGTCGGGGACAACTTTCGGTGGCAATGCAGTCAAACGTACGGTGCCAACACACCCAACATGACAGTCTAATAAAAACGATTGTTATGCGTAGTATATTTTTAAAATTATATTCCGCATTCTAATTTTTTAGGGGTTATAGGTGCTATGTTGAAATAGTACGGTATATTCTATTGTTCGCTGTAGAGAGCTCTGGAGCACACTTAAAATACTGCGGGTTTGGGTGGTCGAAATTGAGCGCTCGGAGTATGGTTGGTTGGTCGTCGAAGAGCGTCCGTCAGTTCGGAGCGCCTCCAACCCCTCTGACTCCGAAGTGGGAGCATTGCTGAGGTCTAGAGCTGAGCGGGTCACGTTTCAACGAATTGAAGGAGGAGTTCTCATCAGCTTCCTCGGATCTAGTAGGTTTGTTCGGAAAGAGTCACTTAGTAGAAGAGCCGCGCCAGCTGCCTCGTAGACTGCTGATTGGCGCGCTACCATCATTTCGCCGTACATCCTGGTCCCTTCCGTCTTTACGGAACATCGGCTGCCACGAAATAACTGGGTGGAAAGCAGGCACATTAGAGGCTTTCGAAAGTTGTTGGAATCGCGTGCCCTAGATTTTGGCGCTGTTCCTCAGGCGCCTGCAGGAAGAGCGAAAAGCTACTGAATGTGTTGTGGATTCATTGAACCACTTCTGCGAAGTCAACTGCCGCCAAATCAGTGATGGCTGTCCGGGCTAAACAAGAAACAGCCCGCCCTCAACAACGGGCAAAACATGCTAGTAAGAGGCTTTTTGAGGGCGATTGCTGACCAACTGAAGGTGCGAATGCGTTCTGTACGCTTTTATGTCGTTGTACAATGAAGTACATATACAGCCAATTTCTTCCCTTCAAAAAAAACTTATTTTACACTTCTGGCAATCGGTGGATGAGTTTGCAGTGCGTACAAAAAATGTGTGCATCCTGGCAATTTGTGCAGTCAAAAGCTTGAAGGGACACGGTTTCGCCAAACAAAAAAAGAATTATAGTGGGCGAACTTCCGTAAATAGAACACAAAACTTACCATTACCCGACCGAAGCGCGTTCGTTCCGTTGCACATTTCCGACGATCGCAACAGAAATGGGCAATGACAAAAAAAATTGTTTTTGATAAAGCAAGGTTCCCCAGTGAGACCCTACAATTACAAAACATTTTGAGCTTAGTGCATTAATCGCGGATTAAAAGAACTTTTCGGGCAGGAACACTACTGGCTCCTGTAGCTTGCAAACACCATTCGATGAAACTGGTGATGTCACTTCTATGAAACGGCATTTGAGGAATCGGCTTCGAACAAATGGACATATATTCCTTCGATGAATCGACATTCGACGAAACAATATCCAATTAATTGTCACGTACCCATTCAGCTCCTATTAGGCGTAGCCAAATGTGGTTCCTATGACGCCTCTAGAGCGGCGAGGCATTCGTTCGTAACTCGCACGATGTCGCACTTCGCCACATCTAATACCTGTTGGTACTTCTCGCAGCTTCTAGTCGTTGCTTTGCACTTTGAGTTTTGTACACCCAAGCTCCGCTAATGATGATGGTGGAAATTAGTTTATGATCAGGATAATCGTGCCGCAAGCAGATGATGCGTCACTGCAGTACTATCAAGATACATTGAAGTAAGAACGGAGCACGTGGTTTCAGTACATCCTGTGCATGTTGGCGACGGGCTGTATAGGCGCATTGAGTATTTGGGGGCTTGTAGACGGAGGTAAATTAAATTTCCTCGGCCAGCACCACCTAAGTATAACCGGCTTAATCTACTTAAAAAGAAAGAATTGATCAAAAGGAACGATTATTTGGACCTCCCAATGGTGGAGATAATAGGGGTAAGCTACTACAACAGCGCCATGGCCATTAGAGTGGGCTCAGTAGACTCCCTGGGAAGCAGAAGTTGTGAGGGGATGCGTAAGAGGAGAAGGGAAGAGGTTATGGGAGTTTGAAAAGAAATGCCAACAGCGAGTATGGTCCATATACGTCTGGCTCCTTTTCAGGCATCATCAGATTATGCCAATTTATGAATTTAGAGACCCTTTCAAACGGAGTTGTTCGTTCACCCAACAGTGGTGCTTGCCAACTCCGACAGTCAGAGACAGAAAACTTAACAAGGTCTCCACACTGTTCCACAGCTAGCACCTCCAGCGGGTCCTGACCCAATGTGTACTCTACCGATTCGTCCGGAGAGTTTTCAGCTAAACTGGGTACTGAGCTACCTCTATGCCTTTCGCGGTCTCTGGGCCCGGGAGTTTGAAAAAATCGCTACCCTGATCGTTTCAATACCATGTGAGTTGTTTTATGTCCTCGTTTCGCCAAACTTCTTGTCCATTGGTACAGGAGTCGGCAGGCTGCCGGTGTGGATCCGCAGCTGAGAGAATCGGCCCAGCCCTAGTACCCGGTACTCGGCAAGGAGAGCTTCCCTGGTAGGTGTGCTCACTCTCTCGTTTCTCGTTTTCCCCAAAAGACCCAGGCCATGCTTCTGGCACCGAGCAACCTCTTCTCCTAGTGTAAGTTCTAACCCTGGCCACCGTGACCTCCGCGGGTCCCCGATTCTCCGTGAACAGGAATAATCGAATCGGCAGCCAGGAGCTCGTTCCCCAGGCAGGAGGGATCGTCGTGACTTCTTGGAATTGTAACAGGAAGTTTTCAGCGGATATTGTTCCGATTCTACGACCACACTCCGTAGCCCCCCAGCCTGTCAGGGTCTGCCTCCGCATCAGGCATCGGTCTTTTGAACCGAACTAGCCCATACAGTTCCGCGGAACCGCTGCAGTGCCCCTTAGGGTCTTCCCCCGACAGTTGGACCCGGCCCCCACCCACCGCTGTCGTTGCAAGTAACCAAAGCTCGTCTGCCGAGACCGCCATTTCTCAGCCAGCTGGCGGTGGAGGGGGGTACTAACAGGTTGTGCAGTCGGATTCTCCCACCACTGTGTTTGCGCAGTGGGGATAAGTTACGGGAGTTCATGTCCGACCTTGGCACGTTAAGAGCATCGTTCTGTGTATGAACCTGTTGATTTGACCACACGGCCAAATGAGAATAAGGTCTGTATACAAGTTTTATGCCAGATTTACTTATATTGTCATCCGCGACAAACTAAGTTTACAGCAAGCAGTTAGGCCCACCTTATCCAGATGTCGTCAGCGCCGCACTAGCCACTACTGGAATTTTCCAGTTTCGGTTTTCCCATAGATTCCCATTGTCCGTTCGAGGTGCGTCGTTAGAAAAAAGGCTTAGGCGTGAAGAAATGTCATACTTTAATATTGCGAACACAGTCGCAGCTCTTGTTAGGCGACTCAAAGTGAAAAAGAACGTTCGCGGAAACGCTCCAATGTGCGGAAGCATCAAGTCTGCGGCGCGGCCCCAACAGGTTTCCATTAGAGGCCCCATGTATCGCGCTTATTGCTATTCGACAAGTAGCTCCGTCGATGTGATAAAAATCTGGGAAAAAGTTAATTATTAGAGCTGTGGCCCGTAACGTATGCCAAGTCCACGCCATCAGCTGGAATCATAAAACATTGCGAAGGTCACTCTCGAGCACACCAGTATCTGAAATCTTGAGCGAAACATTTCGCTGCGCAAGTCGGTAAAGTAGATTATTCTAATGGTACATTACCACCGTAGTGCGATGCTGAGCCACAACTGAGGCAGCACAAAATGAACGTTCGCCACTTCAATTAACTCTCTCGTGGTTGCGGTCACGGAAAGATCGCTAAGCTGCTTCTTATTTGCACAAGTTTGCCGGGCACCAGATCGCACTTGCGCAGTACGGCTTGGCCAGCCGCCGAGTCTACCAGGTGTAAGAAGCTGATCATTGACGAATTCTTCGCAACGCCCTTTGCCCCGTGTTGCCCCGGCGTGCCTGCGTCGACTGTCCACGTGTGCCATAAAAGACGTCATCGGCAGGCAGCCAGCATCAATACAGCAGTGGTCGCGGTCACGCAAAGATCGCTAAGCGTATTCTCTTATTTGCACAGGTTTTTCGGGCACCAGATCGCACCTGCGCAGTAGTGCTTGGCCAGCCGCCGGATCTACCCAGTGTCAGGAGGAGATCATCGACGAATTCTTCGTAACGCCCTTCCTCGCCCCGTGTTGCCCCTGCATGCCTGCTTGGACTGTCCACGTGTGCCTTAAGAGACGTCGTCGGAAAGTAGCCAGCTTTCTTGCAGCAGTGGTTGCGGTCACAGAAAGATCGCTTAAGCGTATTCTCGTAATTGCACAGGTTGGTACTTTGAATCAGTATTTTTCTCGGATTTAAAAAAGGCCGAACCTGTGCCGCAACCACTACTGCTGCAGTGCTCTTGAGATTTGTTGTGCTCTGCCGAAGTGCGCACTTGTTTTGCAGTGTACAGGTCCGCGCAGAAGTAAACGGAGCATGGGAGCGGTGGCCGAACTGCATCGCTGCGCCGCGTATGGGCGCCGACGGGAACCATGGAGCGCCGGTCAAAGAGTGTGTTCGCACTGCCCCCTCCGCCCTATCTGATATTTTTAATCACCGCTCTGCTGGCGTGTCATGCTGCGCGAGACGGTCTTCAAAAGGCAGCGCTGGGCTATAGAGGGGCGCTGGTTGCATTGCCGCTAGCAGGCATCAGCGGCGATCGAATCCGCTACTCATGAGCTGGACGAAGCTGCGCGCGCCCAGAAACGTGCCTTGTTTCGCGCTGTAAAGGGCGGCATAAAATTGGGATATAATTTATTGTAATACGACACCAAAATTGCCCTGGAGAATATAGAAAGCACATTCACAGACATTTTTGTTGTTCGGGAAAAAAAAAATCTCGCTTCCGACATTTTTTGTTTTTAATTTTGAGTTTGTCCCAAGTTATTTCTGAGGGTCAGTCCAGGTCTGTTCTGAAGAAAGGGGGAAAGGATGTCCATGTGGTGGAAATTCTGTATTAGAGAACGCCGTAAAGAATAGGTACAAACCTTGCGGCTATTACAGCGGGCCTCGAAGGCCGCATATTTTGTTGTCGCTTAACCCTTTCGCTCCGGTTGACGATGATAGCCGTCATAAAATTTTGTACCAAATTAACCGATAACGAGTATGGTCGTCATCGATCATGACGACTATACTCGGCATCGGTCATTTTAGCCGTCATAAAATTTTGTACCAAATTAACCGATAACAAGTATGGTCGTCATCGATCATGACGACTATATTCGGCATCGGTCATTTTGGATCCCTGACGGCGCTTTTTTGCAAGACATTGAGGTCCTGCAGGGAAGCCAACTTGCAATTTATAGCGTAACTTAATTTAAATCTGCAACACTTTCTTAACTGATATAAGGTGCTCGTTAAACTTAACTACGTCGGTTTTAATGCGACAACAAAATATGCGCCCTATGAGGCCCGCTGTAATAGCAGGCAACGATTGTACCTAATCTTTACGGTGTTCTCTAATACCGAATTTCCACCGCATGGACATTCTTTATTCCCCTTTCTTCAGAAAAGACCTGGACTGACCGGCAGAAAGAACTTGGGACAAACCCAAAATCAAAAAAGACATCCCGGAATCGAGATTTTTTTCGGAACAACAAAACTGTCGGTGAATGTTCTTTCTATGTTATCCAGGGCAATTTTTTTGCCGGCTTACAATAAATTATATCGCAATGACATGCTATGCCAAACCGCAGCGGCCTACAATTTTATGCCGCCCTTTACAGCGCGGAACAAAACGAGGCACGTTTCCGGGCGCGCGCCGCTTCGTCCAGCTCATGAGCAGCGGATTCGGTCGCAGCTGATGCCTGCGAGCGGCAATGCAACCAGCGCCCCTCTATAGCCCAGCGCTGCCTTTTGAAGACCGTCTCGCCCAGCATGACACGCCAGCAGAGCGGCGATTAACCATATCAGATAGGGCGGAGGGGTCAGCGCGAACACACTCTTTGACCGGCGCTCCATGGTTCCCGTCGGCGCCTATACGCGGCGCAGCGATGCAGTTCGGCCACCGCTCCCGTGCTCCGTTTACTTCTGCGCGGACCTGTACGATTTACTATGCCGATTAATGCTGTATTAGTTTAAATAATTGAGGTACTTGAGGCGAGAGATTTGAGGAAAGATTGGACGCGCTAGTTGCAAAACTAGTCCAAAGCGCCAAAGTTAAACTTCTTGACGCTGGTGTCAACCCCAGTGCCTTTAACACTAAAATTTCTGAAACGAAAGATAGCAAGGGCCTTTTAAAGGAGTTGGTCGAAGGCGTTCGCACTCAGCAAGTGGAGCTTCTTGAATCCAACAGTGCTCTGAAACTTGAAAACGCCGCCTTTAAATCCAGGCTCTCAGCCCTTGAGAGGTATTCAAGGATCAATAATGTCGAAGTGAAAGGCGTACCTGTCACTCCGGGGGGAGATTGCGTCGCGATCATTTCCTCGATTGGCGAACGAGCGAAATGTCCTGTCTTGTCTTCCGACCTAGAAATTGTGCACAGGGTACCAACCTATTCTGGTGAGCAGAACCTATTCGCCCGTTTCTACTCTCGTACGCACAAAAATGACTTCCTGAAGAAGGCGCGGAAGGCTCGGCTGAACACTGGCTGCTTGGGTTATGCGGGTGGAGACAAGGAAGCCGTTTTTTTGAATGAGCACCTAACCCAGGAGGTTAAACGGCTCTTCGCGCAAGCTCTGAAACTAAAAAAGAAAAGGGGTGGCTGTTCCTTTGGACAGAAAACGGTCAAATAAAAGCCCGCCAAACAGAAGACAGCCGATCCTTTCGTATTTCCTCTGAATCCGACCTGGCTATCTTCTCTTGAATCACGCCGCTTGTGCTGATTGGCTACCCTCACCTTCATGGGCAACTACTTGTGCCTTTGTGAACTTGTAAATCGCCTATCTTCTGCTTCTACTTCAAGCATTCACCTAAACGCGCGTAGTTTAGAAAGACACTGTCATGAAATAAGATGTCTGTTATCATCCATTTGTCACCATTTTTCTATTATCTGCTTGAGTGAAACGGGTCTGACACCGAGCGATGGAAATCCATTTGCGTTTGAAGGGTACACCTCTGATTACTGTCATCGTGAACATAGTGCCCATGGTGGGGCAGCAATTTGCATCGCTTCTTGACTATCTTATCGCCGTCGCTCTGACTTGTCACTGAACTTTCATCAGTGCAAATCTGTATGGATTGAATTTCCTGATGCATTCCTTCCGAAAGATACTAAGCAATTAGTTATCGGTTGCATTTATCGCTCGCACTCATCATGTCTTACTGATTTCTGTACAGCGGTAAATAGTGTTATGCACACGTTATCATCAGAAAAGAAAAACGTCGTTATAATGGGTGACAGAAACGTCAACCTACTCGACTCTACAAGTCTTTTTTACGTCGAATACACTAACGTTCTAAACGGGTACGGTTTCGAATGCCTTATTACTGTTCCAACTCGGTGTTCTACCACCGGACCTAGCAGGTTTATCGTCCACGCCTTAACTAATTTTCTTCCTGTACCCTCTTCAGTAGTGATTGTGGTAGAAATAACAGACCATTTCCCCATATTCGTTCAACTAAACACATCATCTAAGAACGACCGTATGCTGTTCACGAAACAAGTCTTAACGCGCCCTTATTTCTTGAAGAAATCGAAAAAACTTACTGGTCAGCATTTCTGTGCCAGGACGACGCGGAAAAAGCATTCCAGCTATTCACATCTACCTTGTCTAATGCTCTTCGAGTATGATGTACCACTGTCAAGTGCAAAAAAAAGATTTGCGGCTACACATAATCCAGGGTTAACAGGTAGTCCCTTGAAACGTTTTAGAAAGAAAGACAATCTTTATAAGAAAACTCAAAAACAACCGTTTAACTCGCATCTGCTAGCTCGCTACAAAACGTACTCTAAAGTATGGTGCAAACTGCTCAAAGACGCTAAAAATTACTACGAGAGCGACGTCACCAGTGCGGGGAATGACGTGCAAAAGCAATGAAAAGTTATCAACTCCTTTCTAAATGAAACGTCGGCGAATTCTTCCGTAACAAAAAAAAAATTCACACAACAGTACATTTGACAACCCATCTGGCATCGCAAACGCTTTTCTAGATTCTTTCACACCCAACCAACCAGTTCCGCCTGAATCGCTCAACACAAATTTGCGACGTTTGCCTCACAGTTTTTCTTACCCGCTCAGCCTGAAGAAGTGTATGTGGTTATTCACAATTTCAATGACACGGGCTCAGAAATATTCAACTTTAAGCCTCAATATATCAAGTGGATCATTCCGCATCTAGTCTCTGGAGCATTCGCCCACATTGTAAATCTTATCTTTAAGACTGCGAAATTCCCATCCGTTTTGAAAAACGCCAAGCTAACACCAGTGTTTAAGAAAGTGGACAGACTTCACATATCAAACTACCGCCCGATAGCCGTATTATCTTTCTTTAGCAAAATAATTGAAAAGCTACTTGTTCTGAGGCTCACACGTTATATGTCAAAATTTAGCATTCTATCGCCGAATCAGTTCGGGTTCAGGGATGGGAATTCAACTGAACTTGCCTTAATATTTCTAACTGGTCAATTTAAAGAAGCCATTGATGCAGCATATCTGGGTGGTGCGCTGTTTATTGACCTATCTTAGGCTTTTGACTCTCTGAACCATCACATACTGTATAAAATATGAAATGCAATTAGAATTACCGGCCCTGCTCTGAGCCTAATAAAACGTTATATATTCGATAGGAAACAAACTGTACGCATCTCTGGTACTAACTCAGAATTCAAAATAACCAATATAGGCGTACCACAGGGATCTCCTCTTGGTCCCCTTCTATTTTTAATCTTTATCAGTGATCTCCCGCAATGCCTTAAATCTTCAACTGGTGTACTTTGTGCTGACGATAACACTATCTTTACAACTGATATGAATTTAGAATCGCTAATTCTGAAGCCTAATGATGATAGTAATAATTTAGCTGCATGGTGTCGGGAAAATATGTTAACCATTAACTCGTCCAAATCTCGATTTGTTATTCTTAGAGCACAGCACAAAATAATCCCGGAAAACTCTTCCATCTGCCTAAATGTAACTCAACTTCTATGCTCGGACTACGCCAGTTTTTTAGGTGTTGAGCATGATAAAAACCTCAAATTCCAAAAACACAACTTTTTGTTAACTAAAAAAGTAGCATATGAAATGCAAATAATTATCAAGGTTCGTCCTTATTTTGGGTTGAAGACTCTAATTTCATTGTACTAATTTCATTCTACTTTCAGTCATTGTCACATTATTTATTGCATATTGTCTTGGGGTAATACATACCCGACACACCTGTCCCCCTTACAACATATTCAGAATCAAGCCATACAGATCATTACCCATAGTCAGTTCTGTTGCAGTTCTTTACCGCTGCTTCGTGCTCATAATTTTAATATTTTCTAATTTGCGTAACTATTCTCTTTGCATCATAGTTTTTAAATACTTCAGCGGTAGGCTTCCTATCAAAATTATGACTGCTAACCAGCTTCCACTACAGAGCTGCACTCGTTTTGCCCTGAATAACAATGTTTTACTCCCTAAAGCTCAACCTAAATATGGTAAACAAGCTGTGAATTTTTCTGCTGCTTAAGAATGGAACTGTTTGCTTCACTTAACGAAAAGTGCTTCAAATATTTTTTCCTTCAAGAATAGCTTACGTACTCATCTTCAGTCGAGTGGAGTTCATTTTGATCGCCTTTATCCCGTGTTTTGTTTGCTTTTTTTTACTTTGAATCTGCAATCTCAGTTTTTTAACAAATGTTTTGTCTGTTTCAACATTATACTGTAACCACTGTTTGTTTAAACATTTACTTGTTGATGCTTGTATTATAAGAGGTCCCCCTGAAGTCTTTCACTTCGGGACCTCCTTCTGTATATACCCATTTTATGTACTTTCTTTGTGTTGAATAGAGCACCATCGAGCCAAATCGAATCGAATCGAATTAAATCCTATGTAAGGTTCCAATATGCGGTTTTCCTGGATACAAGGTTATTGCATAAAGCCACTAAATCACGAAAAAATAAAACTTGCTGCAGCATATCCTATAAAAATGCCGTACCATCGCATCACTGTAAACTTTCTGTGTGAATATTCCATCCGATAAGTGCTCCGCTACCTGGGGATACCTTGTTGCTGCCTGTGAGCACCCGCCCGACTAATTAGTGGCTGTCTGAACACTCCACCATGCTGGCGAGGCGCTAGCCCTATGGCAACCGCCGCGCTGCCGAACTTGCCAGCATCCAGGCCAGCTGCTGCTCTGCCTGCAGCCGCCGACCTGCTCCTCTCTACCCTGGACACAACCACTCAGAGCATGGACTTCGACGAACTAAGCGGTCACACGATTCATCCCAACGGCCCTTGAACGAAAATTCTCCAAGCTCACAAAAATAACAGATCAAAGCCGAAAGCCGCATTACCTACGCAAGTCGCTGCACCACCCGGCGCGCCGAACGGCGCTTCACCAACAACCCCTGCCGCCACCCTAGTTGCCTCTATCAGGTCCGCATCAGCCGGCATCTATCAGGTCCGCATCAGCCGGCGGCATCTCGCCCGCAGTTCGCGGGCCCCGCGTTCTCAAGCCGTAACCCCAAGCCTCCCAGATTCTGAGTACGTTATCGTCTACCATCCCCGCACCGCAGGAACTGTCGCGCACTGCTCAACCAAAGACATTGTGACCACACTCGCTGAAGCAAGCAAGCTTCCTCCAGAACAGTTCTACGCGTCCAAAACACTGCAATTACAACCCGCTCAAAATATGCGGGCGGCCTCAATTGCAAATGAAGACCACGCCCCTCTGCTGAGCACCAACGATCAACTTGCCCTCACGACCGGCATTCTAGAACTGTCGCCTACGTGAATCCCCCCCCCCGGCACCGTTCGCTGCATAATACACGGCCTCGATGAAGGCTATTACAGCGAAGGCCTAAACGACCTCTTCGCAGCCAATGAACCCAGCCTACTCCACGCCAGGAGGAAGAAGACGACGACGAAGAACGAGGACGTGCTCCGCGATCGCTCCGTCTTTTCTTGCTAATTGTGCCGGTTATTAATCCTGGATCTTCATGGTACTGCATCGCCTGGATGTATAAGCCTGCGAGGTCCACGCGGATACCCGAAACCGAGGTAGGGAGATCATATTTTGGAAATAAGGACCGATTTTGTGTACCACGGGCGCGCCCGCAACTAAGCCTAGCGCGGAGCCGGCCTTGGCCGGGGAAGCGGCAAGCGTAGCCAAGACTCCACCTAGCTCGGAACTTAATTACTCCGGGCATTGACCCCGAGATGTCGACCGCCATGCGGATCGAAGTGGATGGGGAAGAAATTTTGCCAGAGGAAGTGTCCAGAGCGCAAGGCTGGAAAACGGCCGGCGAGAAATTGAATGTGAACGGCGGCAGGCAGCTACGCCTAACGCAAGGAAGCCATGGCGGCCAAGATTGCGCCAGCGCCGGAGCTGCACACAACACCTGTGGCCAGGACGGCGACCTCGGCGGCGCTTCTGAGACGATGCTGTGCCACAAGAAGGCGAAGCGAGTAAACAAGGGGAGACTTCTTAAGGGCGCGCGGATGCCAGACCTCCCGCGCGCCGACATAAAGATCATTCTGCGACCACGGGGCGGGCTTCGCGTCAGCGAAGTCTCGCGAGTGGAAATTAGCCGAGCGATCGCAGCGGCGGCCCAAGTTGCCGCAAGTGACTTAAAAGAGGATGTAATTTGCCTCAATAACCAACAAAACATAATTGTCGCAAGCACGCCAAGCAGGGAAAACGCGGACAAGTACGCAGCTGTGACCAGCATCGACATCAGAGGGACGGCCCATGAAGTCAGTGCGTACGAGTCCGCCCCCCATGGAACAGTCAAAGGTGTCATTCGGGGCATCCCGTTAGAGGACACTGCCCAAGAGATCCAGGACTACGTAGTGCACAAACACAACCCCACGGCGCTCCAGGCCAACCGGATCGGCAAGACGCGGTCCGTGGTCATCGCTTTTGCGGGGACCAAGGTGCCAAACTACGTACGCTATGGGAACCTGCTCGTGGAGTGTACCCTACACCGCAAGCAGATAGATGTGTGCTACACGTGCGGGCGGCTCGGCCACAGGATGGACGTCTGCCCTAACCCCAAGGACCGCATCTGCCGGGGCTGTGGCGCAGCCAATCCGGACCCTGAGCACTCGTGCGTGCCGCAATGCAGCCTGTGCGGCGGAAAGCACCTCACCGCTGACCGAACCTGCAAGGCGCGCTTCAAGACGCCGTATGTGGTGCGCCGCCGGCGGTGGGAACGCCGACGAGCCGAAGACGGCGACACAAGTCAAGAGAAAAGAGGTCGTACAGGGCGACCCCGCCGTAGCACATCGTCGCGGAGCCGATCGAGAACGCCGGCCCGCAAGGGCAGGCCACCAGAGCCGTCAACGTTCGAGATCCCTCTCCCGGGGCGGCCCCAAGGGGGCCGGCCGGACGCCATCGGCTGGCCCGAAGGGGAACCGCCGCTGGGAGACGGTCAAGAAGGGGAGCAGCGGCAAACGAGGCTCGAGCGGAAGACGCCAGAGGTCCCGGTCCCGGTCCCGAGCACCGAAGTCGAGGTCCCTGGTCCGTTCCAGTCAGCGGCACCGAGGGAAGAGCACCGACAAACAGGTGGGCTGGGCAAACGGGTCTCCCGTCGCTCTCGGGAACAACACAGAGTTCCCTCCCCTTACCCCCTCCCAACCTCCCGGTCAGGGCGCTGTAGCCAAGTCAGGCGACAGCCAATGCATAGAGCTCAAGAGAATAATCGAACGGCAACAAGCCCAAATCAAGGAGCAGAATGCACAAATACGCGCTCTCATGAAAAAGATAGAGGCGCTGACGAGCGGCTAGCTCCGGCAACCGCGACGTGTCGGACGGCGCGAGCGAGAAGCGCAAAGTGCCGCGGCGAGATCCATCATCTGTCCGCCTAGAGCGGGTGGAGGCGGGTAACACCGAGCACGCGAGTAGCCAAGAAGCCATGGACGCGGAGAGCAACGCGGAGAGCGCAGCGGAGGCCAGCGCGTCGCAGCAACCACAGAAACAACAAGCCTCGCAGGGCAGCGAGACAAACGCTGTATTGGGAAACATACTGGAGGCAATTAAGCAAATTCAAGAGGGCTTTAGGCAAATGCAAGAGCGAGTGGAGGCGCTGTCGGTCCGGCACGAACGCCTGGCGGCCAAGGTCTCCACTCTCTCCCAACCGACCACGAGCAAGACAGCCGCGCTCCGACAGGAGCGGGCCAATCGAGTCAAGGAATCCATCGCGAAGGGGCGAGGACACGTGCAATCGGCAAACGACGATGGCTCAGAATCTGAACAAGAGTAAAAACAGGGCTCCTCGAGTACAGGAGAGCACACTCATTTACCAATGGAACTGCCGGGGTATCAAGCAAAAAGACGCCGAACTGTTTACACACATCGAAGGGCTCGATCAGAAGCCGGACGTGGTGGCGCTGCAGGAGACGCACGGACGACCCCGACTGCCGGGATACGTTACATACACGGACCCGACGGAGAAGGGCACGGCGATCCTGGTACGCAACAACATCGCGGCCACGCAGCACATAACGCCACAGCACGGCTGCGAGCACACGCTGATCGAAATTCACACACGGACAATTGGCAACGGGAAGAATCTATTCGTCATGAGCGCGTACTGCAGACCGTCGCAGCGCCAGTACGACTTTGACAAAACGGTGGGGCAGGCGAAGAGGTTGGCGGGGAACAGGCCGCTCCTGATCCTTGGCGACTTCAACGCTCCCCACACGCTATGGGGATACAAATACGAATCCAAACGAGGGAAAGCTCTGGTCAGAACCATGGAAATGGCAGAATTCGAGTTACTGAACGAGTGCGGGGTGTCCACGAGAAGAGGGAACAGCGTCAACCGTGACACGACGCCCGATCTCACGTGGCTGAAGGGTAACCTGAACGCGACGTGGCGGGACGAAGGCACGGACCTCGGATCCGACCACACCATAATCGGCATAGAAATCAAAGGACCACGGTTTAGGGCTACGCTCGGCAGAGCCCGAATCACGGACTGGGACAAGCTCCGCAAGTACACAGACGAGGAACCCCTCGACGAGGAAAACGAAGGGGAGCGCAAAGAAGATAAGCAGACGTACGCGGAATGGGCGCACGATCAGAAGATGGCACTCGCCAAATTTACACAAGAGGTCACAACGACGGTGCAGACGCCCTTCGTCGACGCGAGGCTGGCCCACATGTGGGAGGCTCGGCATTCGCTCACGAGGCGGTGGAAGCGCCAGCGGAGAAACAAGAAGCTAGCTCGGCGTATTGCAGTCCTCAACAGAGAGATTGCAGAGTACGCCACCAAGCTTAGCAGAGAGAACTGGTTGAGTATGTGCGACGGACTGCAGGGCAAGCTGTCTACGCACAAGACCTGGGGCCTCCTGAGGCACCTGATCGACCCGCTGGGCAGCAAGACGGCAACGCATCGCAACCTCACTAAGGTTCTGAATACCTATGAGGGAGACGGCCGCAAGCTCGTCGCAGACCTGACGGCGCGTTACCTCAAGACCGACAGGGGTAAGTTCCAGATCCCCGAGACGTACGACGGCCCGGCGAACGACAAACTCGACGAGCCGTTCACGCTGGCGGAACTCTGGAATGCCATCGATGATAGCAACAGACGCAGTGCTCCTGGCGGAGACACGATCACCTACACGTTGCTCGGCAATATGAGCGACGGGGCGGCCAAGAGGCTCCTGGGCCACATCAACAGGACCTGGGAGACCTCCCTGCTGCCCATGGAATGGAAAGAGGCGCAAGTGCGGTTCATCCCCAAGCCGGGCAAAGCCCTCACAATCGAGAACATGCGACCCATCTCCCTCACGTCGTGCGTAGGGAAGGTAATGGAGCGCATGGTGCTCCGTAGACTCCAAAACTACCTAGAAGAGACCAACCAAATGCCCGAAACGATGTACGGCTTCCGGCAGCACCTCGGCACGCATGACGTCCTGGTGCAACTGCAGGAGCTCGTGATGAAGAAAGCCACTCGGAGCTCGCCGCGCGGGATACTGGCCCTCGACTTAAAGGGGGCATTTGACAACGTGTCCCACGCGAGCGTTCTCGGTAACCTCAAGAAGACGGGATGTGGCCAACGCACGTTCGGCTACGTTAAGGATTTCCTGAGCAAGCGCATGGCGGTCATACAGATTGCAGGAGAGAAGTCGGACCCGATAGAACTGGGAGACTGCGGCACCCCACAAGGTTCCGTCCTGTCGCCCCTGCTATTCAACCTGGCCCTCCTCCCGCTGCCAAGTCTACTCAAACAGATCGACGGCGTGGACCACGCGTTCTACGCCGACGACATTACGGTGTGGACGAGTCGCGCGGGATCCGAAGCCTGGACGGAGGAGGTCCTGCAGAGGGCGGCAACGACGGTCCACGAATACGCCAAGACCTGCGGGTTGTGCTGCGCACCCCAGAAGTCGGAGCTCCTCATCGTGCAGCCCAGAAGACGCAAGAACGATGCCGAGCCGAATGTGGTCGTTACCATCGACGGCGTAGACGTCAAGCCCACGCAGCAGCTGCGCATCCTCGGTCTCTTGCTACAACGAGACGGCAAGGCGACAGCGGCCATTGCTAAGATCAAGATGGCCTCCGAACAGGTCACCGGAATGATCCGACGCGTTGCGAACCGGAACAGAGGACTTAAAGAAGACGACGCCTTCCGCCTGGTCAGAGCGTTCATCGTGTCTCGCATCACCTACTCGGCCCCGTACCTCCAGCTAACGAAGGCGAACAGGAACACGCTAGACACGATCATAAGGAAAGCCACCAAGACGGCTATGGGCCTGCCCCAGTACTCGTCTACGCAGAAGCTGCTGGACATGGGGGCACATAATACGGTAGACGAGCTCATAGAGGCTCATCGTTCCAACCAGAGAGTGCGACTGAGCCAGACTGAGCACGGCCGAGCAGTCCTTCGGAAGATTGGTTGGCCCATCGAACCACAGATACCCAAGCACCCTCTACCTCCGCCGTGGAGGGAAGCGCTCAAGACCAAGCCCCTGCCGCGCAATATGCAGGCCGGCAGGAACGACGAGAGGCGTGCCGCGCGGGCACAGGCACTCGCCCGACAGCTGGAAGCAGACCCCCGGGTCCTCTACGTGGACGCCTCACTTCCCCAGCACAGCAGCAAAGCAGTGGCCGCCGTCACGACCATCGACAAGCTGGTGACCAGCGCGTCGCTACGGACGACAGATGCCAGCCAAGCAGAAGAGATGGCCATCGCTCTCGCCCTCACGCACGGAGACGTGCATACGATCGTCACTGATTCCAAGACGGCTTACGGCAACTACCGCAAGGGGATCGTCTCCCACGCGGCCATGGCAATTCTCGCAAAGCGCAGCCCACCGGGACGAGACGTAGAGCTCGTGTGGGTTCCGGCACACTCGACAGTGGAAGGCAACGCCCTCGCCGACCACTACGCCCGCGAACTAGCAGACCGGGCCGAGGACGAGTCGGAGCTACCGCACCCAGTCACGAGCTACCGCGAGATTACCACGCTGTACAGGAGCGCCAGGTGCAGGCTTCCCGTGCCGCACCAGCAACTCGACCGCAAGCAACAAACAATAGTGCGCCGCGCACAAGCGGGGTCACTGGCGCACCCAGCTTTATTGAACAAGATGTTCCCGGCAGAACACGACCCCATCTGCCCGTTCTGCAAAAAGACGGAAGGCACCCTGCCGCACATACTGGCGGAGTGTACTGAGCTCAAGAATCCTCTACCTTCCCTCCCCCTTCCCCTTCCCCCCCCTACCCGAGCGATGGGAGATCTTGATGTCCAGCCCCGACCTGTCGACGCAGCAAGAGCTCGCGTCCAGGGGCCAGGAGCTATTGGACTCATATGGGACTCGTGACTAGGGTTCCACCCCGTCTGACGCCTGCGAGCGTCACCTGAAATGGGCTCAGCGAAAGTTGTTTCTCTCTCTCTCTCTACTCCACGCCAGACTACTGGGACGAACATCAGCCCTTCTAACATTCCAGGGACCCCACGTGCCCTTTTACGTCAAGGTGGGGTGTCTACTGACCAGGTGCCGCCCCTACCGAGGAGCAGTGCCGTTTTGCCGCATTGCTGCTTTGCCGCTTTGTCGCTTTGCTGCGACCGGACGAGCCGAAGTGTACCACTTGCGGCACTCCCACCCCCTCCGCCGACCACAACTTCCAACTCAGCTGCAAGCTGAGTTCCCTTTCACATATCACAGGGGGTAAAGACTGTCCCGAGGGTGTTTTCCCCCCAACAACATTGAAACCCAAGACTCATCCGGGAACGCCTCGACGAAACCCTGGGAAGTGACCACCACATCATCCCTCAACATAAAGCAAAAACGCGCATTGGACAAGCCAGCCGTCCCGACTGGAAAACCTTTCGCGAAGATCCTAACGCGCTCCCCACCACCATCACGGACCCAGATCAATGAGTGTCTTAAATTCAAGAAACCGTATCACGACACAGCAAAACTCTCCCTCTTAACTCCGAAAACCCAGTCATGGATGGCCACCTTCTCCATTCATTAGACGCCCGAAAGAACCTGCTTCGCCGATTGAAAAAACAAAACAAGAAACTCGGCCGCCGGATTAAGGAAATCACCGAAGAGGCAGCCCAATACGCCCTCACGCTACACCAGCAAAACTGGACTACCTTTTGCAACTACTTGCAAGGAACGCTTGGAACTACAAAGACATGGCACATACTGTGATCGCTTCACGGGGACACACCCTCCAAATCTGCTAGGGCACATTACCTCAAACGTTTTATTCACAACTACCCCGGATCCCAAGTCAAGCTACTCTGTGACATCAAAACCACCCTATTTGGGCCTCCCCCTTCTTCTACAATAGGCCATCCAGACAACTCAGGGGCCTCAAATCCTACCGTCGCCGCTCTATTTACAATGCATGAACTTCAACACGTCCTTGCAAAGCTCACCCGCAACACTACTCCCTGCCATGACCGCATCACTAACAAAACCTTGCTTAACCTCGACGACTCTCTCCAAGCACTACTCGACCTTTTCAACTCGCAATGGACCCAAGGCGCTGCTCCATGATGATTATTATGATGATGATGGTTTGAGCTTAATGGCGCAAGGCCAACATAGGCAAAGAGCGCCAAACACAAAGTTATGTGATATGAATGGAACACGAATAAAATCAGTTAAAGGCTATGAGCACGGCTGGTGTAAAGGGCCAGAATGAATACCAAGAGTGGTTAAAAGATAAATAAGGTGGCTGGTGTATAGGACCAGGGGTAAAACTATGGGTGGTATGAGATGAGTTGTAAGAAGTGCACTTCTGATAGCAACTGAAAGGTGCGCTGAACAGAAAACATGGCATCGTCTCCTAATAAGTATGGCGGGTGTGGTGGAATATGTTGTGTGTGTAGTTTTGGGAAGTGTCTGCGTCGTGTAATGTCGAGTGCCTTACATTGTATTAGGATGTGGATCACGGAGAGGGCCTCTCCAGACCTGCTGCACAGGGGTCTTGGAGAATGATTGAGAAGGTACGAGTGCGTTGTATGTGTGTGTGCCCAATCCGTAATCTAGCCAAGGCGACTTCAGTGTATCTGTTGCGTGTGTCGGTGGTGTATGGTTCCAAATGAGGTTTTATTACGTGTATCTTGCTGTCTGTTCACTCCAGTGTGTTTGCCACGTTTTGCGAAGGTATTGTCTGATGTGGGATTTCACGTCGGAGTAGGGTAATATGGTTATGTCTACTGTATTCAAGAGTGTAGCTGCAGCATCCATTTGATCCGCTGCTTCGTTGCCGGTATTTCCACAGTGGCCAGGGACCCAGCAAAGGACCAGTTCAAATTTGTGAACATACACAGACATAACCCCCTTGACTATCAGATTGACATGGTTTTTTTGCAAGACTTTGTTGATGACAATGCCCACACAACACTGATGGAATCTGTATATATAATAGATTTTGGGATGTGGCTTTGAAGTATATGATTAACAACAAGAAGTACACCGTAAGCCTCTGCCGTAAAGATGCTAGTATTACTATTGAGAGTTCAAGTGACGTTAAGGCCAGGCTCATGTGCCGTGCAGAACACAGAGGTGGAAGTTTTAGATGTGTTCGTACAAAATTCAAAACATTGATACTTCTGCTGCAAATACAAGAAGTGCTGCAGAATTTCACATGTGGGAGTTCGGCTTTTATCTATATGTGTAAAAGATGTGTCGCATGATACAGGGCAGATATACCATGTTGTCATAAAATCTGTTACAGAAGTTTGGATGGTGTCTAAAAAGGAGACAGAAAGCTCTGACACTTCCTCTATAATTCTCTAAGGGAAGGGCGCAGAGAGAGATGGTCGATATAAAAGGAGCTCAGTCATAGATGTACCATGAGAAACTGATTTAAAGGATGGTGAGGCATGGATGAAATTTTAAAAGCATGAAGGAGGTCTGTGTATGCTCGCTGGCGTTGTAGGTTCCATTTGTTGCCCTCCACATAGAGGCTTTTGACTGGGCTTGTGTGGAATGCGCCACACGCCAGGCGGAGCCACATATGGAGTACTGGGTCCAGCATTTTGAGGGATGTTTTACTTGCTGCCCCATAAACAACGCTACCATAGTCTAATCATGAACCTATCAAGCTGGTAAAAACACCTAAAAGAAGTTGTTTGTCAGCGACTAAAGAAATGTGTGAGATAACCTTCAGGATAGTCATTGTTTTTAAGCATTTATGTTTTCGTTGTTTTATCAGTGCGATGAAGGTGAGCTTTTCATCGAAGATTGTACCTAAACACTTGTGTTCCTTTTTGACAGGAATCGAGACACAGTTGAGTTGAATGTCTGAATCTGGCCGCATGCCACGCCTCTTGGAAAACAAGACACAAGTGCACTTCCCTGGAATAAATTTAAAACCATTGCTGTCTGCCCAGCCGACTAACTTGTTAACACCAGGCTGGACTTGGCGCACACAGACAAGTTACAGGATTTAAAAGAGATTTGAACGTCGTCTACATAGATTGAACAGGAAATTGACGGTGGCAGGGCCTTCCTAAGAAAATTCATTTTCACAATAAAAATGGTGCAACTTAAAACTGCACCTTGTGGCACTCCAGTTTCCTGCACATCAACCCTACAGAGTGCAGTTCCTACTCGCACACGAAAGATTCCTTGAAACAAGTAGCTGGAAAGTGTGTTCATCATGTTACCCGACATTCCGAAGGACTTCAGGTCGCTTAGGATGCCATACCGCCACGGGGTGTCATACGCTTTTTCCAGATCAAAGAATACCGTCATACAATATTGTTTGTGGAGGAAAGCATCCTTTATGTAAGATTCGAGCGTGACGAGTTGATCGTTAGTGGACAGCCCTGCCGTGAAGCCTGCCTAGCAGCTCTCCAGAAGACCACTGTACTCAAGAAAGTATACCAGCCTCCTGTTCATCATATTCCTGAGGAGCTTCCACAGGCAGCTTGTAAGGGCGATGGGCCGGTAACTCGCAGGAGAGGAATGGTCCTTTCCTTCCTTCAGGAAAGCCACAACTATGGCCTCCCTCCAAGAGTGAGGAATGTGAAACAAAAGCCTATGTTATTGTACAGATGTAGGAGTGTTTCAAGAGTGTCTGGGTGTAGGTGTTTATCATGGTCTATGTAATTTTTTCTGCACCTAGAGCTGAATGCTTACATGTGCTCAGAGCAGCCTTCAGCTCAACAATTGAAAAAGGAGAATTGTCAGAAGTGTGCGACTCGTTGTTATCACGCAGGGACTTCTCTTCTACAGATGTTTTGTGTTTATTGAAAGTGTTTGTGTAGTGTGCTGAACTGTACACGTGTTCGAAGTGTTCTGCAAGTGTGTTAGCCAGATCTCCCAGTGTGCCCCTGTTGTACTAACCAGGGGCAGGCTGTGTGTCTGTTTGCTTTTAGTTTTAGTTTTGTGTCCAGACTTTGTGTGTGTCTGTGTAATAGTTTATGGGTATCAAGAAGACGTGCCAACTCTCTCTTTTTGCTTCACGGCACACACATTTTCCAAACGATTTAGCCCGTTTGAACAAAATAAGGTTATTACCCGACATGGGGTATCGACGAAGGATACCCCACGCCTCGTCCTGGGCCTCTCGCGCCCGCCTACAGTCCTCATTCCACCACGGCCTCCTCTGGTAGAGCGGGGCACCAGAGGCGTGGGTAATGAAATTTTCGGCTGCGCCGAGGATGTATTCCAGTTAGCTCTTGCTTCATTGAACCTGTTTTGGGAAGATGGACTGCATGGGCCTTTACCGATATACGTTAGTGAGGTGGAGAAGTGGTCACTACCATGTGGGGCCGTGCCCACACCCCATTCAAGACTTGGAAACAGAACTGCGGAGCAAAAAGCCAGCTCAAGATGTGAGTGTGTGTTGTGTCCTATATTAACGTATGTGGGCTTAGTTTTGTTGAAGAGGCATGCTCCTGAAGATGTAAGGAATTTCTCTATCAGCCGACCTCGGACACTGTGTGAGGAGAGCCCCAAAGAGAGTTGTGAGCATTAAGGTCGCCTGTTAAGATGTATGGTTCGGCCAGCTGGTCGACCAGCGCCTCGAAGTGAGAGCTCGAAAGTGCAAAATCTGGAATAATGTAAACGGAGGTACTGTTATCAACCTATTCAAAATATTGTGCGTATTACTACAGCCTTATTGCCCTTATTGCTACAGAGAGTGATAGGGTGGCATGCTAGGGATTTCTGGGCTAGTATGGCTACACCTCCCGAAGAGTGTGTGCAGCCAACTTAATTCTTTCTGAACACGATATAGCTATTTAGGAAATTTGACTGATCGGAATTTAAATGTGTTTCTTGGACACACATTTAACTTGGCTGTTGAGCACGCAGAATCTCATATACATCATCAAGATTATTCAGAAGGCCTCTGCAGTTTCATTGATCTATGTTTTCTCTTCCCATTAAGATGGGTTTGAGCTACTGGAGTGTGACTATTTACGAAAGGTCGTTCGGGGCTTGCACTCTTGGGAGGGGTTCCTTTACCATCCCTGGAGGGTTAGATGGAGGGACCCGCTCCTTCCACTGCAAAGCAGAAAGGAAAGGTCCCACATCCACCTCATCATCAGATTTGCAAAGGGGGTACCCGGCGTACCAGACTCCCCGAACTTGGCACCCTTTGTGGTTCCCTTCATTTTGGCCACAACCGCCGAGGGCGTCAGGAGCGCCCCATGTGGCACAGGCGGTGCGGCGGAGCTGGGAACTGCTGCGGTTTCCTCCGTCTCCATCTCCTCCGGGCCCTCGCGTGTGCTTCATGCCGTTGGAGAGGAGGAAACAGAGGGTGCAGCAGCATCCCCAACGGACGTGGATGCCGACACAGCCGGCGGTGCAGTGGCGGGTTGGGCTGCCCGAGGCAACCCAAGGGAGGGGGGGCGGGGCCTGGACCAGGTCCGGCTCGCGGTACTGGGTTCCCGCTGAAACCAGACGTCGCTCCTCTTCCGGCGAGCTGCGTCAGCGTATCTCCCCAGGGGAACGAGGAGAAACTTTCGCACCTCTGGGAAGGTGATGTTCTCAGTGACTCTAACCTTGATAATCTCCTTCTGCTGGTTGAACTTCTCACATTTTCGAGGGTAGGCGGCATGGGGTCCCTGGCAGTTGGTGCAGGTGAGGGTTGAAGATAGACAATTGTCAGATAAGTGGTCATGCTGGGAGCACTTTGCGCAGGTCAGACGGCCACGGCAAAAGTTGGTTCTGTGCCCGAACCGCTGGCACTAAAGCACCGGTGGGGGTTAGGGATGTATGGCCAAACCGAAAATCGAATGCATCCTGCGTTAATGAATTCTGGTAGTGTTGATCAATCAAAGGTTAAGATCAGGTGTTTAGTAGGAATTTTTTTGTCTTCTCTGGTATCGTAAGGCGCCTCACAGCTGTTACGCCCTGAATTTTAGGCCATCCACAAGATCGGTTTCGGTTTCAGTCATGAGGTCAGGATCAGAGATCACGCCCTGTGAGCTGTTAAGGCTTCGGTGAGGCGTGACCATGAATTCAAGATCTGCAATGCGTGTCTGGCTCAGGATATTTGCTACCTGCTGCTGGTTATTGACTTCGACCAGCATTTCTCCCGTTCTCTGTTTATTTGCTTTGTAGGATTTTCCTATTATACCTTCTATGAACTTTGTGGCCAAGAAGACGGACAGAGAGGCAACAAGCGTTTATTTTCAATGGATTGAATGACCAGGAAGCGGGGATAGTTGGCTGGCTTTGGGATTGAGATTGCTGGTAAAGACAGAATTGTACTTCGGTGCGGCAGCGACCGATCACGTTTTGAAAATACCATACAGCATGTGTCGAAGCAGGAGACGGGGTACTTTCTTCTACAGCCTACCCTGATAGCTGAGGAGGTCCCGGAGCTCCCTGCCTGGTAAACAGACAGAGAGCCCATCCGCCGGAGCTTGACCTGCACTCCGACGGCCAGCGTTTGAGGTTTCTACCCTTCACCTTTAAAGGGACACTGAAGTGATATGTAAACATTGCGGGATTACTAGCGCAAATTGTAGTCCGGAGTCCCCAGGCCATGTTTCGACCACTCTAGGCGCGTTTACGCGATTTTATTTAGTAGAAAAACTAATTCGAAAACGCTGTCCTCCTCTCTTTACGCTCGCCCATTTTCTGTGGCGTTTTCGTGTGACGTCAGGAGGGGATGAGCTGGCAATTGGCTGCGCCACGGGCTGCGCTACTGCACGGCTCCCCGGCCGACAGAGCCAGTCGGCCCAGCGTTTCGTCCGCCGGCCGCCGGCGGGTCGTCGCAATCAAGGAGGTTAAAAAAAATTGCTTGGTCGCAATTCGTTCGCTTAGTTGAAACGAAGCCAGGACACGTTTGTGAATGGAAGAATGTGCCTTTCTTTACTTGGTTTGTTTTGTACACTGTATCTAGCTCCAAGTCAAGATCGCTTCACACAAGCGCTGCACATGCGACGCTTCGCTGACTGGTACGCCAGGTAGGAAAATATAAGGCCTCTTGAAGGCGGGAGAAAGAGTCAGCGAAGTCAATACTAGGTACTAAGCAAATAAAATCAACTGATATTTTAACCGTACAGCGTAAAAATAGGGCGCGGGAAGCACTTTTTTGCGCTGGGCGAACCAGCACAGCGGTCAGCAGCACGACTACGCATCTGCGAACGCTTTTCCGTCTACGAAATGCAATTGCTAGACGTGAGCTACTGTGGAAACTCGGGCGACGCTTACTGCACGATCGCAGTACAACCAAATAGTCACCTAAGCGGCTTGAAATGCCAAAACTAAATAAAAGTGTAAACCGGTTGTACCATATATACCCTATATTAGCAAGGCCTTCGCGTCCCGCTCCGTGGCCTATCGGTCTGAGGCGCTCGGAATTCTCCGCAAATGTTTGCGAGTCACGAGTTCAAATCCCCGCGGGTACGTGCTTTTTTTTTGTAATTAACCTTTTTGTTTTCCGCCGATGTTTTCTATATTGAGTTCACCTTTCTTGGGGCCGCAACGTTCATGGCTACACGAACTAGTTCACAAACGCGCGGCAGGCTGGCACTGGCCGCGCTAGCGAGTATCTCGTTGGCGTGCTGTTGCCATAAGCACCGACTGCTTGCAGGCAGTGGGCACAGGCCAGAATGAACAGACCCTTGGCCTGGTGCGAACAAGCTTTTACGATACAGGCATGAGGGAGGCAAGCTCCAATATGGGGGGAAAAGCGCATGACATTTGGGCGTCTGCGGGTACGCGGAGGGCGTTCATGCACTGCGTAGGTCTCGGCTAGTGAATGCCATACGACTACAAGCCGTCCTGAGGCTTATCTGTGCATTTTACAGCCGACAACATGGCAGAAGCGCGGTACGATGATTACTGAGATATTGAGAATGCCCATCCAACAAAGCCATTGGTTATGTTTTACAGAACCGAAACCGCAACCGAAACTTGTGTGATTGCTAACCTTGGGCATCGTCCAATCACGGCGCCCCTCCTCTCAACGTCACAGCCTTAGTTGGTGCGGCCGCCGCAAACCGCGCATGGTAGTTTTTCTTCTTTCGCGCTTTGT
This sequence comes from Haemaphysalis longicornis, assembly GCA_013339765.2. Taxonomy (NCBI): domain Eukaryota; kingdom Metazoa; phylum Arthropoda; class Arachnida; order Ixodida; family Ixodidae; genus Haemaphysalis; species Haemaphysalis longicornis. Next base: position 92,651,457 of record CM023451.1, read on the forward strand.
AAAATAATTACCGATTTGTCAACCGGATAAACGATGAAAAGTGTGCTAATTTGAGCCAGTCTACGCAGTGCAAGCAAAAACGGGAGCTTGACAAACTCACTTCAGTGTCCCTTTAAACACTTCACCACGGTAGGTTACAGCTTATGTTGGGGGCTCCGGGTCCGCGGTGTCGCCAACACAGTCACTAAAATTACTCAAGGTGCCCCGTGCGGGGGGCGCTGTACCAGCCCAGTGGCGACATGCAGATAAACCCTTGTCCCGAAACGTCACAAACCGCTCTGAATTAATGATCTCTGCCCGATCTCGTTGACATCATGTCTAGGCAATCCTTATGAAGAACTCATTCATACTCCCCTTACAGCCTATCTTGAAGACAACAATCTAGTCCCGCATAAGATCATTGGTTATTGAGCTCACCTTTCAACGCAATACGTCTTTCTCCAAATCAAAGAAGAGGTTCTGAACCATCTCAGCACATCCACCCCACGAGCCATCCTCGCTCTAGACGTCAAAAGAGCATTTGATCATGTCTCCCATGCTGCCATCCTAAAGAAATCATCATCATCATCACCAGCCTATCTACGCCCACTGCAGGGAAAAGCCCTCTCCCATAATTCTACAATTACCTCGGTCCTGTGCCAACTGTGACCAATTTATCACCGCAAACTTCTGGATCTCATCTGCCTATCTAACTTTCTGCCGCCCCCTGCAACGCTTGCCTTCTCTAGGGATCCACTCTGCTACCCTTAATAACCAGCGGTTATCTTGCCTTCGCCTTACATGCCCTGCCCACGTCCATTTCTTCTTCTTATGTCTACTAATATGTCTTTAACACCAGTTTGCTCCGTGACCCACTCCACTCTGTTCTTGTCCCTTAATATTACACCTATCATTTTCCGCTCCATTGCCCGCTGAGTCGTTCTCAACTTAAGTTGAACCCTCTTAGTGAGCCTCCAAGTTTCTGCCCCGTCGGTGAGTACCGGTAAGATGCAGCTGTCATACACTTTCTTCTTAAGCGACAATGGTAGGCTGCTATTCATTATCTGAGAATGTCTGCCATACGCACCCCACCCTATTCTGATCCTTCTAATTTTCTCTGCCTAATGGTTGGGATCTGGGGTCACAACTTGGCCTGAGTAGATATATTCGCTTACCACTTCCACTGCCTCGCCACCTATCTTAAGCCGCTGTGCTGTCCCGAGGTTATTGATCATTACTTTAGTTTTCTGCATATTAATTTTCAGGCCCACGGTTCTACTCTGTTCGCCCAGTGCGGAAAGTATGCTTTGCAATTTGTCCCCCAGTTACCTAGTTAAAGAACCTACAAAGCAGCAATTGCGCCCTCCACACCTACAACTACGTAAGCCAATTTTTAACTGGCCGGACCGCTACGATTGCATTCGGTCACCTCCATAGGTTTTCCTTCCACCCACCACCCAAGGGAACGCCACAAGTCTCAGTAATATCCTGCAGAAGAACAGAAAGTTGGGCTAGTTGTTATGTGTTCATCTTGGTGGAATACACAAGCGCTCAAAAAAAACAAGGACGAAGGAAGAAGTAGACAACACGGCGCTTGGTTAATAACGTCGAAGTAATTATCACGTAGAAAAGGGCCCGATGTAATCGAAATGTACTGCAGAAGAACGGAAAGTTGGGCTAGTTGGTATGTGTTCATCTTGGTGGAATACAGAAGCGCTGAAAAAAACAAGGACGAAGAAAGAAGTAGAGAACACGGCGCTTGGTTACTAACGTTGAAGTAATTAGCACGTATAAAATATCACCATTCCTCTTCAGTATCGAACTTCTCGGGCTACCACCAGCTCTTGACTGCCTCACATTCACTACGCACTCTACGCCGATGACCTCAGCATATGGACTACCGGGGGTTCAGTAGGCGACCAGGAAGACTCACTCCAAAAAGCTATCGACGCCGCTCTCATCTATGTGACAACCTGCGGACCCACTTGCACCCCGGCAAAATCGCCTCTAGTCGTCCTCCGCGCCCCCTCTGTGGCAGACGACCGTCTCCACCTCCTGAGCCCTCACTCACCATACAGGATAAACCCGTTCCCAAGGTGACCGTTCTTCGGGTACTGGGACTTCAAGTTCAACAAGACGGGGCTGGCTACGCAACTATCATCTAACTGCAAATCACCGTACGGCAACTAGTTGGCCTCATTCGACGAATCACCCACCGCCGTCAAGGCCTTAAAGAACGAGAGACTGTACGTATTGTACAGGCTCTCTTAATAAATCGCATAACATACGGCATTCCGAATCTCACAATAAAACCGGCGGAACGCAATATATTAAACGCCCTCATACTGCGCAGTTACAAAATGGCACTTGGGCTACCTATCACCACGTCAACAATCCGTTTTCAACAACTCGGAGTTCACAACACCTTTGAGGACCTCATCGAGGCGCACCTCACCAGCCAAAAAGAACGCCTCCTCCTGACAACCACTGGTCGCTCAATATTCAGTCGTCTCGGCAACCCTGCCCCCCCGGAAAATACTCTTCAGCCCATTCCACCAGCTACCCGCCGTTACATCACTGTCTCCCCTATACCCCGCCACATGAACCCAACGTATAACCAAGGCCACCGCAAGGCGCGGGCTGATCACCTTTACGCCAAGTACGGATCTCGGGACGACACTCGATATGTGGATGCCTCTCCATACTCCTCGCACTCAGCCCACACATTGGCCGTCATCGAGTCCATGGGACTTCTTGTGAACTCAGCTACAACCCTTACCAACAACATTCGAACAGCAGAAGAAGTAGCAATCGCCTTGGCCGGCAACACTGATCTAGAGTACGTGACAAACCTGACAGAGTCCCACACCGCTTGCCGCCACTACCAAGATGGAGCAATCTCAGCCACTCCCTTCGCATTCTTGCCCAACGACCGACACCAACTCCCGATATCCGCAATGTGTGGACACCGGGTCACACGGCTACCCCCGGGAATGAGGCGGCCCACGCCTCTGCCCGTGACCTCGTACCCGGGCGCCCTCGGAAGCTGATGACCCAACTGCTTCTCCGCCCATACCCCTCGCTACGCTGACATCCTAGTCCGTTTACGCCGACAACGCCAGCACTTCTCTCCATCCCATCCGAACACTCCCAAGGCTGACGAGTGCATCTTATGGCGGCTGCCAAGCGACACCGTTCGCCATGGCACACGGCTTCATGCTATTTGTCCTGCACAGTGCTATCTAAAATGCAAACACTGCCAATTCCCATGCACCCAATACCGCATGGTATGGGAGTGCCACCTAACCACAACTCTACTACTCATTCCAAACCCAACCCCTAAACAGTGGGACGGCCAGCTGGCTAGCGGCGACCTGGGTGACCAGCAAGAGCTGATATCCCGGGTGCCACTGGCCGCACTTGCCCAGAGCCTCCAGGACTGTGGACCACCCCGCAAGAGAGGAACGGCTCAACTAACTCCGTTCCAGCTCAATAAAACGTTTTCACCACCACATATAAAAAAATTGTTCTCTCGCAAATGCTTCTCAGACAGTATTATGAAATGCATAATATGAAAACAAAAAAATGCTTACATTCGCACCCTTACTGGCCTGCTCGAGAAATATTGGTATGCGTTAACAAAGCTTACCACCCGATTAAAGCGTTTAAAAACGTCACTGTACGCTCTAAGTATTATTTCGCGATGTGCGTGCGAGCGCACCTGACGTTAATAGCTATGCATTGGCGATTTTTTCTGTCCACTGTATGCGCCAAATGGCAATTTCAACTTGCATGTTTCCATAGCTGACAGTTAGTCTATACCGAACCGGCAACAGCTGATAACGCGCGGCAGGAACACAACGCACCCGTGTCAGCTGTAAGTCGAGTGACAATTATAACTTCATCTCTGCAACTTTTTCATCGCACGTAGAAACATGAAGCACAAAAAAAAATAACTTCAATACCCATGCAGATTTAATGTGTTACAGCCTCTCATATTCATAATATAGTGGGCCCACGTCCAACAATTTTAGCAGGGGCCAAAACGGAAAGCTTACAAAACCAGCTTTAGAGCATTCTTAACTCCTCCATAGTTGTGTTTCATTACACGGTCTTTCAGGCCTGAGGAATTTATTTTGTTACTCTAAGAGAGTACGTAGACCAAGAAAACAAAAGCTGCAGATGACATCTACGTTAAGGTGTTAAGGTGTACGACGCGATTGCGTTACTTCATCAGCGATGAGACGTTCTGGAAGAAGTTTCTGCATTTTCGTGCTTTCTAAGCAATGATCTTCAGTTAAGACATTACAACTAGCGGCAATGATTTTTACTCGCCGTGGCCATGGAAAGACAGAGGCAAAGTGCGCTTGTGTAGCTATATATAGATGTCGGCGTGAAAGGTGCGGCTGCAGGGTGTTCTTGATTGAGAAGGCGCCCGTGCCAGTGTTTCAAAATTTTGTTCTATAGCATCGTTGCCTTTCTGCACTTTTTTTTACTTTTTTGGTTTTCTCTCTAAGTTGGAAGGAAACTAACAGAGGAACTTTATTAAGATATAATGAGAATTTGGGAAAAGTGGGAAAACACATGGTTGGGAGCTCAAAGGTGAAACCCCAAGTGAACAGCGCAGATGCAGCCGCTTTTTTTCTTGCTCCCTCAATAATCCCACGGTGATCAACTGGTGACGAGATAAAGCGCGCTCCCATGTTTCTACGATAATAAAATAAGTAATGCTTCCGTTGTTACTCCACGAGCATGTCTTCAAATATGACCAGCTTGCGTGCAAGATTGGAGGTTTCCTCGTTATAGCAGCTTGCGTTTCCTACAAAACATTTTCGCCCAGCTAGATTTGTGGACATAAGTGTTGGTTTGTATCCTGGACAGAGCTCGCGGTTCTTCGGCGCTGAGATCCCCATTTGGCTCGAAGGGTGGTGTTCCTAGGCGTAGGTTAAAGGCGAACTGCAATGAAATTTTGGGCTCCTTAAATGCACTATTTTCGTTATTATTACCTTAAAAGCTTCTATCTGCAAAGTTTGGAGGCCCAAATATGCATCGCTGCATCTTAAACGAAGATCAAGAACGCTCTTTTCAAACTGAAACGGGGAAAAAAAGGCGGCCGTTATGGCCGGCCGGAAGTGACGTTACACTTAGGAATCGAGTGGGCGTAGCCATAGAGTTTCTTACAATATACACTACAGTGGAATCTGGCGCTAGCTTCTGTGTCGTCTGGGCCGCCTGTGTCGTCTTGGGCTGCCATTAGATCATGCGCTCGCTTAAATTTCATCATTGGCTTCGATTAAAACGTTTTAGTGACCGAAAATTTTAAAAATGTTCCACAAAAATGCGAAAATTAGTCTGCAATTATGTAAGTGGAAAATAAAACAGGCTGCTTTAAAATTAAGAAAGAAGGACGTAAAACGTATTTTTGCCAGAACATTTGTTCCTGGTATTTTGCAGGCCAACGTAGTAGTAATGTCGAACAATGGTAATATTTGGGGAGGAAACTCATAGACTCTTTTTTTATTAACTTTACCATAATATCAAGTAATAAGTTTTTTGAAGAGTTTGGAAAGTTTTCGCAGCGTACGTATGCAAACGACACCTTCGTGGTGAACCGGTGCACCGACCGTAGGCTGCAGTTTAACAAGAAAAAAGAAAACGTGGCGGAAAACAGTCGTGGTCGATCACAGGATAGGACGGACTCAGGCGCCAGTATCTGTCTTATCTTGGCTTCGTCGAAGTACCATTTGTTTATTTTAGATGCAAAGCATCTCTTGCTCTCGGCTCCGTCGTCCGTCGTCCGTCGTCTATCCATCCGCCGGCCCAGGAAGACACCGGCAACACTGTCGCTCCAGCATCTCATGGTCGGGGCTATGTCCCTCCCTTGTTGTAGCTCCGTGCACACCCCCAATGTGCATGCTCGGATCATCTCGTGCCGGCCCAGGAAGACACCGGTAACAATGTCGCTCCAGGATCCACTACAGGATAAGACATCACCGGGCGTTCAGCAAGCCGAGCATGCGCAGTGGGGGTGTGGACGGCTCAACGACAAGGGAGGGACATAGCCCCGTCGCATCTAACAAAATTACACCATCTTTCCTAGGGGAATCCTGAGTAGTATGCGTAGCAGGCATGGGCTCAACGCAGTTACCCATTTCGTAGTTCCGGTAAGATAAAAGTTTGGTAGTTACCATGGCAACGAAACTGTAAATATAACGGTAGCTACGTACCTGAACCTAACGGAAACGACAAAATGAAAACTAATGGGCACTTGAATCGACACCATGGCTGCTTTGCATACTACTAAGGGTTCCCCTATGGGAATATGGTGTAATTTGTTTTTTCATAGGCTACAAATTTCGCCGCTGCATAATACCCGCTCAGTCATACGTCCTTGGACTGCGGCATGACCAACGTCAAGTGCGATCACCCACTGCCTGCTGTTTCACCAAAAACGGCTACCACAGAACAGGAAGGATTTGATGATGATGGTTGGGGTTTATTGGCGCAAGGCCGACTATGGGCAAAGAGCGCCAGAGAAGAAGTTACTGAATTATGATCAGAACCTAAACACTAAAACATGTGACTAAAACTAAAGGTGATGCAAGACAAAAGACAATGGAGATGGCTGGTGTATAGGGCCAGGATGATTACACGTGATATGACAAGAGCTGCACAAAGTTTATTTCAGCTAAAAACTTAAAAACACGTTGACTAGAAAACATTGGTTCGTCAGCTAAAAAGTATGATGGGTGCAGAGGAATGTGTCGTCTGTATAATTCAGGGAAATTTTTGTGTCGTGTTGTGTCAAGTGCCTTGCATGTGATTAGTATGTGGACTACGGATATGCCCTTTCCACACCTGCTACACGTGGGTCCCGAAGTCCCAGTGAGCAGGTGGGAGTGCGTCGCATGTGTGTGGCCTATCCGCAGCTTAGCCAGGGCGACTTCAGTGTATCTGTTGTGTGAGTCAGTTATGTAGCGTCCCAGTTGCGGTTTTATGACGTGTAGTTTGTTGTCTGTTTGTTGACTCCAGTGTAATTGCCATGTGTTACGAAGCTGTCATCTGATGTGTGTCTTTAGGTCGGTGTAAGGTACTGGTGTAATGTCAATTGTAGTCATGAGAGCAGCATCACCAGCCATTTGGTCAGCGGCCTCATTGCCAGGGATTCCACAATGCCATGGTACCCAGCATATAGTTATTTCAAGATTTGAGGCATATGCAGACATTATTACCTTGAAAAGAGCATTTATCACAGAGTTTTTAGATGACCTTCCTAATGACAGTGCCTGTACAACGTTTTGAGAGTCTGTACACAATGGACTTGGGAATTTTATGTTTGATGATGCGGTTTGAAACGAGTAAAATGCCATATGCTTCTGCCGTGTAAATACTGTTAAGAAAATTCAATGTTTTGCTTACTCTAAAATTTGGTCCGTGCGCTGTACAAGATACTGTAGAACCAGTTTACGACGCGTCGCTATAGAATTCTGCGCACCTGTACTTGTCCTGCAGGAACAGGAAGTGCTGCAGAATTGCATTCCTGGGTACCCTATTTTTTTCTACAAGAGTGAATGACAGGTCGCATGGTACAGAACGAAGATGCCACGGTGCGATGAAATTATGAATGGGTGTCTTGTGCGTGTCTGAAAGGGGGACATTGAGTGCAGAAGCCTCCTCCCTATCTCTGAGAGAGAACGGCAAGGGAATAGATGGCCTGTTTAAAAAGAGTTGTAAATTTGATGTATCGTTCATGATGGGATTAAAAGGATGGTTGATCAGAGACATGATCTTGGATGCATACAACAGGTCAACATACTCCCGCTAATGCCCTAGGCACCATTTGTCGCACTCGGCATAAAGACTTTCAAGAGGGCTAGTGCGGAATGCGCCACATGAGAGGCGAAGGCCTAGATGCAGCACTGGGTCGAGCATTTTCAGTGCTGTTTTTGTAGCAGACCCGTACGCGACACTGCCAAAGTCGAGCCGAGCCCCACCAAGGCCGTGTAAAGGCGCAGCAGGAGTTGTTTGTCGGCCCCCTAAGATTGATGTCAGAGGACCTTAAGAATATTCATTTATTTTTAAGCATTTGAATTTCAGCTGTCTGGTATGCGGGATGTATGTAAGCTTTTCGTCGAATAAAATGCCTAAACACTTGTGTTCCTTGTTCACAGGAATCGACACGCTGTAAAGAGTGATGTCTGGGTCTGGGTGGACCCCACGCTTCCTGGAGAATACAACACAAGAGCTCTTTCCGGGATTAATTTTGAAACCATTTTTGTCTGCCCAGCCGGCAAGCTTCTTGACGCCGAGCTGGACTTGACGTTCGCAGATGGTCATGTTACATGATTTAAAGGATATCTGGACGTCGTCTACATATATAGAATAAGAGATTGTGGGTGGCAATGCCTTTCCAAGTGGGTTCATCTTAACTATGAAGAGCGTGCAGCTCAACACTCCACCTTGCGGAACGCCATTTTCTTGCACATGTAACTTTGACAGTGCAGAACCAACTCTGACGCGAAAGGTTCACTCCGACAGATAACTAGAAAGCTTGTTAAACATATTACCAGAAAAACCGAATGACTTGAGGCCAGTAAGGATCCCATAACGCCAAGCGGTGTCATAGGCCTTTTCGAGGTCGAAAAACACAGTTAAACCGAACTGTTTGTGAATGAAGACATCCTTAATGTATGACTCTAGTGCCACAAGTTGATCATTTGTGGATCTCGCTGCCCTGAAGCCTGCCTGGCAGCGCTCCAGAAGGCCCTTATACTCCAAAACGTACACGAGCCGCCGGTTTATCATCTTCTCGAGAAGCTTGCACAGGCAGCTGCTCAGGGCAATGGGTCGATAGCTAGCGGGAGAAGAAGGGTCCTTCCCTTCTTTCAAGAATGCTACAACTATGGCATCCCTCCAATACTTTGGAATGTGCCCCGAAAGCCATATCTTGTTGAAAAGGTGAAGAAGTGTTACATGAGTGTGTGTGTGTAAGTTCTGTATCATTGTATATGTAATGTTGTCTGGGCCTGGAGCTGAGGGTTTACACGTGCTCAGAGCACCCCTCAGCTCATGAAGCGTGAACTCGGAGTTATAAGAAGTGGCTGACCTGTCATTGTCATGTAAAGGCTTCTTTTCGGCCACGAGTTTGTGTTTCATGGAAGTGTTTGTGTAGTGTGCTGAACTGGAAACGTGTTGGAAGTGTTGTGCGAGTGTGTCAGCCTGGTCTTCCAGTGTGTCTCCTGTTCTACTGACCAGGGGCAGGCTGTGTGTCTGTTGTCCTTTGAGTTTGCGTATACATGTCCATACCTTGCGTGTGTCTGTGTACGAGTTTATAGATGTTATAAATGAGCGCCAACTATCTCTTTTTGCCTCACGGCGCACACGTTTTCCGAATGCCTTGGCCCGTTTGAACAAAGGAGGTTTCCCGACGTGGTGTACCGACTGAGGATACCCCAGGCCTTGTTTTGGGCCTCTCGCGCCCGCCTACAGTCCTCATTCCACCACGGCCTCCGCTGGTTGCGTGGGGCCTCAGAGGCGTGGGGAATGGACATTTCGGCAGCGTCGAGGATGTGCGCCGTGAGGAGTTGTGCGGCTTCATGTACGTGTAGGTGTCCTATGGATGTGTGATGTAGTTTCGATGTCTCTGTAAATGTGTTCCAGTTAGCTCGTGCTTCATTGAACCTATTATGGGAAGATGAACTGCTTGGGCCTTTACCTATATATGCAAGTGAGGTAGGGAAGTGGTCACTGCCATATGGGTCAGTTCCCACACCCCACTCGAGAAGAGGAAAGAGAACTGCGGAGCCAATAGCCAAGTCAAGACATGAGTATGCCTTGTGTCGCATGTTATGATATGCAGGCTGTTTATTGTTATGCTCCCGAAGGCATGCTCCCGAAGATGTAAGGAATTTCTCTATCAGGCGACCTCGGGCATCCGTTCTGGACGAGCCCCAAAGAGAGTTGTGAGCATTAAGGTCGCCTGTAAGGATGTATGGTTCATGCAGCTGGTCGACCAGCGCCTCAAAGTCAGAGCTCAGAACTGCAAGATCAGGGGGAATGTATATGAAGCATATCGTTATCAACCTATTAAATATTATTGTGCGAACGGCTACAGCCTCAACGACGGTGTTCAAGGTTACAGGATGGCATGCTAAGGCTTTGCGGGCGATTATGGCAACCCCGCCAGAAGAGTGTGTGCAGCCATCCCTGTCTTTCCTGTATACCAGGTAACTATTCATGAAATTAGTGTGTTTGGAATTCAGATGTGTTTCCTGGACACACATTACACTTGGCTGATTGGCATGCAGAATCTCATACACGTCGTCAAGATTATTCAGAAGGCCTCTGCAGTTCCATTGAACAATATTTTCTCTTCCCATTATTATGCGTTCAGGGTTACTGGAGTGTGACTATTTATGTAGGGTCTTTCGGGGCTTGCACTCTTGGGAGGGGTTTTCTGGCCTTCTCTACTGACCTGGACCTCGCAGCCCGTTCCTTCCGCTTCGATGAAAGCCGGAAGGGCTCCACTCCATGTCGTCATCTCAAGGCAAGGGGGTGCCCAGCGAACTGGGCCCCCTTGACGTTGAACGCTTTCGGGTGTTCTTTGCCTGCGCTGCCAGTGCCGAAGGCGTGGGGAGCACCACAGATGGCCCAGGCAGTGAGGCGAAGGAGGGGGTCACTGCGACTGCCTCCGTCTCCATCTCGTCCGGGCCCTCGCGTGTGCTTCGGGCCGGTGGAGAGGGGGAAACGGTGGGTGCAGCAGCATCCCCACCGGACGTGGATGCCACCACAGCCGCTGCTGGCTCAGCGAGCGGTGCGGAGGCGGGTTGGGATGCCAGAGGCAACCCTGGGGGGGGGCGGCGGCGGGACCAAGTCCGACTCGCGGTACTGGGCCCCGCCGAAACCAGACGCCGCTTCGCCCCCCAGCGAGCTGCGTCGGCGTACCTCCCCAGGGGAGAAGAGGCGAACCTCTTTCGCGCCTCGGGGAAGGTGATGTTTTCTGTTACCTTTATGTAAATGATTTTTTTCTCTAGTTGAAACTTTTCACAAGCGCGAGAGTATGCTGCATGTGGACCCTGGCAATTCGGGCAGGTAAGGTTGGTTGCAGTGCAGTTGTCGGATAGATGATCATGCTGGCCACATTTGGCACATGTTGTTCTGCCACGACAGGAGTTGGTACCATGCCCGAACCTCTGGCACTAGAAACAGCGCCGCGGGTTCGGGATGTATGGCCGGACAGAACAACGGATGAAACCTGCGTTGACATGCTAGGGCAGTGTGCAGCGGTCGAAAGTCAGAATCAGATGTTTGGTGGCTATTTCTTTGTTATCTCTCCTAATGACGATGCGCCTTACTGCTGTCACGTCTTGATCTTTTAGGCCTTCGAGCAGATCGGTCTCTGTCTCGGTTAGGAGGTCTGGCTCAGATATCACACCCTGGCAGCTGTTGAGGCTGCGGTGGGGTGTGACTCTGATATCCAGGTCTGCCATGTGGGTTTGGCTCATGAGAGTTGTGGCTTGCCTCTGTGAGTTAACCTCAACTAGGACCTCGCCAGTTCTTAGTTTTTTAGCTTTGTATGTCTTGCCAAGGATAGATTCAAGAAACTTGGATACAAGGAGTACAGATTGTGAGGAAAGAGGCTTGGATTTGTCAACCAATTCAACTATCAAAAAACGTGGGTAGTTGTCAGGTTTCGGTGAGTTGATGGCAGGAAGAGGTGGAAAAGATTATTCGGTGCGGACCCTTTTCAAGGTCCGATCATGTTTGGAGGGGGTTTTCGATTTACCATATGGCATAGGAAAAAGCAGGGGACGGGGGTACTTCCTCCGTTCGGGTTACCCATCCGCCGGAGCTTGACCTGGCCTCCGACGGCCACCGTTCCAAGTTTCTACCCTTCACCTTAAAACTCGTTACCACGGTCGGTTACAGCGTGAGTATGGGGGCTCGGGGTCCGCGGTATCGCCAGTACCGTCACCATGAATACTCAAGGTGCCCCGGGCGGGGAGGAAGGATTTCGGCTTCCTCGTAGCTCGTAGACTTGTTAATGCATAGTGAAGAAAGGAAATCCCCAAAACCACTTAAGAATCCAATTGTCACGCCAAACGTAAGCCAAAAAGGGGGGTCTTTCCATAAACCCTCACGACTACATGGATTACCAGGCGCAGTTTACTCTCTAGTATCCTTACTAAGACACTCTATGGGCGCCGCCCGCGGTTTTCCCATGGCTGCCTCTGAGAAGACGGCGCACATTTGATGTGTTTAGGGTCGTCCGTTTCTTCAAACATTAAAAACATGTGCGAAAAGAGGTTGGGAAGTTCCTGCAATCATTTTTGCTTCCCTGTGAACTGCTGCGACGCGCTATCGTCATCCCGTAAAACGAAAACAGAGGCATCGTGAGGCGTCATGCCGAAGCCGGGAGCAAGGAAATGGGTACCCAAAAGGCGGTGTTGAGGGCTAGATGGGCGCCGGAGCAGCCAATATGCCCGGTGCCAATCGAACAATGCTGTGTTTGTAAGAGAAAAGAAAGAAAAAAAAATGACACCATCTCCCAGAAGGGAATTACGTGGTGATGCAAACAATCTCGTTGCCAACCCCCCGTATCGCGCGCGGCCGCTTTCGCGGCGTGGTCACGTTAACGAGTGGCATCCGGATCCGCTTGGCGACATTGACGTGCCGAGGCGGCTTCGCTTTCTCGCAGTGTGGGATGCGCTGCTCGACGCTGGCGTTTCGAAGCGGCTTTACTTTCGCCAGTTCACTGACAGACTTGTTGGCGTCCATTCAGTTCATCAGACAAGCAGCAACTGAGAGAGCGGCGCGCGGACCGGAGGAGAGGATGGGCAGTGTGCGCGCTATCGTAAAGCTGGTGGGGAGAAGGAGAGAGGGGGAGCAGTGCGCACGCTATCCCACAGCTGGCGGGGAGAGAGGGAGAGGAGGAGAGCGGCGTTATCGCACAGCTGGTGGGGAGAGGGGGAGAGGTGCGGACGGACGCCGACGGACGTACATAGCCCCGAGCAAGAGATGCTTTGCATCTAAAAGCTACCGTGGAACGAAGGCGTCAAAACATGCCGGCTAGCCTGTAAAAATTTGGATTCAGCGCATGTTATCGAGGTTCAAATACAGAATTTTATTATTTTTGTTTACACGGGACGTTTTGTTCTTGTTAGCAGGGTGCCCGCGCCAGATCTTTAGATAATGATGACATGCAGAAGGAAAGCACTGCAGTGCCTTTGCTGGCGTCGTGAAACAGTGACCTTTCCAGAGGCTCATTGCTGCCAAATGTGCCCACTCTTTATGGTTTTTTTTTCTATCTGGTGCGAGAAATGTTGCCAACAGCGGATAGTGTTTATTTGTTTTGGACGAAGTTCGAACTGAATCGATCCCGTGCAGTGCGCCGTGTGCCGTATTTTTCCCCTCCCCTACCGGCGCGATAACAGTGACAACAGCGTATACCCGTGCGCCGGCCATGCTCGCTCCACTCGAGCTTTTGAATAGCCGACCAGCCGCCATCATGCAGTACACCACACAGCTATCTGCCATCTTCATTCACGCCCCGACCGGCCGCGCAAGAGCGTATCATCTCGCATCGGCCGTTCTGCGTATGGCGCACTCCCAGAGATGTCCAAACGCGAGCTTGCGGTGCACCGCACAGCTGCCGTAGTCGTTCGTGCGCCGACGCATTGAGCAGCCGTGCCAGCAGCGCATCGCCTCTCGTTGGCCGTCCAGGCGTCTCACGTGCGCGTCGAGTCGACCGAGAGCCTGCTGCCTCCGTCGCGACCACGAAATCGGCCGCTGTGCAACTTTCTGCACTCGCTAGCCGACTCTTTATTGCTCGCGCTGACCAGCCCCGGAACAAATTTGCTCTACGAATTTGCTCTTTATGTCTCGGCAACCCAGAGCTGCTTCAGCTTCTCGCATTAAAGAAACGCGTGAAAGCAATTATTCATGCAAAAGGCAAGAATTACACTGCGAACGCGCGTGAGGCCGCACGTAAAAGGGCTACTGTGGAGAGGCGACGGCAGCACGGGTGTCCTGACTGGCTCGTCACATCCGCAAGTTTGCCGCAGTGGAGACAAGTTGTGGCGACACTCCGCTAGGTGCTGCATCGGCTGAAGTGTTGTGTTTTCGAAAGGTTTTGATAAATATACTGCGCATTTGTGGAGTTTAAAATTAGGTCACAAGAGATTTTAGTGTGCGTAGCACACGTGTAAGCAGAATTTGGGGCAGGTAAAGTTTCGTTGCAGCTGAAGGGCACCTCCATATTTTTCGTGATAGCGCAGTCTGGTACTCGCGGTCGCACGGAGTATGGTATGCGAGTTCGAATGTTTTGTAGTCGGTTCCGTTGTGACCTTGAAGACCTCCGTGTCCGTGTGCCAGTATGATGCTTACTGCCATCCTTGTCGATAGAAAAATCTTTTTTATGTGTTTAGGAATTATGTCTGCAGGCAAAAGACTAATGGCTTTTTGAGAGTCGTTAAATAATGATGTTTAGGCTGATATTCAATAGCTCCGAAGGCATATCGCCGACATTTTCGGTGATGGTGAAATGTGGGAGGTTGACGGATGCTTGATTATTTCGTTTTAGTTAGTTTCGGTAACTTTCTGTAACGACAGGTTGTAGGATATCAGTGTCGTGATCAATGCCTGCATTAGGCTTGCTCTATGTTTTTTTCTCTCTTTCTAGCTCTTCTCTTGGCTAAATGCATTACATGTGGCCAGATAGGTAAAGATTTTCTATATTTTGCTGGTTGTGAAATCACCTGTGCCGCTTCTCGGTACGGCCAAAGCCGAGCAGTTTTTACATGGCCGTCTTCTCGGACGACATCCTGACCAGTTTTAAGGTGATTTTTAAAGGAACCATGAAAGCAAAACATGTGTTATTCAAAAGATTAGGTGTTTCCTAGTGCCCCAAGTGCTTTCCCGGAAGCAAGCGATGCTTTTTTCACTGAGAAATCAGGCAATTTAAGCCACTTTTTTAAAGCTCCCGCTGAATTGCACATTTCGTGACGTGAACAATGGCGTCATATGAGCCGGTACATGAAACAGATACTTAGTATGTCGACTCCACACAGCACCCACCCGCAGGAAACAAACAGGAACCGGAACTTGCTTTGGAAATACTAGTAAAACCTAGTACACCCGCAGCCCTGGTCAAGGAATCGCCTGATCTGGACAACAAAGCTCTCGTCGAGGAGCTCGGGCTTCAATTTACAACCTCACACCACTTGAATGCTCTATTCTAAGTTCGTGAGCGGCAGGAGTTGTGGGATACACGGATGTACCGGAAAGCTTCCATTGCGCGATACCCACAACCGACGAAGGCCCAGCTGTCACCGCTGCCTCGTCAGCCCCGTCGTCACGGACGATTACAAACTGGTACGTATGTGCTGTATTTTTATTACGGTTAAAATATTTCCACTTCAGTAGCAGTATCGCTTATGCCAGTTGGCGGGTGTCGTGTACGGAAAGCCGTTCGCACGAGCTCTCTGCTCCCACCAGAAAGATACGAGCGTCAATGCGCGGTGTGTACGGCATTTTTTTTCCAAGGTAAGAGCGCTTAGACTGCGATATGACGAAGTCGGCGACGAGCGGCGGCATGTCCCAGCAGTGAGCTAATGTCAGGGTTCCTGCCCCAATCACTTCGTCGGGACGAAGCGAGCACACTCGTACTTCCTTTAGCTCCCTTTCTCTTCCGTTTGCAAAGTTCACAAAACATAACCAATTGCTTTCCCGAGGTTCATCGTTGGGCAGGGATGTCGCACTCCCTCGATGATTTGCATTGGTATTTCAGGATGCAGCAACGAACTTTCATTGTAAAGTACTCAAAAAAACTGCAGTTTTCGGTGGTTGTAAACTGAAAACGAGCTCGTAGCGACAGCAGCCAGCCAACACGACCACCATTCCGAAACTTCTGCGACGAGCGGCACTATCTCGTCGCTGCTTGCTGTTCCTTACTCCCCTCGTTTCTATTTTTCCTTTGCTGGTTGGCGGTATGACGTCAACGTCCTGCCAAGGAGTTAAGATACCAAGCAAGGTCGCGGCTGCGCGTGCTAGAACGGTTCGCTGGCCCCGAAGAGCCTCGAACTAGAAAATTCATCTGCGTGACGGCAAGATGAACACCTCGGCCGGCGGTAGTTTCGTACGCATTGCGTACATGTTTGCGTGTTCGTTCGGAGTTTCAACCATTTACTCCACCGTTCTCAGTGTCATAAAATGGATGTGCAGTATGTTTCACGGGCATATAGCTCACTATGCAAACTGGTTAGACCTGCCCTACTTGCATTTGCTTTTGCCGGCCGCCGCCAATCGCAGAGCATTCTAGTATGACATCATAGGTTCTGTTACGGGAAATGAGCAAGTGGGTCGCATGGTCATAACCTTTTTTCCTAATTATGTAGCCTATTTGCGCAAACTTCGCGTTAAAAATGGTGGCAGTATGGTTCTAACGAGGAGATCTTACGAATGAACGAAACGTGTGTTTTCTCTTCATGGCTCCTTTAAAGGCTATGTCTCTGGCCCCGCGCGGGGCACGACACAGAGAACCCCCCCCCCACCTGCGATGGCTACTGCCCCGCAGAAGTTACCTCAAGCTAAACTAATCACATGACTTCCTGTGATGTCACTAATTATGCGACATAATTACGTGATCTTTTTTTGCACAAACGGGGCCTGAAGACGGTTGGTACGGCGCTGAGTTTACGACGTGTGTGCCCAATGTTTATTGCGAGATTCTGGCTGCCGTTCCATCCGCAAGCATGACACATTGTTACGTCCTTACCACTTTGCACAGCGGCTGCCTCGCGGCGTTTTCTTCTAGTTGGAGGATTGCTTGTAATTATTTACATCTGGTATTACTTTCTGCAGCACGCCTTGGTAAGCCTAAGTCATCTTTTGTTTTGCAGGCTACTTCGCCCCGAATTTTTTCATGCTCCTAGAACTGTCTTGTTCCCGTTATATAGGTTGCTAGCTTCATATTGTCTTACAATTCGCGTGCCATCGGCCTTACGCTCCTGCATTCGTTATCCACTTGTGCCTGGGTCCTTGCAGGCCAATCCTTGTGTTTTGATTCTGGGGGCTCGATGACAAAACGTGCGGATTAGTATTTTTTCAGTGCGTTGCACCGTGGCTAACGAGGTAGTTGACTTTGATGACATGCTAACATGAGCGACGCAGTGTCAGCGGCGTCAGCGCCGGCATGAATCAAGTATCATCCATTAGCCCAGGGCGTCGTCGAAGGCATTCAGTCCTCGCATGTAGCTTCTTCTGCAATTTTTCTCGGGAGGAAGAGAGCACAGCTCCACTTTCGTGGGTGGCCTGGTGAATAGGCCAGCCCAGAAGTGATATCGCTGAAACAAGCCAAAACCAGCCGCAGACTTGCTGGCTTCCTGTGCAAGGAGGCTTAACGTTTAACTGTGCAAGTTTGGGAGAAGTCAACCCGATAAGATCGCCGTTTGTGCCGAGCTTCACACTTCTGTTAAACAATGCTTTAAAGTTTCGTGCGCATAAGGTGAACAAGTGACACTTATTGTTTGTCTATGGTTCTCAACTTTGTTGCTTCCAATACTATTGTGCTTTCATGGTAGGCAAGACTTAAATTGAGCAGCGAATTTTAAGTAATCTGTAGGCAGCCATTATTGAATGCACAGGAAACAACATGTTGTTTCCCTTGAAATTTTTCATAGAGGGTACGTGGAACTGCCAATTAGCAAGTTTATGAAAAGTTCTTATCTGCTCAAATGCATGTAAAGAGGTGAAAAAAGATAGATAGGATAGCCCTCCACCCTCATTAGTCGATCGTCCCATACTGTCTAATAATTTCATTCATAAGTTTGTTCACTGCCTCTTTCAACCTGGTTAGTCAACAAATTTTTATCATGCATCTGATGTGATTATGTATTTTGATATGCTTCTTTCTTGTTTACTCTTAGGCTTGGCTTGGATGTCAATATAGCCAACCACAATACATTTATGCCCACTCAGTGGGATGGGCGAGTGATGATGAACTCTTCTCGCGAAGGCATACAGTGGTTTCACGAATTCTGATTGGCTGCGACATCAATATACCCATTCAACTCAACATTAATACTTGTATTTACAGCTGGGTGCTTAGTTGTTTGCTCTGTGTGTTTGGGGGTAGGGGAACAGTAAAAGTTTTGATTTCGAAGAGATATTTTATGTTCTATTGCTTTTCACTCTGCGCTTTTAAAAAAAACTTTCAGCTGATTGCCTAAGGGAATATGCTTAGCCATTAGGGCCATAATACAGTCCAGCCCACTTATAACGATACCGTTTATCAGATATAACGATGAACAGCTGTGGCACCGTCAACTTTTGTATTATTTCTATGGTAAAATAAACCACTTATTATAATGCTCCGGTGCCACGATATCGGATATAACGATTGCATCCGGTTATATTGTGCACCAAAAGTGCTACAGTGACGACTCTAATGACGCGGCTCCGCAGCCTACTCAGGTAGTGTCTTCGTAGGAGGCCCAATGCGTGACACAGTCCCTCAGAACTTTGTTTCCGCCAAGGGAATTTTACTCCGCTAGGTGAAGCACCTATATAGAAGCTCTTCGAAGAAAATATTTGCACTACCTCCACACGCGGCAAACAATGGTGACCGACTGTGGCCTCTTTTCCGCAAATTAGTAGTATTGCGACCTGCTGGCTTGCGAATATAAAATGTTTTGAGCTGTGTTCGTCGGTTTATTTCGAAACCCGCTTATAACAATCATCGGGTATAACGATGGGATTTCCTTGACACTTGGATATTGTTATAAGTGGACTAGTCTGTACAGTGCCCCATGTTTTGTTAACTACGATGCGCATCCCAGCAGAACCCAACTGCTAGGAAGCACGCTCACGGGTGGTGTACAGGCACCATGTGTTGGGTGCTATGTGCCTATTAGCTTTACAAGAAAAAAAAAAACAGGCATAGAAACTATTTTTTAATTTAACAACGTTAAATATACTTTAATGAGCACATCTATGAGGAAATTATTCTTGTACAGCTTGACATTTACCGCTCCCGAGAGTACTTCTTAATAACTTGTGCAGGAACTGGAGGCAAGGACACCTTTGTGGATGTGAATGTCTTTATTGGTGTTTGCGAATATTGCAGTACAGCTGAAAGGTGTATGTATTATGGATGGCTTCAACATTGAAATGGTTGTAATGAACGTACTTCTGCTTTGGTATCCATAAGCAGTACGTGAGCATTGGTAAGTGCTTCCCTGTTGACATTTTTTTACACAAAAACAGGCTATGTTAAGGCACTCTAGCAAACCTTCATGAAAACACACAGGAAAGAAAACTGGACAAAAAAGCTGCGAACACATGAACTGTGTTCATCACAGCACCTGTCCTTATACTTCAGTTCCGTTTATTAGCACTGTATTTTTCCCCAAAATATAAACCAACTATCCCTGCTTCACACAATATTTTATTGGAAACAGCGCGTTAAAACGGGATCACGAAGAAAAGAACCGGTCCCAACTATTTTTTAAGTTAACAAGAATAGATATACTTTATGGAGCACATCTACGAGGAAATGGTTCTTGTACAGCTTGACATTACCCGCTCCCGAGAGTACTTCTTAATAACTTGTGCAGGAACGGGAGGCAAGGACACAGTAGTGGTTGTGAATGTCTTTATTGGTGTTTACGAATATTGCAGTACAGCCGAAAGGTGTATGTATAATGGATGGCTTCAACATTGAAAAGGTTGTAATGAACGTACGTCTGCTTTGGTATCAATAAGCAGTACGTTAGCATTGGTAAGTGCTTCGCTGTTGAAATTTTTGTTACACAAAAACAGGCTATGTTAGGGCACTCTAGCAAACCTTCATGAAAACACACAGGAAAAAAAACTAGACAAAAAAGCTGGGAACACATAGACTGTGTCCATCAGAGCACCTTTCGTTGACTAGGGCTGTATTTTCCCCCAAAAGTATAAACCAACTATCCCAGCTTCACACAATATTTCATTGTAAACACGCGTTAAAACGGGATAACGAAGAAAAGAACCGGTCCTATCCGGTTCTTTTCTTCGTGATCCCGTTTTAACGTGCTGTTTCCAACCAACCATGTCGCTTTACCAACTCGCCCAACTTTCCATCCTACTTCCCACATTAACCAGAAAGCAAACACTGTGTTTGTCAATTACAACCGATTCTACCAAACGTCTGTGGCTATGCGAAAAGACAGTGAGTAACTATTTTCTCTACACAGTCTGTGTTGTTAAGTTACTTTTGCAAACAAAACACCAGGGTTTTTCTGCACAGTACACAGCATTGAAACAATGCCAAATGAGCAAGTGATACATTCTAGCACTACACTATAGTTCTGCAGTGAAGCCAAACCATCAAGTGACATATTGTTTGAGTGCAAAGGTTTACAGAGAAGCCAAGAAAAATGTTCCCTTTTGCTGACAACAAAGCTCTGCTAGAAAGCCAAAATATATGACTTCTGTCACTGCAGATTTACTGTATGACATGCATGTTAATGTATTGCAGTAAGGCATTTGTTGTGTAGATATTCTTTACACCAAGATATGTTAACCAGGCCCCGTGGGTATCAAGAACCTTGAGGGAAGTTACAACAAATGTTTTATGAGAAATAATATTATTTATTATAAATATCATTTAAAGCTTTAACGTGGTTTTGATAGTAGTGAAGTATCCCTTCGGAAATCGTATGCTACAGCTAAACAAAATCAATACTTATAACAGCTGCAGTCGTGAAAATAGCAAAACAATGGTTTGGGCCCTAAATTTGGCAGGCATGCTCCAGCTGGGGATATATGTTTGTAGAGAACAATAATGTAAGGCATGGGAGAAAAGGTGGACTTAGTTGAGTTATCACCAATGTATTGGTAGACAGAATACTTACAAAAATTTACAAATAGTTTGCACGTAATGAATATGGGGAGCTTCACTTGCCCTGGTTTTAAGCTGTTTGGTACAAAGCTTGGTACCCCACTTAACACCATTGAAGATTGTTACGCATGTATGTACACAAAGAAGCTTTAAGGTATAAAAAACAGGTTTATTCGCACAGAGGAAAATAAGAGAATATTGCATAAGCAGTCCATCCATACGTAAATTATAAAAAGCGGGGTTTTTAAAGTAAAGCTCGGAAGCATGCTTAACGAAAGGGACGAATGGCGAGTTGATATTGCTACTAATCATAAATTTCAACCATTTTGCCGGAAACAAACCCATTCCATGGAAGAAGTGCGTGCAATTGCAAGAAAATTTTTTGAATGCACTGTACGTGTATGTCAGAAGGTATTTGGACACCCCAGCCGAGGACTGCGAGTCATCAGCGCACTTTTCTGCTGTTTTGATGATCAAGGGCTGTTTGTTCAGGAACCGCCCTCTTTTCTCGCTTTCGGCACCAGTTACTGCATTAATATGCTGGGCGAGGAAGCTAGCAAACATGAGGACCACTATGGGCCAAGTTACCTCAGGCTCGCACAATCGCTGTAGGGGCTAAACAATGTTTTGAAGGTCCCCAACTGCGGGCTTTCACATTTTTCCCCGAATCAAAAAATGAGTATTTGGTGCACAAACTAGCCAGTTAGACCTAACTAGTCGATGCACATACGTTTAATGCTTCGCATTAAAATTGATCAATTAAAACCTCTGCTTTGAACCTTCTTGATACTTACCATAGACTCAGTGCATTGGCTATTGCATGGCATTGTCAGGGTGCGCTACTGGTTTCCATATATGCACCGCGTGTACACATGTACCGCGTACTGGGTCGTACGCGGTACATGTGTGGGAACACCAAAGATTACCTTTCCTAGCTATTCTTGGTTTACTTGTTATGCACACATGCGACCAGTAAAGAAATCAGTTTCCGCGTCTAGCCTTCGTCCTGAGAGCTGTACGTTCCGCCGTTCGTTTGGCGCTGCTAAGATGTCATTTCGAAAACACGACAATTTCAGACCACCCATTTAAGCATTCTCAACTTACCGTGTTGCAATCTCTTGATATCACATGCCGCCTCACCGACATGCCTCAGCGGGCTCACATCAATCCTCTCGGACTGTCTTTTTTCTTGCGTGGGAAGTGGGTTGGTCGGAGTAGCTCAGCTGCGCAATGTCGTCTAGCGCAGGTACCATCCGCATACATCAGGCGGCCACAGGTGAGCATTACTCGACAGCGGGTATTTTGCTAACGTGTGGCAAGGCTGGCTTGGTCCCGGTACAATACTTAAACACAAGCAACGTTTTCACACTTTCTGATAGGGCTTCCAACATTATCAACTCAGCTTTAGCTGTATTGTCTAACCGAGAAAATCATAGCTTTCGGTAGAGTGTATTCTAGTACACTAGGTTTTGGATACGCGATACCGCAATACTGGCCATACGGGGGCTGACGCAGCAGTGCCGGCGGCTCTCTGAAGGACAAAAATAATTTGTTTAGAAAGCTTTTAGCAATTGAGTAGCTTTTATAATATTTATTAAAATATAAGAAAATGTGCATGCGTATTATACTACACAAAATATTACCAATTGTTATTATTAGGACGTCACTATGACGTATTTATGAAGTCACGTTGGGCAGGAGCCACTGCGAGGGGATGTCTCGTGCACCGCGCGCCATATGAGAGGCTGCCATTTTTGAATTAACTTAATTTAAATTTAATTTAAAAAAGAAAAAAAGTAATTTAAAAATTGGCCTATTACGGGTCGGTTGCCCGGTTTTATTTCTTATTAACAGACTTTTTAGTTAGTTTTTGGTCTTAATTTAAGCCTTCCATGGGGTTTGGGAACCTGGCTTTCATTGTTTGTGCCCTTTTTTAGTACCGTGACACATTTTGGCGCCAGCATCGGTTCCAGTGGCAGGGGCGCTTTGGGGTGATGGCACCAGCTTCAGGAGCAGCTGGGCACCATATCTGCCTAGGCTACGACGACTGACGGGCGTAAAACAAGTTTTGCCGAGCAGGCGCAGCACCGGCTAAAAGAACGTATCTTTTGTTTTGTGTGCGCTATATTATATGGTCCACCTTTCCACAGTCTCGTTGCTGCTCTGCCGTGTTCGATGTTCGGGAGAACCCTCGTGTCTGCTTCAGCATTAGTACTTTCTTGTTGGTAGCGGTGACGTATTTTCGCGGTCGCGTAATGTGCACGGCCGATAGTGGAG
Source organism: Haemaphysalis longicornis (assembly GCA_013339765.2). Taxonomy (NCBI): domain Eukaryota; kingdom Metazoa; phylum Arthropoda; class Arachnida; order Ixodida; family Ixodidae; genus Haemaphysalis; species Haemaphysalis longicornis. The sequence continues at coordinate 92,674,591 of CM023451.1, forward strand.
GGCTAGCAGGCACGAAGAAATCGAAAAATGAGCATAATAGCGCTATTGCCTTAAACACTAACGCCATCGGACACCTTTATTTGAACGAAACCCTGTGAATGGGAAATTTGGCGACGAACGTCAATTAAAACAGCGCTCAAAGAATGTTCATGTGGGATTTCTTGTGACGAAGTAACATCCGAACGTTCGCACACCCTATCAAGTTGGACAACAAGCCCCCAGTACCCTAACAAAAATGGCCAATACGCCCGCCGAGCCACGCCGGCGCTTGCCGATGCGCACGGGCACCAGCGAAGGCAACGGGAAGACACGCGTTCTAAAAGGCCAACCGTGTCGAATGGCATCACGCCGGCTAACATGGCCGCGCTGTAAACGGTTTATAGCACTGGGATCACTAATCAGGTAATGTCAGCTCTCTGACACTACGCTTTGAAGGAGAAAAAAATTTTAAAGGTGACAAATATCTATTTCAAGCAGAGAAACGTCATCCGGCACCTTTAGCTGCAAAACGAATCCTAAAATGGCTAACAGCATAGAAACATTAGAGCAAAGTAACTGAGTAAAAAAAAATGAAAATTTAGATGGGATGGAAACCACACACAAGTGTCTGGAATGCGAGTCCAGTACACAACACCAACACAGTGTTTTTATGGCTCCAGGTGAAAGTGGGCCTTGTGAATGCGTTGTGGCTTTTTACATCCAAAGCGTGGGCAATTGGTAGATGTAGCTTAATGTTCAGTGATTTCGACATTGCTTGATGCGTAACGAGGAGCAAAATTACGGTAGTAATCCACAGCGTGAAAATGTATATTCGCATGACGACATACCAACTCGGTGGATTAGCCTGCGACGACTACAGCTGCCATGAGAATCACTGGGTGGTTTCACCAAATCGCGTTTGGCTGCAAACTTCACATACCCTCCCAAAATTATCACGTACCCACTCAAGTAGTGAATCAATGACGATTACCGCTGTTGCGAGAAGCTAATGCCTCATTCCTTCACTATCGTAACCAACCAAATTCCTCACCAAACGAGAGAGTGAGACTGGCGACTGACGACGAAAGGTGCTTTCAAAGTCCACAGCGAATTCACCAGTTCCTATTGGCTGTTATGTCAACATACCCATTCGAAGCACTGTGTAGCAGTTATTATTGCACCATTTTCCCACAGAGCATCAAAGTAACAGAGAAATAAAAAAAAGTTATGGCGTGCAAGTGGCTTCATACACTATAGAATTCGGTATAGGCCTGTCTCGTAAGCAGTTCCAGCTGCTCGTAGAGAGGACAATGCGTTGTATTTGACTCTAGTGTTTTTGCATTCCGAACTCATAACGGCTGCTTTGGTGTCCTCAGACTTTTCTCCTCACTTAAGACGTATAGGCGTGCATAGTTGAATACATTCAAGCATGCAACAATAGGGAGAGCCGTTCCAAATCGTCCTCGTGCTTTAAATACCTCACAATATTGTTGCATGGAAAAAGCGATTTTCGTTTCCAGTCCATTTGTCTTTCTTAATATGGGGTTCCAAGAGTGCATTTTGGGCAGGGAAACCTCATCTTAACACCAACAGCTGCCCATGGTTATAAATAATTTTCTTTTAACTCCCTTTACTTTGATTTGACAAGATGCTCGCAAATAGCAAGCGTGAATGAACCCCTGCAAAAGTCTTTGCATCTAACACTACACTCAAAGCATTTTAACTACTTATTATGTATTGTGTTGATGATGAAAGAAACAAATAGCCTTGTTACATAATAAAGTCGAATCCGTGGAGTTACATTGTGCTTTTTAACGACTTATGATCGAGGTGTTGAACATCCACCGAACCAACAGCAGTATCACTATATTTGCTTTTCTGAACGTTCACGCAAATTTTTCGGACATGCTAATCCCGAACTAGAACTGAACCAAAAAAAGTGGCTTGTGATTACGATTACGATATTTGTGGGCAGCTAATCTGAGCCTTAGGAAGAGAACGCACATCATCGCTTAGGCAGCACTAGTGGGTTCTATCGACAGCAGCGAAGGTGAGCTCTGCGTAAGCGGCGCGAAATGCGATTCGGGAAGGGACCGCGAACTGCGTTTTAGGAAGTGACCGCACATCGTCACGCGCACCCTCTCTCACCCGTACGCCAAGCCAGAGTACTTCAATGCTTTACTGGTCACGAAACTGCTCCGTAACTTAATGAAAGAGCTTCATGTTCTGCGTTTGGCCACCGCACGGTGGCGCCACCCTCTCACTGAGGTCACTCTTCGGGTGGCGTTGCGCTGGCTCGAACGGCGGAGCCGCGGCAAGTTGTGTTTGTTTTGTGCGGGAAAAAATGTAACGTGCATCTCGCGCTGTTGTAATGCGACTTAAGTAGGGCAACAACGATGCCTAACTTGTGGTGTGTCCCGGGATGTCGTTTCTTGTACAACGATACCATAGAAAATGTTTCCTTGTTCTGTTGACCGAGCGACGGGGAGCTGCGAGAGAAATGGAGGCGCGCCATTCCAAGGCAAGAAACGGGAGATTTCAGCTTCGAATATAAGTGTGTGACAGTGTGTGGAAATGCACTGTGTGTGAGAATGGAAAAAGCAATGTACCCTTTTGAGAGCATTGCGGACCTTGAATTGTACAAGGCTAACTTAAAGCCGGATTTTTGTCATATCAGTCAGGTTGTAGCGGTGCTTCATTACCTGTTCGCAAACTTGCATTACCTTGCGCTCAGTTTCGCGTGTAAAAGAGCTTTTGGACGTCCTTGTGCTTTTACTTTTCATATTTCCGCGAATTATCTCTTGGGGTTCGTCTTGTTTGTTTTGTAACCGCGCGTGGCCAATTCCGGTTCCCGTATCTGTCGTTTCAACCGGAGCGCCCGTTTGCTCTTTACGTTGTACGTCCCATCGGGCAATATTGTTTGATATGAAAAGGGTGCCACCTTGTCGCCAACTTGATTTTTTGTTTCTTCGACAATGTTCTCGACCCCATTTCCATGGATCTGAAATTAATAACGTTTCCGAGAGTAATGCATGCATAGCAAACGCCACGCAACTCACTTTATCGACGTTCATCTGTGCACGTCACACTAGGGACTGCTTCTTCGACGTTTGTGTTCATTGTAGTCTTTTGTAGAACAGGAGCTTGCTAGCTCGCTGCGTTCAGAAAGCTTTGCGTTGTTCTTGGCTACGTGGCAATATTCTATTTCCTCCGTGTGCTGCACATCGCAGCGCGAAAAAATACATTTTTGTACGCTGGACCACGCTCTTTTGTCTCCCTTAGTAACAGAATTTCTGTTGCACGTGGTAAAATCAGTTTTATTATTCTTTTTTCGCTTCTTATTTTTGCAAGGATTGCAAAGCGTGGAAACGGAAAGACACGTGGTGCAACATATATTTCTTGGTGTTTTGATCCTTCGCGTTTTTTGGAGCGTTTTTAGATGTTCTCAAGTATGTACCCACTTATCAAATGACATTACTATTGGTCTATCTCTTTAGGTGTTCTGTCCATTCCAGAGCAATCAACGGATTCATTAAGCGTAGTCTGAACGACGCGAACTTGGTCTCTTTCAATTTCTTATTGTATTATCGATAGGCCTGAAGCACTCCGTGACTACGCAGCTGCCGTATGTCTGGTATTTACAACTTTTTCTTTAAGAAATGAAGAAATAAAGATTTAAAACTCCGAAAACACGACGGCGCAGCGCTTGTGCCAGAGCTCGCAGAAGCCGTTGCCGTTCGCGGCCGAAGTCTACGGTAATTTACTACAAAAATTAAAACCCCAATAAAGGCAGGTAATGACTGGACTATTCATCGCTAACTACTACAAAAAAAGCACACTTAATCAGCGCGCAGACACCAAAAGCAGCGAGCGTTTGCACGCCAAGAGCAGGCCAATACGCCACGAACGCAGCGATTGGATGCCCTTCGTGCGGCGGTGGCGTCCTGCTGACAACTGATTGAAGCAGGGAGTTCCCAGGAAAAGGCTCGTTCTTTTCTACGGGTCCCAACATTGTAACTACATTGGACATTATTGTGCCGCGGTCACAAATACTTCAGGACTCACCGATATTACGGACTGTGACTTTGCAGTGTTGAAATCGATGGGTATAACTAGGTTCAGCAAGGCGTAAGTTACGCCCTGCCAAAAGGCCATTGTGTCGATGTGATTTTTCAAGGCTTGTCTTTCAGGAAGTGAACGTACTCCGAGGACGTACTTTGGATTGATGGCTGCATCAAATGATTCTGGAAAAGAATGAGTCTCCAGTACAACCACTTCAAACTTTACGCATAGTGCTACAACCACATTCTAAAATCTCGACATTCTCACATCGAAGGCGAAACTGCCAGTGGTTTGGTTAACGGCGAGCACACTGGGTATATCAGCCATCCCTACTCGCTTTAGACCATGTTCCGTAGTGGATTGTAATAATTCAACACCGACTGTTGTTTCACAATACTGCACTGTATGTCATATTTACGTCGTAAGTGAAAGTAATGTCTATTGTTGTCCTTCTATTGCTGATGACTAGAGACAAGAATTTAGGCAAATGCCAATATTTTTCTTGCACTTCTATCATCCTGGTTTGATATATGAGCATGACTTAAAGGTAAGAATGGCTTTTATGGTCTTTGATAGTGCCTCTAAATACCTAATTTCAAAATCACCGCCTGTATTTACATGGTGTCGCATGGACTGTTCGGAACGCAACGGCGTTCCACCTAGTCCACTAGTTGAACCTACTCCCGGAAAACAACCGCTTTAGCACCAATAGGATGAGACACTCATTCTTAGGGACAAGAGGTTAATTGTGAATCCAAAAATGTGGAGATAGTGGCAGTTTGCTATTGTTTTCGCAAATTACTAGGGGCCCTTAGAATACGCTCCGCGTCCTCTCTAAAGAGATTTATTCAAACATGTGCACTCGCATCCTCGTTTCTAGCAGCATACTCAAATTCAACTCTATATTCAACGCAATGGTTGAGCATCAAACACGCCTTTCTTAGCAGATCATTCTTACATTCGAAAGCCAACGGCTAAACATCACTGTGTAGCTGCAATTACTTAGGCAATAAAAATAACACTGCCTGTGGGAAATAAGACACGCTTTCCCATCAAAACTCTGTTCGGCTGCTCAATTTGTAGAAAATATATGGCCGTGTTGGGATGTCTTTCCTGAAATTTCGGATAATACCACTGTATATGAGAATATTGCTAGAGTTTTAGTGCCCAACAGTTCCCATGTAAGCGCATGTTAATTTCTTGATAAAGCGTTCTCTGTATTGTGTTTATTTTTGTGTCGTTGTTGTGTGATAATTAAATTTTATCAGGCAGACATAAAGTAGGCCTTTTTAATCAGCATTTTCAGCTTTCCAGCATCCATGCCTGTTTGACTACAGGCGACGCTCAAGAAAGCGACAGTGGCCATTGAACATCAATCTGAGTAGTGCGCTTGTGGAATTAAGCCGAGGGATCGCCATTAGTAAAGCGGTTTTATAGACATTGATTGGCTATGTTCAACTGTTCGTAGCTTTGTGCCCTCATGAACAATAACATTTTTGGTTTTCCAGTCGTAGGTACAGGTCGCACAGGCCTTCGTTTGAAATTATTGGCGTTTATGTAGGAATTTATGTGGCCTATATATGTACGACATTTATGGCCTATAACCATGTTTAGGCTGCCTATTCTTGGCACCTAACAGGGGCTTTTTTATTGCCTGAAAATCCCGACTCTGCTGATCACACTTCAAACTAGGGCACCCTGTGTACATTTAGCAATAAGAGGATAACGACACCACAGCCTCTCTGGCATGGAAGAAAGAAAAGGTTAGGAGAAGCCCTGACATCAGCTTGCTGAAGCCGCATCCGCCATGTCGATGAGCCCACTGATCGCAGCAACATTTACCATTCTTCTCGGCAGTTTCCGGTTTGATAGAAGCACCACGGTACTGGCCGCGTGCGACAGGAGACGACGGGAGCAGTGTTAGGTTCCGTACAGTACGGTGGTCTTTGGGCGGTACGTTTCAGCTGCCATGACTTTCACTTCCCGTGGATAAGTGGCTGCAGTGGTTTGCAAGATGCCTCACTGTGGCGAGCCAGGTTGCCGTTCACACTCGCGGTTGCACCTACCGGACATCACTTTGTATTCGCCTTGCGTTATTTGTCGGGCAAACTGAAGTACTACGTGTCTGCCTCAGTTTGCCTTGTGTTCGTTGAGACCAGATTCCCAAGGGAAGAAAAATCGCCGCAGAAAGTGGGTCGACGTTGTGCGGCACGACCGCAGGGAATGGGAGACAACCAGTGGACTTTCTTCCAAGCATTCCCGTCAGGAACACTTAGACCGCAATTCACCCCTGAAGGTTCGTCTGAAGAAAGGTGCCGTCCACATAGTTTTAATACGTCAAAAAAAAGCCTTTATTTGGCCTGTTGTATGCCTATAAGATCAAAGCTATAGTTCGAGTAAACATTGTTTGACCACGTTTAAGGCCAAACAGCACGTGCCCTTTATCTCTCAAACGGTATTTATTTATTTACCTTCACTTCGGCGCACACCATATATTTCCCGTACAAGACTTTTTTTCTCCCCGCAGTGCCACTGCACGATTTAATATTATATCCCCTTAGACCCAACGTCCACATTTGTGAACACCAAGTTCACACTTCCGTATCAAGAACATAAGTTTTTAATCTAGCGTGCAAACATGGCTCCCTCAATCTCTACATGTTCCGGCCAGAACCCGCGGCACCATTTGTTGCACTACTTCAAAATAAAATCTAAAACCAAAGTAAAAAATGCAGGCATCCACTTTTTATGACGGCGCGCGCAAGTGGCTCTTATTTTTCAGTTTTTTCCGTCATACCCTTCAAGCGGGCATAAAAGATTGCATTTGTCAGTAATAGCTAAGATATCTATCCTGCTATAGAACAAGATTTTGGCAATAGGCAACTTTTAGAATGTCTGAAAGGCATAGCAAAATTTTGCGTCCATGATAGCGGACGTTGCGCCTCAGTGCCTCTTTTCTAAAGGGCTTCTATTTCACTGTTTCTTGGTTCTGCCTGCAGCAAATTATGTTTAAGCGAATACGTTTTGTTTCTTCGACTTCGAGATCATGCATCGAAACTTCATGAAGTCGGTGATGCTGCAGCCGAAGAAGTCTTGATGAAAATAACCAATGGAGCTGTTTTAGATGGCCACCTCGAGATGTTTCAGATGGCTGCTGGCCAGAGCAAATGAAAATCACTGGCCACAGCAAATGATCTTACCCAGTGCGCAACGCTGCAGGAAAGAGAAACGCTCGTTGAAGACGCGCATCCGCTGCAGGAAGTGCGACATTTTTTTTGTTGGACGTCTCCGAGCAACTGCTTCTACCTACCTAATTGTAAATAGTATTTTCTTGTGAAGTAGTGCCAAATTGACAACCTAAGTATTTTTCCTGCAACGATCGTTTGCGAGTTTCAGAAATTGGAGCGCCTGTTTTCTTCTTTGTTAGCATTCAGTCATATTACTGCTTTGAGGCGCAATGTCCACAAATGTGGACACTAAGGATAATTTTAACCAATAAACATTTTTTGCACTTCTCTTGGATTCGTTGTTTTAAGAGACTCAGATATTCACAATATGAACGGAAATATTTTTCACCATGTCACATTTAATTAGTGCCTGAAGGGGATATTAGATACCACCGCTTCATGGCGCAGTGCGTTTGATGCACGGTTGACGTTATGCAACGTCCCGCCTAATTACGCGCTTACTGCTCAATGAACGAACAAAGAGACCTCACTGATCGCTGTTTGTGCAATATCCTCTCCCATCGAGTGGGCGCTAGTGAGGAACGTCACCGGCTCCGGTTATCGCAGCCGCGTGAGCGGCGCATCAGGCGTGCACCTTACGTGCACCCGGGTGCGTTACTCGTCTTGGTGCACCTCGTTGCGAGGCTGCTCTAAGAAGTACACCGAGGGGCTGGGCGGTTATCGGATGCGTGATGGATAGGCCGTTTTATTTTCTTCTTTCCCGATGTCTTCGTGCGGTTTCCAAAACTTGCCGAAGCTGCCAACGCGCACCTCTCACCGGCAAACCGATCAGGACGGAAAACCACTGCGGGGAATCGACGAGATATCGCAGCAAAAGAACGGCAGCTATGCTCACAGACGACGCCAATTGTTAACCATCGGATGTTGCCTTCGAAGGAACTTAGACCACAAAAAAACGGCAGCTGAAGAAACTGCGAAACCAGCTGTAGTGCACCGATTGCAAACGACGACGACGTAGCGACTCCGCTGTGTGCCAGCGTAGCGAGGACAGTCACAGTCAAAGCGCCGGAAAAAAATGGTCCGTGACATTTCGCCAGATTTAGCCGCCGCCGCAGTAAAAAACTAGGTAACACAGTCTATGGTCTCACTAAAAATGGCATTACTTCCTTCACACTTTTTGAAATGTATTCGGATTATATGGGCTACTTTTGAGTGTTCTTTCCTCCATTCCCTTTGGCGAATCACTGCTGTACACTTCTGACAGCTGTCACGCTGAGTGAAACTGGTTTAATTTTTTCGTCGTCGGCCACTTTTTCCCGCTTAGTACCGTAAAAACCAACCCAACCAGCATTAGCAACTAAATGAATGCGGGGACTGGCGGTCAATTACATATAATTTGCCTGAAATGTACTATCGTGATACGTTGAAATACGAACAACGGAGCGCGTGGCTTTCACTACATGCCGCGCATCCTGGCGACGGGCCGTGAATGCGCAGTGCGAACAAGTTGCGTGAGTTCGTAACGAACCTCAGTGTGTAAAGACCCTTGCCTTTCTATCGTCTGTTCCGCACTCGGCACGAAATCAAGTAATTGAGGAATACAGCTGCGTGCAGCGCTCGCACTCAGCGAAGCGACGAAGTTAGACAACGCTGGCGGGAAGACAAGAAAAATCAAACCATGTGGGTTTTTTCATGCCAAGATTGGACACGAGCTCTCGTAACTTGTTCGCACTGCGCATATGCGGCTAGGATGTGTGGCATGTACTGCAAGCCACGCGCTCCGGTGTTCGTATTTCAATGTATCAGGATAGTACCTGCAGTTTTCTGTGTAGTAAATAATGTGTACATGTATGTGTAGTGTCAGCGATTCCAGGAGTTCCGAACGGTTCTCCGTATCACAAAACTTGTTGTCGCGTAAACACGGCGCGGCTGGGCCCCCTGCGCCCGCACGCCGATGAAAAAAAAAGGAACACCGGCGTGCGTCATCTGCTCCGTTCGAATCCCATTCTAAACGGCGGCGTCAACCGAGATGTTCTAAACGGTGGCGTCAACAGTGATGTTAATTATCGAGCTCACATTAAACTCGAGGAAATACTTTGCGTTCGCTGAGGTAGAGTTTGTAACGTGAAACACAGTCACGTGTTTCACAGTCGCGCTTAGCATCGTCAATTACCGCCATCCCGTGGAGCCTGACGTAACGAGTGACGGCGCACGGGAGGAGAAGAGTGGTGCCTGATCTGCGAGCCGTGCGCACAACATCACCGAGCAGCAGACGCCTGGCCACAGATATGGCTGCGCACACTTGGTTTCCTGCATGCATTTTACGCCATTGAATACCGGCTATACAAACCTCTTGTTCACGTATCGAGGGAAAAACGGGTATCGTTTTAAAGAGCTCTTCTTGGGTGCTTGATGCCGGAGGACTCGGTTCGGGTCCGTCTGTGTGGGCTAGATAGCGTGACCGCGGTCTTGCTACGACGACAAGCCGAGCCCCTAACGTGCCCTCCACTTAAAATAATACCATGATCCAACGAAGCATGAGTATACAATTCTCTGAATTTCCGCGTATTTTTTTTTATTTACTCCTTAAGCGGCAGTCATTCTAGCGGCCTGACGACAACTGCACTTAGTCGTTGTATGGGGCAATTAAGGCTTTCGCGTGAATAAATGATTAAAGCTATAATCTCTATCCCCTTTCCGTTCCTTTGTTTCGTGACCGTGACGAACCCGTCACAAAGTGTCCACAGCAAGCTTGGGCCATATCTTAATTTTAATTCATCGTTGCCATCTCCCTAATGGTCCCTTTGTCATTAGGTTTCACCTTAATCGCGAGGACTGAAAATTAATACAAGAGGCGCTAGTTTTGTTTGTGTTTTCGCACTATCTTTATTTGGTAGTGTCTAGGCAACGTTCTTCATCAAGCACCGCCCCACTATGTCGTTGTCGCCCCTGGCGATATTTTATGAGGAGGTACATACTGTCGCCTGGAAGCAGGTGTAGAAAATACTCGCAGGACTGCGAAATGCGGTTCTCGACCGTCTCTATCAAGCCTACTGCCCTGATAATCTGATTTTGCCACTGGCTGTTTCGTATCTGACTGCTTGCGCTAAGTGGGTACAGTAGGATGGAGTTCAAGGGCATGCTTGCATATTTTATTTGCTTTTAGGCGTAGTGCCTCTGCCTACAAGCCTATAAAGGCTTTGCGTAGACTATTCATATTTATATGTCAGATCGTGCCACAAATTTTATACTTACCCTCGTAGCTGTCGATTTCTGGAAGGTAGATGATTTTGTCACACGGGGTCATCCATTCTGGCATATCTTCGAAGAAATATTTGTTTGAAACACAAATTAAAAGCGCTGAAAATTAAAAAAAACATAGTTAAGCCATGGGGTTCTAAGCTTTCTTTTTATAAGCTTCGGGTTCAAGATGCTAGAGCGAACAAAGGTACTACGGAATAAACATTCCGCTGTCACTAAGCCAGTTTTGATGAAAAAGCATTCTTCGGCACGGTGGCGCCAGCGCAAGATGCCCCGTGATATTTGGTTCCACCTATAAGGCTACTGACACCAATTTTCGCGCTAATATATTGGACAGTTGGCTTCCTTTACTCGCCAGAGTACTATGCTGTAGATATGGACGGCATCCGCCACATGGCACTAATTTCTTTGTTAACATTATAATATCGTTACGGCAGAAAATGACGCAAAACGCTCCGTAAGAAGAGAACGTTAAAGAATTCACAGGAAGCAAATGGTAAAAGCGAAGAAAGACATTGGTTCTGCGCTCTACCCGCTGTGCTCCGAGCGCTTCCCACCTCGAGTACCTTTCGCACGCAGCCCCGTTTCACCTGGAATAAAGCCCACCTCAACCCCTATACAGCCGTGTCATTTGGTCGGGGCGCTGAGTATTCAAATATAGTTGCCTCTGCCGTCCACCAATAAACAAAGCAGCGCATCCTTATGAGTCCCACCTGGCACACTCAGGCTACCTCCTTTCCTGAGCAGCTCCTTCTGGTAAACCACATCAAGACGCTGATCGCTGGGGGCGATTTTAACACGGCAGAGGCGGTATGGGGTTACGGGTACAACACGGCCAAGGGGAGAAACCTCGCACAAGATGCGCAGACTTCGCGCATATCACAGACCCGGCGCACCCGACGAGACTTGGCAACTCGCCCACCAGGGACACGACCCCGGATCTGACGTTCGTCAGAAACACGGGTACCGCGACCGTCACGTGGAGCAACATGACGGTCGATCTGGGCAGCTACCACGCGATCGTCGAAATAAACACCCGAACACCGGACACAATGCAAGGCAGCAAGCGCACCTTTACATGGACGGATTAGGAGGACTTTAGAAAGCAACCCAACCGACAACTACTCGAAGCAGAAGAAATCACGAACATCGAAGCGTTGTCCCACGCCTTGGTCGAGTAAGCTAAAGCGTCGAACAAAACGATCGAGACCGATGTCGACACCGACAAGATGGACAGCCCCCTGGCGCACCTCATAGAGGCGAAAGATTTGATCCTAGCCAGATGGGAGACACACTCAACCGGAGACTCAGAAAAAAGGTTGCGGAGCTCAACCGCAACATCGAGGAGCACTGCTGCACGCTCAACCGCCAGCAATGGGATGAGCTGTGCAACGTGGTGCACGGCCAACTCCACAACGGCAAAGCGTGGAGCCTACTGAAGCGTCTCCTGGATGAAACAAACACCAAGTCTCACCAGAGGGACCGCCTTGCACGCCTGCTACACCAGGAGCTAGGGTAATGTGGGAAGGGTGCAATGGCCGCCCGCCTGCGAGCGAAATACCTGGCGCAGACTCCCACCGTGCAGCACTGCCCGTACACGGGAGAGCCCAACGAAGAACTAGACAGCCTTCAGCGTGGAAGAGATCAGAACAGCACTGCACGAACTCAACAGCAGGTCGGCGCCGGTCCCCGACCGGGTGTCGAATCGCGCCATGAAGAATCTTGATGATCTCTCGGGGGAACAACTGACAGACTACATCAACGCCTGCTGGCGGCGAGGCAGCCTCCCGAGCCAGTGGAAGACCGCGAAGACGATCCTAATCCCAATACCCGGCAAACTGCCGAGCCTCGACAACCTCCGCCCCATATCGCTGACATAATGCAATCGGCAAAGTCATATGGAGCACGCACTGCTCAACCGATGGCAAGTGTACGTGGTGCAGAAAGGGTTCCGTCAACACCTCGGCACGCAAAACGCCACGATTCAATTGAACCACCAAGTGCTGGACAAAAATACCAGAGGAACCAGGGCGATCTTCGGACTCGACCTAGAAAGAGGTCGCATACTCTGCGATCCCGCGACAAATTTTGCAACGAAACCTTGGCCTGCGCACATACAACTACGTGGAAGACTTCCTGACGGACAGACGCGCTGTACTAGTGGCAGGAGATCTCCAGCTGGAAAAGCAAACGCTGGGCAGTGTCGGCACCCCAAAGGGCTCGGTCTTCTCGCCCACACTCTCTAATCTGGTTATGATCGGGATGCCGGAAAAGCTGGAAGAGATCGAAGACGTCCGGCACTCCATATACGCCGAGGACATAACTCTATGGGTGTGCAGAGGCAGTGACGGTCACATCGAGTCGGTGCTTCAGTCTGCAATCGATGCAATAGAAACCCACCTAAAAGCACGGGCCGGCGCTGCTCTCCCAAGAAATCAGAACTCCTACTCTACCACCACGGGCCACAACTGTGGAGCCATCACCAGACTAACACTTAAGACGTCCAACGCCACAACACTCCTTAAGAGAATCACCAATACAAGGAGCGGAATGAGTGAGGAGAATTTTACGCGACTCATCCACTCGTTCGTCATCTGGCACATCGCTTATATCGCGGCCTTTCACAACTGGCACAGGCAAGAACAAGACAAAATCAACGTCCTCATACGCAGGGTTTACAAGATCGCCTTGGGCCTGCCGGAATCCAATGGCACAGACCGCCTGCTCCAGCTGGGCATCCACAACACACTCAATTAATAGCAGAGGCACAGCGCACCTCGCAACTGGAAAGGCTGTCCGGCACGAGCGCTGGACGCGACATCCTCAAGAACCTTGGCATGGGATACCACATACAGCAGGGCCATAAATTTACCGTCCCAGAAAGGATCCTGCAGACACTTCGAGTCAATCCGATCCCCAGAAACGTACACCCGGAGTAGAACCGAAGCATAAGAGAGGCACAAGCCAAGGCTCTCCTCAACGCTCGCGGCCACGATATGGGTATTCAATTTGTGGGCGCCGCCGAGTACGAGAGAGGCTCCCGATTTGCCGTGGCGGTCGTCGATTGAGAAGGGGCAACAAAGATATTAGCAAGCGTGGAATCCGAACTCGGAGAAGCTGAGGAAATAGAAGTGGCCCTTGCCCTCACAAAACCAGAGTGCAAAACGCTCCTCCGTGACTCAATGGACGCGATCGGACTTCGCAAAGGACAGATATCGCTACAGAGCGGCCGGAATCTAAGCCATGCAAGTCTCCACCGAGAGCTTGAACCACAAACCCTCCAGTGGTTCTCCGCACACATAGGGGAGGTCTGCGAGAACCACCGTAACGGCAACGAGACGGCACACGCCAAGGCGCGCGAGCTCACAAACCACGCTGGTGACGACCGTCCGTGGTACAGCACGAAGGACCGAATGACGAGCTACAATGAAATCACCATGGGCCTTCCGCTTGGCCTGACGGACCTCCCTCCGCCCTGACGACAAGCTGGACAGGGTCCACAGGCCGGTCGCGCTCAAGCAACTGCAGATGCGCACAGGTAGTGTAGCCCAGCACACTAATGTATCCAGTAAATTACACAACAAACACCATGTAAGGTCTACCGCAAAAAGTATGCCCCTTAACCCACATGATCTGGGATTTTACCAAGGATCCGCCCGATGCTAACTCCGGAACCCTCCCGCCAAGGCTGTCCGCTGCCTTGTTCAGCCCCAGACTCTACGATCAATTCTGGGCCGTACAACGGGCCTGTGAGGCTGTGAGGCGGGTAGGACTTCGACGCCCCCAAACGGGCGAAGAGGCCCAGCGGCGACGCCCCAAGCGGGTGACTTATGTCCGGTCAGCGAAAGCTCTGCAGGCAGTCAATAAAGTTTTTACCAACCAATTCAGAAGACAACCGGGACTAGAGCTGTCTGGATCACTACACCCGACCCTGAATAAAGTTACTCTCTCTCTCTCTACTAACCAGGATGCCCCTGACTGAAGTACGAGCGGCCTGCGACGCATGGAATTTATTTTAATTCGATCTTAAACATCGCGCCCACGCAACAGCTCACGAACCAACGCATATGAAATGGATATTGTTGTATGGTCAACCTACAAGTCGAAGGCATCCGCAGCAACATCGCGTGCAATGCGAGTGAACTGGTAGTGCGAGAGATTTTCTAGAACAGTTTACTCCTGGAATAATCTGGTGACGCGGAGCTCCCGGGTCTGCCTCTAGCTTACGGCGTACGCCTGCGACCACCATAAAATAGATATAGGTGTAATGTCCCGTATCAGACAAAGCCAAGTTCTAGGATGTATGGAGGAATTCTGGTTGTCACTTTGCTCGTGCGCGACAAAACGCTGGAAGCGATCCAAACTGATGAAGGCAACCACCTACATGTCACCGTTCACCACCCACACACGGCAGCCGATAACATGAGCGAGAATACCAATGAGCTTGGTCGCTCGCGCCGCTAGTGAAAGCTGTGATCAGCTATCCACTGCGATGGTGAGGCCAAACCCCGCCAGGCAGCTCAGTACAGGGGATATCTTCGACTGCTCGAATCCCTTTAAGCCACCGCCAGCCTGTCGCACTTCTGCCTATTGTGCATACAGGCAACCCCACCTCGCAGAAGCGTCGAGGATTGCTTGCTGCAAGCATGAACTGACGCGCAATAAAAGTAACGAGAGTTGTCATCACTAGAGAACGGAAACGTTATGCATGAGAAATCCAGGTTTCAGGGGCCTATAGTAGTGTACTGAAAGAAGCCATTTAGGTATATATAGGCACCAGGTACTGCTCGTTTTAGGCATATATAGGGCTTCAATTCGTATATTAGTTTCAAAGCATATTTTTGGGACAAGTTTTAAATTGCAGCAAGGCCGGCGGACAAATCATGTTCTGTGGTTAGTAATTTTATTTTTCAGGACAATACGACGCGCAGAGGGAGTTGCTATTTTAATTTACGGGAAATGTCGGGGACTTCACCACCAAACAGGAAGGATTGAAAAGCCATGAAAACCACACCAATCATAATGATTTGCTCGCCTTGATTGTACCTCTTTTCAGTCGATAATTTCATGCGAAAAATTAATGCCCAACGTTCACTGATGTTTGGGGGAGCGTTCTTGTACTTGGTCTGTTACGCTCCATATCTAACTTCCATCGGGAGGAATATCACAATGTTCTTGTTTCAGAAACATCCGGCTGGAGTTATTTACAACACAGAATCCAGAAATTTTATGTCAGGTATATTTAAGCGACCGGTCCTTTGGGGATGTTAACGGATCTTCCCTGGACCTCCCAAACAAGCTCAGCATACTTAGACAAAGGGGCGCCAAAGCTTTCGGCTGGTTTAATGCTTTCTGCTAAGAACGCGAAATACGCACACGAATGTACCCTGTCACGTTGAAGTGTAGCGTGGTGCAAATGCGTTGGGCTGCGCTGCTTTTGTCGATTGCAAAGCTTCTGATAGAGAAGGATTTTTTCGATGTAGTTTTCTGCCCTCAGACGAGTTCCTGAATGTGTAACAATGGGCTCCAGAGGAAGAGGCACAATCGGTAACTGCTTTCTTGAAGACACAACGGCGCTTCGAAGAAAGATCTTGACTGCAACTTATTATTCATTGACAGAGCAGACCTTCCCAGCTCTTCACAGCACCTATGGATCCCATGGATAGTACAGTGAAGGGCAATAATTCTGTAAACATTATTGAGCCATTCTGTCCAGCAGGAACACATGATTAGCGACGCTGCAGGAATAACGCCATTGAGTAAGCAGGATTATCAACATTAGTCGGCACGCAAGATTCTTTGGAACCAATTCCCTTAAACGGAAATACAACCGATTTTTGTCGAGTAGATTTTCTACTAGGCAAATTAAAACGTATTCCTTAAAACAACTTAAAGCGAAACGTATTTGATAGCGTCTTAGAACTTTTTAAATCTAAATTTTTAGATCTACGAGCTACACGCGTCCTCACACAAGAATGCTTGCATCCATGATATACAATAGCGCGGCAACCTACTTTTGTTTGTATGCTACATGAAAACTTGTATTTAAAAATAGTCCCAAAGCATAAAAATCGGGAATTGCAGGCTCTCTTATTCCTTTATGTGCTTTTTAACCTACTAGAGGTACCCACCTGTATGTATTAACCTCCTAGTATGATATACTCTATTTTGCAAGGAGGCGCCATCTGTTGGGGACGAAGAGAGGAATGCTGGCTTTATGTTGTGGAGTTCGCAGTTCGATTACTCCCCGGGCGCGTTCTCTTTAGGATTTGCGTTGTGTTCTTGAAATTGAAAACGATATTTCGGATACAGAAGAAGAAGAAGAAAACGCCCCTGACTCGGGCAAAATCGTCAAAACCACGTACAACACAAGAGGGAGGCTTCCTTCATGGGTCCTGCACTGAAATGCTTGCCGTTAATTCGGGGATGGATTTGAGTTAGCCACTCTGAGAGAAAACCAGCGGATGGTGGCAGCGGAGCTTGAAAATGTTTGAAAGGGTGTTTAAATACATATAATACAAATAATTTTGTTAAAAGGTTTTCAAAAGTGAATAAATGTTTCAGCAGTTTCAGCAGCTGCAAGTTTTTCAGGTCACGCGGCCAGGACACGTATTGTTGTACCACGTTTGTAAACTACGAACCGGCACTTTTCAGATTTCGGAAATTTTAGTGCGAAATGAAAATCATGTCCCCATTTTCTTCATAAATTGTATGTTGCCACTATATAAACCGCTGGCTTTCGTATGAGCTAGAGAACATATACTCGACAAAGCTCGGTTGTCTGGCCCTTATTGCTAAGTTTCCACATGCCGTAAAGATTACCCAGCACGAGTAAACCACTTGTAAAATGCTGAGATCCCCATTCCTAAGCTCCATTTCCGTTCCTTCTTCGTGCTACACGTACGGCATCTTGCTGCCGGCGGTGTACCTGTTATAAGCGGCTAACAGTGCACGTGTTCATGGAATCACCTTAAAACTTCGCTGTCTCAGATTTGCACGTTGTTTCCCGCAGGAGGCGTCTCTGGCCTTGAGTGGCATGTACACGGCTGTGTCGCGGTCATTTTTTAGTTTGCTGTTTTTTATTACCTTGGCAATAGATAGGGCACGTCGGCAGAAGTTTTCGCTGTTGGCCCACGGAGACAGCACGTCAGAAGGATATAGAACCAAATAGGTCGTGTGGACAGGGGTGACGTTGGTGAGCTTGGCTGCGATGGAAAAACGGTGGGAATAGTCGATGGGAGAACGGAGACCTACGAAACCAGGCCCATCCCTCGCAACATACACCCGCAATGCAACGAAGTCAAGAGAGCAGCTAGGGCCAAGGCGCTACTGAAAGTGCAAGTGAAAGGAAATGAATGTCTACGTTCGTAGATGCAGCCCGATATGGCCGATCCAGCAAATACGTGGCGGTCGTAACCTAACCAGCTGGGAAATTCCTAAACACAACATCCGTAGCTACTCACAAACCCACTATCGCAGAACAAGTGGCAACTGTTCTGGCTATGGCCGACCCTTCAAGACCATACATCTACTCGGACTCGAGGGAAGCAGTCCGTCTGTTACTCAAAGGAACGATAGTTAAGGAAGCAGCGCGAATCATTCACAACAGAAACCAGGACGACTATCACTACATTGCGTGGTTCCCTGCCAACATGGGACACGAAATACGCTAGAGCACCCCCAGCACCTACGAGAAGGTCTACGACTGCGCTCGTGAGATCACCCCGCCGTGGCCGCGTAGGACGCGCGACGACCAGTGACTTGGAAGAGTGTAGAGATCCCCTACAAACATTCAACGAGATTACGGCGCACTACGAGCTAGAGAAACAAGTGCCCATCCCCGCACGCTAATATTGAGTAATCCCAATTCACTGCCTTTCGAATACTCCAAATGGGTAAACTCACCTCGAGAATCGTATTTAGCCACTTCACACACGACATCCAACCATGCACGACATCAAACCACATGCTCCTTAAACCCATGTTCTGGCAATGCCCTGCGTTAGCGCGTGGTGGCTCATTACAGAAGAGTGGGAACAAGCCCTACAAAGTGATGAGCACGCGACTCAACTCTGGGCGGTCCAGATTGCTTGGGAGAGACTGGGGGAACAAGGACTTCTGCCCCGTGCGCAAGAGCGGCCCGCGTCCTGTGGACGCAGTCACACTGCCAACAAACTTTCTCGACCTCAATTAAGTTCTCTGTCTGTCTGTCTGTCTGTCTGTCTGTTCTGTCTGTCTGTCTGTCTATCTCCTGTCTGTCTGTCTGTCTGTCTGTCTGTCTCAAGTGCCCCGGTGTTTTTTTAGTACGCGTTACGAAGCGCTCCAGCGCGAGGCGTAAACGAGTGTCCCGGTGTTTTTTCTACTTCGTGTTACGTTCTAGTGCGAGGACGTAAACGAATTTCCGGTGTTTAGTACAGTGACTACATGAGACAAAGGACAATTATGACGACGAGAGGAGACGCCAACAGCCCCAGCCCATAAAAGGCTTCGCCTGTAAAACCACGAGCCGATGACATGGCGAGATAGAAGATAATGATGGTGATTGCGATGGGAGGAAGATGAAGTATGGGTCTGTGACCAACAGGTAGCTGTAGTAGCAGTCAATGTCATGACGGGATAGCGCACGACTTACTGCTCACATCGGTTGCCTCCTCCGGACGAGAAGGGCGCCCAGTCAGAAGTGCTGGTCAAGCGCGTGCACGAACGAGTTGAGGAGGAAGGCGTGCACGATTTACATGTCACGAGAGCGGCGGTCTGCTGGTGCGTAAGTTGGAACGACACGATAGTAATGCTGGCATGCACGTGGGAGTCCAAAGCAGCACGTCGTCATCAGGCCGTAACCGAAGAGCACGGTGAGTGGTATCGCAGCGATCATTTCGATCATGCTGGCTGGCTTCAGCGCGCAGACGCGCAACTCGATGGCAATGGTTGAGGTGGGAGGCTAGCTGCTCGGTGAAGCGGGCTTGAGGTTTTATACAGGAGCCGTTAATATGATTAGGCTGTATATACGTTAAAATCATATCACAGAGAGTCTCATCTAATCGTTCAGGAACCATTCGTCTGTGGATGGTATACGTGGATGTAGTTATATGAACAGTTTTAAACGTACGAAGAACTTCAACAATGGTAGATGAACATGTCCTACCGCGGTCACTTAAGAGGACACAAGGGGCACCATGACGCCAGAATTTGCAACGCAAGAAGACATCTGGTACCATTCAAGCACATCCAGAGCCAATGGGTGCTAACTCTGTATGACACATCAAAATGTCGATGGCTGTTACACTCCAGCGGTAGCCATCTCACTGTGCAGGGCAACGGACCGTAAAGGTCTATGCCAAGGGTTTGGAATGGTACGG
Source organism: Haemaphysalis longicornis (assembly GCA_013339765.2). Lineage (NCBI taxonomy): Eukaryota > Metazoa > Arthropoda > Arachnida > Ixodida > Ixodidae > Haemaphysalis > Haemaphysalis longicornis. The sequence continues at coordinate 92,694,440 of CM023451.1, forward strand.
GAAGACGAAGAGGTATCTATAACAGACCGGCAGGTGGTGATGTTGATATCTGCGCTGCTGACACGAAGTGCACGAAGCGACGTAGCGGGTTACGAAGTTTCAAAGTCCCAAGCCAAAATAAACGACCGCAGACGCTATCGTAGGTTTGTCGGAGCATAAATTGCCCGCTCTGGCATCATCGTGAAGAGCTTTCAACTTCTGCGTGCGGATGGTGCGTGGCGCAACGGGAAACCATTCGTAGCCAGGTACGTGATGCTTGGTATCATTCGGCACACCATTTAAAAGTCTGAAGCTGTGAAGTCGACGATGGGACCGACTGTTACGTGGCTATGTTGAGCCGGTACGCCAGTTGATTATAGTACATCAATACCGGTCTTCTCTTTGGAGTTAAGGTATGTTTGACAGGTCAACCGATGTGCTGTTGATGAGTGCGATAGAGAGCACCTTGTCGGGTGGCCCTGTTGTCTGGTGGCTTCAGCGGGCAAAGTGAAGTGAAGAATCATCGATTTCGAGATACTTTTTCTCGGATCGGTATGTTACAGTAACGTCATATTGCTCAAGGCGAAGTATCCAGTGTTCGAGACGTCCTGATAAATTCTTCAGCGTCTGCAACCAGTACAGCACGTGGTGGTCCGTCACGACCATGACGTACCTGCCGTAGAGGTAGGGTCAAAACTTTAGAACAGCCCAAACCACGGCGAGACACCCCTGCTCTGTGATACTTTAGTTGTCGGAGGAATTAAGGGAGGGACTGGCGTAAGCCATAACCCGCTTCCGATGCTGTTGATCCGACTGCAACAGGAGAGCACCGATCCCATGGCCACTAGCGTCAGTACGAAGAATGACAAATCTCGATTCATCATAAAGGCCCAATACAGGCTCTGAAGTTAGCGCGCCATTCATCTGCCGAAAACCCTGTTCCCTGTCGTCCGACGACTCAAAGGAAGTTCCAGAGTGGAGGAGTTTGAAGGATGAAGCAACACAAGAAAAGTTGCATACAAAATGGCGGAAGACGCCTGGCGAAGAAAGCTACGCAGAGCCTTTTGTTGCTGAGGGTGCGAGAACTGGACGAAAGCAGCCACCTTGTGTGGGTCGGGACGTGGCCTAAGCGTTTCATGCTTCGGCTAGCGAAACGACATTTCTTAGTATTCCGCTGAAGGCCTGCACTGGCAAGGCACGTGAGGACCTCATCCAGCTGTCTCAAGTTCTCATCAAAGCTTTAAGAATAAATAATATCTTCCAGGTAAAGGCAAGTTTTCCATTTAAGACCTCTGAGCACAGTGTCTATCATATGCTCAAAAGTTGCAGGAGGGTTACAAAGTCCAAACGTCATTACGTTGAACTTGTAAAGTCCATCACGCGTTGTGAAGGCTGACTTTCCTTTATCGTTTTCGTGCATTGTAATCATCGGATAACCAGGGCGTAGATCCAGGTGGGAGAAATATTCAACTCCTTGCAGACAGACCAAGGCATAATCAATGCGAGACATTGGATATCTTCCGAGTGATTTTATTCAGTGCGCGGTAATAGATAGAAAATCGAACAGACCCCTCTTTTTTTCACACAGGGGATGACCGAGGACACTTTTGTAGACGTACAATTTTCTGCTGTAGCATGTCGGCAACGTCGTCTCTGATGATTTTCCGGTCAGATGGAGATACCCGGTATGGGTGGCAGCGAAGAATACGGAATCTATCTATTTCAATGTAAATAAACTTCATCATCATCATCAGCCTGCTAAAGCCCACTGCAGGGCAAAGGCCTCTCCCTTAGACCTCCAATTATCGTGGTAGCGTGCTTGCTGCAACCAATTTATCCCAGGAAACTTCTTGATCTCATCTTCCCACCTAACTTTCTGTCACCCCCTGCCACGCTTGCCTACTCTAGGAATAATGCAATACGTGGCGGTCTGTACTTGAGTGCTTATATAGAAATAAATACAAAGGTCAAGCCTTGTGGGACTTATATAGTGCAAGCATCATCAATTTTTTTAAGTAGCTATCGAATGCGTTCAGTGCTCTAGCTGAAGAAAAGCTGGCCAATAGTCGCTGCAGCGCTGTAATGACGTAATTCTAGCGGCCGCAGATGGCAAAGGAAGATTCCAAGTTACCAGACGAATATAGGGCAGCAATCTTTGGCTAAGGTGCTTTACGACACTCTAATCCAAGTATTGAATGTATTGGTTGACTACGTTCTGGAAGCATTGAAGATTTCGAAAAAAAGTTGAAAAAAGGGTTGCAGGATCTCTCTGAATCGCCCAAATAAGAACATTCCGACAAAGAAACCTCCGAAATATATTTGTTTTTATACCGACGTTACAATGAGACGAAAACGTAGCAGTAAAAAAATTAAACGCAACAAGCCCTACTGCCTTTTTTTCGAACCCGTTTGAACGAATTTGAACCGGAATAGAATGGTGCTCTGGAACCATTGCCAGAACGGAAATCGAAAGGCTTGAACTGGAACCCGAACAGAAGCCGGAAAAATTTTGGTTCGACACCTTGATGAGAGCGGATTGTCGCGACAAGGTCAGGGTTTGGACACTTAGTGCGACAGTGAGAAGTGAAGGAAACAGAACGACGGGGAAGAATAGAGACAGCTTCGGACTCCGCAGCGGTAGCGATCGCGATGCCTTGAAGTACGAATATCGATTCCGGTGTAGTGTTCGTGGCAACGAGCACCGCAGACTTCGCGATTAACGCACAAGACAAGTTGTAACAACGATCGCATTTGATACAAAACGAGCGTTGGGAACATAGAGCACGCCTGCATCACTGAACTGGACACGCAATTGGAAGTGCCTAACAAAAAATTCTGTACTCGCCACCAAGCGACACTGTGGAACGGCGGTGGTGTCTGTATGCAGACCGTGCACTGGATGTGATGCCCCATTCAGTCTATCCAGCACACCTTGATTAGCAGCACACAAAGAAGGGCCAGTGTACGAGTTTCTTAGTTTTCGGAACCGTGATCACAAATTTTCGCTAATGACTAACGAGGGCATTAACGAGGGTAATAACGTTAAAACCTTCAACTTCCACCTATGTATTGGACGGTCTTTCTGGAGGAATTCTTAGATTTCCAATAACGCAGGTCCCCCCAAAAGACTGCAGCTGCTAGTTGTCCGATTGGTAGTCGGTAGTATGGGACCCGGGTCGTACAGGCAGACACTGGCGATTTCGCGAGGGTAATAGGCGGCGACGTGGTGAACGCTCGTTGTGAGGTGTATCGACTTGGTCAGGAGCCGCCGACGAGCCTCGCGGTGAAGAGACGTGCTGGTTTCGTGAAGCGCCGCAGGAAAAACGGATGTCACTTGCAAAATGTGCCTATCATCGCCTCTCATCCTGCTCCACACAAGCCGAACACTGGAGAAAAGCTGGCGGACAGGTTGGACGCCGTTGTAGTATACCTGGGGGTGGGTGGCTGCGGGGGAGATAGCGCTGAATGTCCATGAGCCGGCGGGACTTCTGTAGGTAAAGGCAGTTTTGCCGCGATTGCCTGATATCATGGGATGGTAGGGATAGGAACAGAAGACGTCGTGGGGCGATATCCGCCATGGAGGCCAACTCTTGTTTGTCAAGGTCGCACAGCTGAGGGGCGACAGTGCGAATGACTAGAAACTTCAGCTGTTCAAATGCAAAGTGGCCTTTCTCAGGCTTGAGCGGGTGTGGAGCCGAACTGAACTGTTCTCGCACGGCTTGCAGGAGCTTCAGATATTCGTCGAAGATTTGAGAAAAGATGGCAACGTCAGCCAGGTAGACAAAACGTGACTGTCTCTTAAGGTGAGAAAGAATAGTGTCCATCATTCTTCGAACGGTCGCAGGGGCAGAGCAGAAACTGAAGGGAAGCAACTTGGATTCATAGAGACCATCTGGAGTAATGAAGGCAGTCTTCTCCCGGTCGCGTTTATCCACTTTGGTCTGCCAATACCCAATGCGAAGGTCACCGGAAGGAAAGTATCTATCATGAAGCAAACGATCTATTGAGTGGTCAATGCCAGGTAGGAGAGAAGCCTCTTTCTTTGTGATATTGTTCAATCTCCTGTGATTGAAACAACAGCGGAGAGTGCCGTCTTTCTTTGCCACTAATACAACTGGAGGCGCCAAGGGGCTCGTCGATGGCTTTATAACGTCACTTTTCAGCCTTTCTTTCACCTAGAGATGAACTTCATGCATATCGCTTTTGATGAGACTGTGTTAATGCAGGGAACCGGTGTCTCGCCTTCCTCAGTAGCAATGCGGTGCTTAGTGCCTGCCGTTTGTCTCACCTTCACACGAAGAAGCAAAACTATACCCCGTAAAATCGATGATAGTCTGGAGTCCGTGTTTTAGTTCAGCGGTTCTTCAAGGGGGCTTCGGCAGTTTTTAAAGCGAAGTTTCTACCTCCACCAGCCAAGGGTTTTGTCTCGACTGTTGGCGTCAACAGAAACTCCCTCGAACGAGAGAGTTTTAAACTACTACTACTACTGGCACCACCAGTAGCCGCCAGTACTGCCGCCAGTACTACTACTGGCACTTCCAGGAATCGAACCCTGAACGAATAGAAAAAGGGGAAAAGCGAGATGCCTTAATTTTGAAAATTGAGCTACGTGCGCACGCGGGTACGGGGGGAGACAGATGGTGTACTCAGCGAGCACATAAGCGGGTTTACCCCTGCGTTCTCGCTGAATGACACGTGATAGTGTCACGAGACCTCTCGCGGCACTCTTTGTAGAACCACGTGTGTGAATTCAACTGACGTCGCATGGGTAATCGTTGTGGGTGTCGTTTAGAACTCCACTTTCCAATAACCTTCACAGGTTTGATTGCCCAGCACGTAACACTGGCCGGGAAGGCAGTGTTACGTGCTCATTCCTAACACGTAACGCCAGCCAACGTGGTTCCTGTTCGTTTTTAGCGGATCCCTGTGTCGAGAACGTGACCAGTAACTTTCGAAGGTCGTAATCACATCGTTCTCGTGAAAAAAGTCCAACCCTAATATAAGCTGTTTGCAACATTCACGCGGGACTAGGAAGAAGCCAGGAAAATATGCGCCCGTATCTGTACTCTGGCGGTGCATACACCGATCGGTGTTACCAGATGACAAGCAGCCGTGCGAATCTACGAGCCGTGCCGTGGTGTGATGACTTTCCTGAGCCTACTGGCTATCTGGCTACTCATCACAGAGGAATCGGCGCCCGTATTTACTAGAGTAGTCAATACATGGTTATCAACACTAATCAGAATTTCGGCCGAAACCATGCCACCGGTACAACGGCGGGTCGGAGAAGTTTGGGTCAGGTCGTCGGGCGGGGTTGTTGATATCGAATCGGGTTCTGAAATGGTTCCTCGAAAACGTGAGGTATTTTAACGTAGCCGGGCGGCGGCGGTGGCCCTGCCCCGGTGGACGCAGTCTTCAGTTTCTCCGCCGGGGACTGAGGGACCTGTCACTGGTCGCCCCATTTAAGGAAGGGCATCGAGGCGAAGTCAAGCATCGGAGAGACGGTCACCTTGACTGGCGTCGCTCCGGCGACTGTGAATGGCGCAGATTGTCAGCCAGGTATTCCTGAATTTAATGGGGCGTTCACTGTAGCGGGGTCGCGGAGTGTCGCGAGAGACTCCCCTCAGGCCTATCCTGCGATACGGGCAGTGACGGAGAACGTGCCCTGCTTCACCGAAGTGACAGCACAGCGGTCGGTTGTCCGTCATGCGCCATATGGTCGCTTTCCTGTGGCGTGGCCGTGGGTCAGCTAGGTTAGCGTCGTCTGAATACCGCTGAAATCGCGGAGCCGAAGTCACTTGGAACTGCGGGGTCCACGGGAGGAGCAGTGCGCTGCTTGTCGGTGAACGTCAAGGCGTGGGGAGGAGCTGCATCGTAACTTGGAGGAGCGGGAAAACTCTGCGACAGCGCAGAGGATTGTAGCACCAGCCGAATCTCGTCGCCGACCACCTCGGAGATAGCGACAACACTTGGCTTGTTGCTGACGACGTCGAGTTTCTGGAGCTCAAGATCTTCACGCAGAATGCTCCGTATCATATCCCAGAGATCGGCTTGATAGCCTTCCCTAAGCCGCAATGCATGTCAGCTCGCACGGGAACGTCGGCTTGACGCCCGTACTGGAGGAAGGGTTGTTTCAGTGCATGTTCCAATCTTGTCGCTTCCCTGGTGGAGCCGGCTATGGTGCACAAGTGCAGCAAACAAATGTTCCGTCACGCCACGCATGAAATGACGCAACTCCTCTTCTTCCCCGGCGTGTACGGGTCGGCCCGCCTAAATATTCGGCAATGTCCTCAACAAACGCGGCAACCACGCGGTTGGCTTTTTTACCCTCACCTGGAGAGCGACCTCAGACTTCTCTTTCCTTCTGCCATTGCAGTAATTGACCAGCTTCAGTAGCCGCCTAAATTCCTGCCAGGTGGTCATTGATGATACTTGGCTTTCAAACTACGTCCTCGAGACACCTTCAAGAGCGAAGTAGACATTACGGAGCTTCCGCTCGGCATTCCACTCATTGAAGGCGCCCACATCCTCGTAGCTGTCTAGCCAATCCTCTGCGTCCTCGAACCTGTCGCCAAGAAAAAGTCTAGGGGCTTTCGCGGGGGATGAAGAGCCAACGTGGTGGCACATTCGGGATGCTGGCTTGTCTGACTCGCCGCTGAGGTGATAGCTCGTTTGGGGGTTGGCAGGAGACGAACCCCGGTTGGAAGCATCGCAGGCGGCGGATTGTCTTGTGGGCCGGTGTCATGACGAGGAAGTCTAAGATCAGAGTGCATGGGCTGATACTCAGCAGCTCCACCACGACAAAATATCACGACAGGAACCCAGGTCCTGATTGTAGGGGCCCTTATTAGGCGATGCGTTGCCCAGAACAACCGCAGTTTGCCAGGAGGACGAAGAAGAATAACCCACACATCAACCAAGCCGAGCCGCTTCCTTGTCAAACATATGAGACGCGTGATGGCGGCAGCAAGACGGTAACTTATTACAGTCATATCTCCTTAATATGGATCCTGGTAACATGAACACCCCGCAATATGGACGAAATGTTTGGCGACTGGTCTCTCGCCATGCAATTCTGCCCCGTTAATCCCACAGTACGGACTATGGATGACAATGTTGGGGACGAAACAGGTAAATGCAGGCATTTTTTCTCGTTATGGTCACGGGTCCACAAAACAAAAAAGTCGAAAACATGACTGGTTCCCCCAGATGCCCCACCGCGTATTAGAAATTCACTGTTCGCTGAAGCATGCAAAGCCGAAGCATGTGTTTATCTCGCAACGCTCTTCCTTCCAGTACAATTGAAGTACATCGAGAACATTCGTGATCAGCGAACACTGTATAGCAGTGACGCCAGGGTGACATACTTTCCCTGTCGAACAAGATCCTTCGGCGAGGCGTATGAAGAAAAAAGCAAGTCCTGAGGCCCAGGAGAAGAAAACAGGACGATGACAGTTTGTGCCAATTTTCGCTGCGTAGGCAAGGCTGTATGCTGCTCTGGTCAGTTCGGCAAATGCAATGGCTGGTGTTAAGCGTAAATGAACTAAAGCTTAAAAAAATAGGTCAATTCACAAGCGAGACGCTTTCGGCATCTGTTCGATACATGAAAGACTTGAGTGAAAAAAACACCTTGGCATTGATATAGCGACGTCGACGGTGCATGCAATTTTTTAAGAATTGGGGGAGCTGATGAATGTGCCAAAAGCAAACTCGAATACGTGCTGGCAGGGACGCCCAAGTTTTAACTACTCCTGGCTTTTTGGCTGAATTAAGTGTTCTTTTCCACAATGATAAGTACATAATGTTTGTGTTTTTTAGCTTCATTTATTATTAGAGACGACTCACATTATGGACGATTTTATTGGGCAACGGAGGTGTCCGTAACAACAAAACATGACTATACTGTGGCCGTATGTTCCCAGCCAGGTTTGTTTCGTGAAGACTCAAGTGACAATATTTGAGTTGGTGTAGGCAGAAATATTTGCGTGGTGGTGTCGAATATTCAGCAAATAAGATTCTCTGCTGCCTTATCTGGTGGTTATTTTACCACGAATTGTCTGCAACCGATAACGCACTTTTGGCGCGTAATTCTGTGATGGTCCATTTTTTCTTGGTGCCTTTGTCTCCCACTCAGTCGAGTTTGCAAACACTGCTCCCGAGGCCTTCCATGACCCTCCGGCACCTCCTCGATCATACTGGTTGTGCACCATTCTGAGGATTCGGTTCGTACGTTGGCGACTGTATCCTCTTCTATATAGTTAGTACGACCTTTTTCTGACATCTTCGGATGTAGCACACAATGGCTTATACAGTAGTGCTGAGCTCGTAGAGAAAAACCGCCTGTAAATCTTCCTTTTCGGTTGTCCTGATTCAAGCACGAAACAAATTCTAATTTTTCTCTGACATTTATCACTGATTTTTGTTAAGTGTTCTCGACAGCTCGGTCGAGAACACACTTACTTCGTAAAATGAGTTGTGTGCGAGCTGCTAATAATGCGCTCCCTCTACGGTCAAATACATTTTTCTGGGAACTCTTCGGTCGAAAATTTCTATGCTTAATTTTACTTTTGTTTCGGTGATTGCCACAGGGAATAATTCCGCACTTTCAATTGCTAACGCGACGCAATCCAGCTGGACAATGTTCTGAATTGCATTGTGAATTTTGCTGGGAGCTTCCTCCTTCCTGTTCGACGATTATATAGTAGTAGTAGAAGTTTACCCAATGATGCCGCTTACAAGGAGAAGTGCAGCTCCACTTCACCGATTACGCCGGGGACTTGGCTTCGGGTAAGATGCCGGGGTGCTGTTAGGCCTTTCATACAATTTCCCAGCTTCGTGATATGCGCTAAAAAGTTTGAGCTTCAGCCGCGGCTACATTGAAGTTTCAACTGCCACGTTGTTTGCTCCTCTGATGTACTCCTAAAACGGCGTGACGCCTCAGAGATATCCGGCCAGGCATCCGGTCGGGGTTTCCATCGGTAGCTGTTAGCAGTCCTTCGCACGTTGGCTTCAAGCTTACGTTCGGTTGACAATACGTCTACGCCCACGTTTGGGATTATGGCGTCGTTTCGTCATGGTCTGCATTCAGCGCTTGCGCTGCTGAAACGTTGAATTATGGGTTTGATTGCTTAGTTTAGTTTTCACAACACCAAGGGCCCCCTATCGTTTTGCGTGTTGCTTTGACGCCTTGGTTCAGTGCTCCTCGTTGTGCGTCTCCCCCCTTTTCCCGCCCCTCAAAGCGGTGCCCCAGCCCAAGAATACATGCGTTTGCATAGCACTACCACGTCGTTTCAAAACGACGCGCTTTTTTGGAGAATTCGGCCCCAGTTGCACATGTTTAGAACTTTCAATTTCTTTGGCAATCTTGTCTATTTCAATGAGGTATTGCATTTCAAGATCCGTTACATTTAGAACTTGTTTTTTGGCGGTTAGAGTTTTATTGCAACCCAAGAAGCTTGGCAAGCGAATGCGAGGGCGAAGAACCATGTTTCTCAATTTGTTCAGTACTTGCTCAGATTCTTCATAAAAAGACTGTTTTATGCCGGGGTCCATTAGGATCTAACTCACGTCACATCCGTCACGGAAATGACATCGCCAGAAAAATTTCGATTGACGCAGCAGCTCCGGGAGTCGAACCATGAACCTTTCGCCACAACGGGAGGTACGAAGCGCGCTGCCTAGTGCGTTATCAACAGACGCGTAATATAACGACCAACGCTGCTTATTTCCTTCCTTTCAGATGCTGCTGCCATCTAGGAGAAGCGGAGCCAAGTAGTGCATATTGACGCTAATGAGCGCCGACAGTTGGCGCCTCAATGCCATCGCCTATGTGTACAGGGGACGCGCCGCATAAGCTGCGAAGAAGCCGACTTGCGGATGTCGCGCTCGTGACACTGACCGCTGCTCCTTTCGCTGCAGCGGACCGTGTGATCACCAAACGATTCGCTGACAACCCGTTTGCTTTCGTCCGCACGGACTGTTCGCGAGCGCGTCTTGTTTCACTAGGATTTACGCAACGCTCCCGCGGGAGCAATGCAGTGTTTAACGTTCATTCGTATAACGGTGCCATACCGACGAAATATAAATAGCGATGTGCAGGTTCATATTGATGCACAATAAACATTCAACTGCTCCTAACTAGGCACATTTTACTTCCGTGTTTTACCGGTTCCTATGGAAGAGCGAACAACCACATTTTTTATGCACTTGGAGCAGTTGATTGAAGGGTCCTCCGTTTTTCTTTCCCGGTGTTGGGGGATCAGAAAATCTTTGGAGCCAGGTAAAACGTGTCCCTTGTTCCGGCCACGATGAAGTATACCCTCGTTACCGGGCTGAAATGTTGTGCCTTGATCACGGTCCCCTTATTACAGTGCTTATTCGCTTGAAGCCCGTTCCCGTTACGTCGTTTTAGATGCTGTAAATTAATTCTGCGTCACTTAGGTCCCTGCTCACGTTTTCGTTGGTCGGTAGCCCCGATCAGACCTTCCACCATTGGCTTACCCGGGCGTCTCTCTATGCGAGAACGGAAATGCACCAGCGGAAATTTCTTTAAGGGGGTTGAAGGGGCTGGCGGTATAGAGTGCCCCAGGACTGTAAAATTTAGGTTTTCGACAACACCGGGCGGGAGGAACAGATACGGGACACATAAATAAGAACGCCTGCCTTTATGAAATGTGACGGAAACTATAAGCAGTTATTCGAAAGCAAGCGTGTACATTTTCTTGAATATTTTAGTATAAAACAATCCCTCAACGTCTCTCTTTGCAAAGCCCGACAATACCTTCATTTTGTTTTGTTCCTCTGTTAACCTGTTGTGCCGCTGCTTCGACCTAAAGAACTGATTGTTTCGAAAGCACAACGCACGAACTACACGAACGTTGAAGGAACCGACCTCCCGTTAATGGCGGCAAAATGAGCTGTAGACATTCAGCAACATGCACACCCCCGATGATGAGCATTGGAAAAAATAACGTCGAGGCTTCTCACTTCATTTTCAAGTGAAGTAAAGCTAATTACGAGCATAGTTTTTGTTTGCTATTTTGCATTGCAAATGACAGCGCGTCTGGATCTATTAGGTCGTCAGCATCATCATTACCATAATAATTACTGTAGGGTAATGCTGAATTGGTTGTGTGTATAATGAAGTCTCTGCAAATACATCAAACTTCTTTCAGCTTTGACCCGACCATTTCAAAGTGAAAGCTTTTTTAGAGACAGCGATGGCGTGCTACAAAAACCTGATGAGTTTCCCTATAGAACTGTCGGTCGACCAAAAAGCTCCGATCAGCTCTCTGGACACACAGCGCGTGCGTGAAACCTGGCTTCCATTGTGTCAGAGCGATTACTTCAACATCGTGCAAGAGGAACCGATCTAGATAAGGCACTGTACGCATCCATTATGAAGGAGTACAATAGTATACCTTTATCTTGTAAACGATGTATCGGTATTCATTGAGATCATTCGTAAATGCATTACTTAGTGCTCGAAAAATCGTCGCATAGCTTCGTTTTCCGTTTGCGATTTGGATGTTTGAAGGTCTGACGATCGCTGCTAATCACTTTCAGTGAACGTTGGACGCACTTTCCTTTAGCGCTTGTCTCAACTTCCGGCAGGAAGGAATGGTGATTTTTTAAATTCATGTCTTGTAATTGTAATTAAAGAAATACGGTTCTCGGGCATTTAAATCTCGGGATGCCCTTTAAGGGCGAACATACGATGGCAATGAATACTGGTGAACCGCTCGTGGGCCTCTGACGGCAGCTGCCATCATCACTGGTGGCTCGCCCTGAGCCGCTATGTAAAATTTGTGGCCGGTGTCTTGACGTCACAGCCATTTCTAATCGGCCATGAAATTCTGGTGGCTGCCGTCATCGCCATTTCCTTACAAGAGTCGGTATGCGAGAATGTTGTTCGGCCTACACTTGGATTTAACGTTAACGGATCTTAGAGTTGATCTTAATTATGAGCCAACCAACATCAACCACCTTGCACGTCGAGCTCCGGGGACCTTTTAGCTTAGTCTGGCCTAGGGTGGTCGTCTCGTACTCCGCATCTCCTCAGTCTCGGCACGCAGAAATCTATCTTGTCCACTAACCCCTGCGATGACTTCATGCACATCTGCATATATAGTTGTCAACAAAGTTATTGCTGCGAATAAATGAAATAGTAGGGGTTCAGCAGTGGTTAAATAACATGCCCGTCACTGCTCGTCTGAGTTGGATTCCCGCTATAAGTTGCCAAACACGGTACGATCAGGCCGTTTATTTGATTCAGTAGTAGGCTTTCTAATTGAGGTAATTTCAGTATTATAGCAAGCTAAATTAGCTTGAAATGAAATTTCTATTGGGGAAATGCCTTAAATAATCCACTTCACTACACAATAACAAGTAGCGGTCAAGTGTATCCAGTCAAACCCGGTTATAGCGAACTGTAATAAGAGCAGCAATTAGTTCGATATATCCAATATTTCGATATTGCCGAGCACGTCTACAACGAATTTTTTTGTTGGGAGTTAGCAATACGCAGAACCCCCCTCCGTTCGCCATTCCCACATAACAAAACAAATGCATAAAGTATACCAATACCTTACAGAAAACAATCGATTTATTGCATGCAATAACGCTAATTTCCGCCTTGACTGCCTACTTCGCAAGAAAGAGGTGATTTTTGTGTTCACATGCGTTTTGGTGGCACCAACTATCTCCGCATTCTCGACACGAGATGTTTCACTAGTTCAAGTCCATGTCCTTCAATCATGATCATCATCACCACCACCAGCCTATCTACGCCCACTGCAGGACAAAGGCCTCTCCCATTCTCCAATTATGCCATCCGTCAACATCGATGCAATATTGGCGGAGAACATCGGCTGGCAAAAGCGCTTCATAAAGCGTCGGACGACTTTACTGTGTGGCATCATCAGTCACTTCAGTGCTTTTAGCAGCACCAGCTGCCACGACATCGGCGGTGGTTTGTGCACTCGAGGGGCACGCAGTGACAGCAACGTCACCGTGTCATCAGCACTATATAAATCATCTGAGGTCACTCCTTTCGACACAGGGTGTCAATCGTTAGCGAGCTCTTCACGCCGTTCGCTGATGATGTCGTCTTGGTCCGGACTTGCTGGCTAGATGGGCTCCGTCATGAATCCCGTGCGTCCGAAACAGTTACGGTAGGAGTCGGGCATAACGTCGGTGTTAGGCTCAATGTTGAGGCTCAACATCTCAATCATGGCAAATCAGCACATCAGTCGCCACTCCGAGACAACGCATTTCGGAGGCAATTGTAGGCGCGCCGAGTTTAGTGTATCAGATGTGAACTTCGTTATAAGGAATATGCTTCGCATGCATTTTCGTAACAGATTTGCTTTTGTTCAATATATAGCGTAATTCGCTCTATCCGGGTTCGTTATAATCGGTTTCGACTGTATCTCTTTTAGGTTTACGTCACCGCCGTGAATGTGAAGGCACTTCAACAACGCAAGTACGGTTTAAGTTACACCGCTACATTTGGAACGCAGGTGCCGAGGAGCCTCTTTCGGTGCCTCCAATGGAGTGGCGCTCCGCTTCACCAGCTTCAAACGACAGTTATCATCGTGTAGTGCATGACGTCGTTCTCATCCTCTGCCTGCAGAAATCAACAAGCACGGGTCATACAGGGACAAACCGCTGTGACAGAGACATTGTTAGAGGCCTCAGGATTGTAACCTTAAGGATCATGTGCGTCCTGACGGATACATAAGAAGATGCAAAGCTAAATTGTTCCGATGTTCTGTGCTAGTTGCGCGGAACATGCACGGATATAAGCAAACGATACAGTGCCACGTTCGCCGTGGGGATATCATAATCTTTAGAGTGGTGTATATCTGAACTTTATTTTTTCTGAGGCAAAGGGTATATATTGTACTCCATATTCCCGGCAGTGAACGTATTCCAGGGACTCATTATTTCGTCACCAAAGTGGCGCGTTGGGGCCGCGATTTCAGGCGCCTGGCAGCATCCAGCAAAAATCCGGAGCTGGACGAGCCCTTTACCACCACAGAACTACTGACGGCCATCGACAAGAGTAACAAAAAGAAACATCCCCCTCGCGAGGGGCACGATCAAATGCAGAACATTTCCGCGGGGGGCGCGCCTGCAAGTCGTATGGATTACGTATTGGTTGTTGTTGTTGTTGTAATTGTTGTCTTGCAGCGTAGACATTGTCAATGAAGTCGATGGTGAAACGTGAAACGTGCCGTGAAAGCCCTGCCGCGGCTATGACGCAACGTGGAGCGGCTATGACGCAACACAATCCAACACAATCCCCTTTAATCTAATCCAATCCAAATCCAAACCACTCAGAGCCAAGCCAATCCAAGCCAATCTAAACGAATCCAATCCAATGCCCCTACCGAGAGAGTGTTATAAATAGCGCCGAAATCGCGCCACCACACGAACGCGTGATGTTGACGTCACGATCACGCCACAGATGTTAGCGACCAGAGCGCGCGTGAACGACATATGTGGTTTAAGCGCGAACCGACCGCGGCAAGAGAGTGCGATGCGAGCGCCCCCACCTGTTCTTGCGCGCGAACTGGCTGTTGCTCAGCGCGAACCCAACGCGGCGAGAGAGGGTGTTGCGCACGTCCCCACCTGTTGTGCGCCCGAACCGAACGCGGCGAGAGAGGGTGTAACGAGCGGAGAGAAGGAGAGGAGGACGCGGGGGAGAGGGCGCACCTGTGGCCGACGGTTGAATGAGTCAAGAATATAAGGCGCGTTCGTTAACTTGCGTTCTGTGTCGGCTTTGTGGCCCAGTGGGTAAAGCACTATGTACCTTGCGTTCCGCCCGCAGAGTCGCGGGATCTAAACCTGGCGCCGGCAAGTATTATTTTTTTATAATGTAGGGAGAGCGATGCGGACTACGGACGTCAACGCGGGTGACATCGTGAGTTACTGAAATGCTCTGCATTTAAAAGAATGATGATGATAGAAAGCATGGCGAAAGGAGGACGAACAGCCAGGCCCTGCGAGCGTGCATTGAGATGGGGATGTCAAGCGATCCCCAAGCCGGGAGCGGATTGGTTGGGGTGGAGCTGCACCCGAAGACTAAAAGGACGTCACGTCCACTATACATATATAAATAGCTCAAAGCGGCGCCCCCTGGATTTTCTATGCCCACCGCGTTCCTCGTGCGCTTCTCTATATGTTCAAACCATTGCTCGTACGCGTTAGAACAGTGTGACCCCGAGAGCAGGGCTGACCGAGTTTCCGGAATATTGGGCGCAATAAAAACCACGGCCACGAAATACCAGCAATGGCGGACAGGCAGAGAGCGACATGCAGCCATTGCTGCTGCTAAAGAAACCAACTGGGACCATTACCGCGGTATGCGAGGGGCGTAGGAGAATGGGCGACCGCATCGTACCAAGCCTAATCTTCTCGAGGGAGAGCAAACATTGCCCACCTATTTGGATATATGCACTAAAAGATTCTCTTCTTTTTTCACAGGCGATGAATGTGTACAGGACAATTTTGAAAATAACACATCTACCCTGAAGAGATGTTATGCGTATTGGTACTGGCTGGCCCCTCACACCGTTTTCCCCGACGGTGGCAACGCAGCTCTCAATGACGCGACAAGGTCCGGTTGGTTCAATTGGTAAGGTGACACTGAAGTGAATTTGTCAGCCTTCTGTTTTTGAGTGCACTGCGTAGACTGGCTCAAATAAACACAGTCTTCGTTGTTTATCCGGGCGATAAGACGGTATTTATCTTAGATGCTAAGGCCGGAAAGAAGAAAACTACCGTAGGCGGTCTGCGGCGGCAGCAATAAATAAAGCAGTGACGTCAATACGAGGTGATACGTGATAGGACGATGTCAAAGATTTTGATTCAAACCAGTATCGCTTCCGGTTATGTGAAACAACGTGCTTGGTATCAGACGTTATCGTTGGCAGAAAATTATCAATATCTCGCGTATCAGCATTGTTGTCGGCTGTAAAATCAACAGATTAGCCTACCAGCACCGTTCAGAATCGTAGCAATCACTAGCAGAGGCGTAAGCAGTGGATAAACGTGAATCGCGTGACCAGAGATGGTCCAATGCGATGCATTTCCCCCCCACCTTTGGAGATTGCCTGACTCGAGCCTTTATCGTAACACGCGTGTTAGAACCAGTCCAAGGGTCGGCTGGTTCATACATGGTTCAGGACTGTGCCCGCACGCTGTCGGTGCTCATGTCATCACCGCGGAAGCCAGAACTCGACAGAGCGCCAATTCACTTCACACGCGTGCTGCGAACTCGCTGGTGCAACAATAAAGGTTACAGAAGAAAATGGGGAATTGAGTATAGAAAACAGTGCCCAAACACAAATGAATGGACTTTAAAAAAAGCATAGCTATCGGGAATTGCAAACTTCGGACTTGCAAAACAATGCACCTCGGTTATAAGCCAGCGTTCCTAGCGGCAGACATATACAATATATAATATGTACCCAATTTACATTTTTTTGTTTTGGCATTTCAAATCACTTAGATGCCTATTTTTGCATAGCGCTCGTGCAGTAAGTGTCCCCTAATTTCCGCAAATATATCGTCTCTACCGACTGCATTCATTCAGCGGAAAACCGTTCGTAGAGTTTTGGTTGTGCTTCTCACGCTGAGCTAATTCACCCGGCCCAAAAAGTGCTTCCCGCACCTTGGTTTTACGCTGTGCAATAAATGATTTTGTTCATTTTATTTTCTTACTACTTATATTACTATGCTGACTCTTCTCCCGCCTACAATTGGCCTTAGATTTTTCTACTAGCATAGGAGTCAGCGAAGCGCCGCATGTGCACTTGTGTGGAGCTATACGGACGCAGAGCTTGATACACTTCACTTACTAACAAACTAGAGGAACATTCTTCGTGACACCAATATGTCGTGGCCTAGCTTCAAGTGAACGAACAAATTGCGACGACCCGCCCTCGGACAGCCGCGGAAATGCCTGGCCGACTGATTCTGTCGGACCGTCGGCGAGTCGTGCAATAGCGCAGCCAAGCCAAGCCAAGCCGTCTTGTTTTTACATCACACGAAACATCACAGAAAATCGTCAAGGAGGATGCAAAAAGGAGGGGAGCATTTTCGACTGACGTTTCTACTACATAAAGTCGCGTCAACGCAGCCAGAGGGGACAAAAAATGGTATGCAAACTCCAGACTACAATTTGCGCTAGTAATCCCGGAACTTTTAAAAAATACTTCAGTGCGTAGAGTTTTTTGTCGAGTATCTCCCCCCTCCGCCCCCACCCAGGACCGTGTAACGCCACGCATTTCCACAAAAATGCAGATTTCGCATATATGACACCTTTAATCCTTATAATAGCTAAATTGAGATAATTTGTTGGACAAAATTTTCACAAATTAAGAAATCAAATTTTTAAAAAGTGAAATGTTGAAAAACATTATCTGGATAAATAAAAAATGCGGGCTGCTCGATTTCCGCACCATCGGGTCGCCACGACGGAAAACTTTCGGAACAGCATTCTTTGTATGTGCAATGGTGCTACTTTTATACCCTGCTACCCGTTTATGAGAGCTTTCAGGCAAGTTTCAGAGGCGTTTAGTTTGAGCCCAACTGACTAAACGCCAATTTAGCTGATCTACGAGCGCGGTATGCCGAATACTGATAGGTCGCGAATGCCCATCCAATGATAGCGTCGAATGCTGAGCATGTATCACAGAACCGAAACCAAAACTTGAATTCTAATCTTGGGCATCGTCCAATGACGTAGTACATTGTATTGACGACACTGCGGTTAGTTCATGCGGTGGCTGCAAAACGCCCATGGCAGTTTTTCTTAATTGAAGTTTCAATAAAATTAATACCGCCTTATCGCCCGGATAAACGATGAAAAGGTTTTTATTTCGGCGAGTCTACGCAGTGCAAGCAAAACACGGGCTTGGCAAATTCACTTGAGTGTCCCTTTACCAAGCGAGTCCTCCTCAGCGTATTCTCTAACTCATCGCCGAGGAGCCCTGAACAGCGTGAAGCTCTTGCAAAAAGTACAAAAAGCCGCACCATGTTCAAATGAACGTAATCAAACTGCCACTTCTGTTCTAGTTTTTTTTTTCTCGAAATATGCTCGGTGTTAATGATTGACGTTAGAAAGTCCATGTGGACTTTCAGCATATCACAGCTCAACAAAGTCAACTGCTCAGGCTGCTTTGCGTAAGCGCATGAATTTAATATTAAACAAACATCTTTCGTCGTTTCCCCTACCGTTCGGAGATAATCTTCTGAACATAACAAATTTTCTCTGTTCAGTGGTGCTTTTTCTTAAGCAACATGAAGAAAAATCAATATAATTCCTTACATCAGGCGCTTTTTTGCAACAATACTTACGGAACTCTTCCTAGTCTAGGCGCCACTTATGAATATGTCACACTTACGCTTGTAAGGCGCCACTTTATTGTCATCGTTTTCATGACCTTCATTGTCGTTTTTATGATCACCAGCAGTGTCGTCGTGCTTGGTGTAGTTCTGTTGTTCTTTTTCCGCATCCGTGTTTACTACTTCGTCCTGTTCCTCTGTTCTGTTGGAATTAACTGTAAACGAGAGGGAAATCGTCACGATTGCACCGAAAGAAACGATTGCATCGAAAGAAAAACACGTACATTCCCAGAAATATGGCTCTGCACATCAACTACACAAAGAATCTATCTGAATCCCGAAAGGGTGCATTCAACGATTTTGAAATTGTGAGGATCATGTTGAGCGACTTCCGCATCGGAACATGTCCTTGTAGGCATTATTTCGTGTGTCATAAAACACCGTTTTCTCTAAAATAGCTGGGTGTTATGCGGTTAGAAATCTTACTCAGCACAGCAAACCACATCTGAGAAAACCCTCTGGCCATCAGCTGCAATTCTATTGAATGCAGCTTCCGGTTATTTCTTTCACTCACTCGACGTTTTCTAAGTGGTATTACATTTTTGCTTCAGTTCGAACGAGTTTTAAGACTTTTAAACATAGACTGGCACAAGTGTTATCTAATAAGTACGGGGCAATACACCTACGAACTATAGTCCACTATTGACCACTATTATCCACTATTTTGCGCGAACTATTGTCCTCTGTTCATTGTTATTTCCCACAACAAACCTTCTCGTCGATTTCGCTATGTTATCGTATGAAGTAACTGTGTGTACTGTTGGCTAAATATTGCACACAGTCTCTCAACAGGTGTTGAAAATATTGGAGAAACAAGAGGTGGCTATGGGCAAATGCTCCCTAAGATCACCATCACTAGATAGCAGTTACATCCGTCATTAAAGAATCACCCGCGTCCTGCGATCCCCTCCGTTTCATCAACAATATCGTGCCGTAACCCATACCGAAGGACTACACAGTTTAAGAACTAAGGAGAACCGCCTTAAACGATGACGTGAGTGACTGAAACGGTTCAACTAGACTGCTTCTATTGACTATCGACAACAGGCACACGTCAAGAAGACCTAAAGATGAATTGAGGGCTCGACAAAATGACTACCCTGCACTATTTCATCCAACACTCTCAACAGCTTTACCGATACTTGGCGCACGCGCTTCGCAGAAACTAGCGCAAGAAAATGACAATGGCTTCGGCCTTTCTTCGACTGTGATCCTCCTCGACGACCTCGGAGACATTAACGACTTCGAGAATAGACCTGGAAGCCCTTTTCCCAAGACTAAGAATTATCCGAAAGAACGTCACCGCACTGATTGATGGCATAAAATTACAGATAAATGCGCAAAACCACCAATCGGTGAGCTGATTTTCTTGCGGAAAAGTCTTATTGAAATACATGATATTCTTAAGAAATTCGACAGCTAAATAAAAGAGATTGTTGCCCCGAATGATGCGACTGACATATTTGAAACCGTCAATCAAATGTATTTATGGAAGTTTGTTCATGTGGAAACCAACAGAGCAAGGTTAGCCGGGCCAGCGCAGACTCCCACCGCGCAGCTCTGCGGAACAACGCCGAAGGCAACAGCAAAGCTATCTCGGGAGAGGTAGAACACTCAGAAATCACTAAAATCAAAAAGGTGCTGGATGTGATACTTATTTAAAATCAGGCACTTAAAAGAGAAAAAACGAAAATCAGGGCGCAAACGTTAATCAAGTGGCCGTGCCGCAAAATTCAGGGCCATCTCATCCGAGCCTCGCTGCAGCGGGCAGCAAACAGGAACAATTTCCAAAATCTCTGGTGGCAAAAGAGCCGTTGCCAAATCACAGATTACTAACTGCATCTAGTGACGAGATGGAGGAGTCGACACCCGAGTCGCCTGAGTAGCCCTCCCCCTAAGAAGCGCCAGGTTGGAGGGGGGGAGGGCTGTGGTTTCAAGTCGGTGTAGGGTAGTGTGGTTATGTCTACTGTATTCAAGTGTATTCAAGCAGCAGCAGCCATTCGATCCGCTGCTTCATTCTCGGCTATACCACAGTCGCCAGGGACCCAGCAAAGGACGATTTCAATTTTGTGCACATACGCAGACATAATACCTTTGACGATAAGATTTACAACGTGATTTTTGAAGACTTTGTAGACGACAATGCCCGAACAACACTGAGGGAATCTGTATATATAATAGATTGTGGGATGTGGCTTTGAAGTATATGATTATAACAAGAAGTACACCATAGGCCTCTGCCATAACGATACTTGTATTACAGTTAAGAGTTCTAGTGACACTAAGGCCGGGCCATGCCCCGCGCAGGACACCGAGGTATAGGTTGTAGAGGCATCCGTATAAAATTCAGAACACTGATACTTCTGCTGCAAATAAAAGAAGTGCTGCAGAATTGCACATGTGGGAGCTCGGTTTTTATCTACATGTGTGAAAGATGTGTCGCATGATATAGGGCGGAGATGCCATGGTGCTATGAAATCTGTTAGAGAACTTTGGATTGTATTTAAAAAGGAGACAGCAAGCTCTGACGTTTCCTCTCTAACTCTCTAAGAGAAGGGCGCAGAGAATGGTGGTCGATTTAAAAGGAATTTAGTCACCGATGTATTATGAAAAACTGATTTAAAAGAATGGCGATGCATGGATGACATTTTAAAAGCATAAAGGAGATCTGTGTATGCTCGCTGATGTTGTTGGTTCCATTTGCTGCCCTCTACACACAAGCTTTCAACTGGACTAGTCCGGAAGGCACCACACGCCAAGCAGAGCCCTAGATGAAGCACAGGGTCCAGCATTCTCAGGGATGTTTTGATGGCTGACCCATAGACAACGCTACCGTAGTCCAATCGTGAACCTATTAGGCTGCTAAAACACGTAAAAGAAGTTGTTTGTCAGCACCAAAAGAAACGTGCGAGAGAACCTTGAGGATAGTCAGTGTTTTTTTAGTTGTTTTATGTTTTAGTTGTTTTAGTTTGTTTTAGTTGTTTTATGTGTGGGATGAATGTGAGCTTTTCGTCAAAGATAATACCCAAGAACTTGTATCCTTGTTTTACAGGAATAGAGACAGCGTGGAGTTGAATGTCTGGGTCCGGCCGATTGCCACGCCTCTTGGAGAACAGAACATAGACGCACTTTCCTGGATTAAATTTAAAACAATTGCTATATGCCCAGCCGGATAGCTTATTCACACCAAGCTGCACTTGGCACTCGCAGATAGACAAGTTACACGATTTGAAGAAGGGTTGAACATCGTCTACATAGACTGAAAAGGAGATCGATGGTGGCTGTTGTAAAAGAAGTAGATCTGCCTCTGCGAGAAATTATCAGGTTTTGGGAGAGAGATTGATTGCAAAGGAGGAAAAATGCGAGAAATTATCAGGCTTTGGGAGAGAGATTGATTGCAAAGGAGGGAAAGAAACTTCGGTGCGGCCCCTTTTCGGGGGCCGATCACGTTTGGGGGGGGGGGTTAGAAAATGCCATATATCATAGTATAGAAGCAGGGGACGGGGGTCCTTTCTTCTTTTACTTTATCGTGATGGTCAAAGAGGTCCCGAAGCTCCCTGCCTGGTAAACAGACAGGGAACCCATCCGCCGTAGCTTGACCTGGGCTCCGATGGCCACCGTTTAAGGTTTCTACCCTTCACCTAAAACCCATTACCACGGTCGGTTACAGCGTGAGTGGGGGGGCTCGGGGTTCGCGGTGTCGCCAACACCATCACCAAGATTACTCAAGGTGCCCGTGCGGGGACGTCACAGCCTTTATATCGTTTTATCGGACTCATTTCAGTGTCCCTTTAAAACCAACAATCTAGATGATACGCCGGACGTCATCTGTCTCTAGGAGACGGGTGGCCCCGCAAAATTATAGGCTATAAGTCCTACTTGGAGCTGGAGAATTACGCATCAGTTGATACACCAAAAAGAAATAGATTGCGGCGACCCTCGTCAAGCGTAACTTGGCACCCTTGCGCCGTGACATTGATGACGGCAGAACGTCCGCGGATGACGTACTCGTAGAAATAATACCAGACAGAGAACACCAGGTGGGCACTATTTTCATACCTAATGTATACAACTCCCCTCGTAACAACCACAGATTTGCAAAGCTGTAACGCAAAACTCTAGAAATACCCGAAGGAAACACACTGTTAACTGTAGGATATCTTATGCCCATAATCCTGAGGGGGGACACAAGCGGGAAACGATCAAAAGGAACCTTTGGCTTGACGCGCAGCAAGAGAGCCTCACCCCGAGGACAGACCCCGCGCACAATACGTGTACAGAAAACAGTATAAGTGGAGACACATCACCAGACGTCACATTCACACAAAGCACACGAACAGCAGTCAGGTGGCGCACGAAAACTTTGGCAGCGACCACTTCATAATTGAGACCACATTCGCAGCACGGGTTACAAAACTCAAAGGGTTGAAGACTCAAAATAATAAACTGGGATGGTTTTCTTCAGATTAGAACAGCCGAACTTGAACATATTTGAACAGCCGAAAAGAGTATTGAAGATTTCGAGGAATGGGCAGCACAGCTACGTAGTAGCGCCGAGCAAGAACCAAATACACCGTAAGAGGAAAACATCCGTCAGGCCGATGCTACGCTACTGCACGTGTGGGAGGCCCAGCAAATCCTACAAAGGTGACTACAGAGACGAAATTTAAGTCATAATTTACACAGACAGTTCACATCCCTGAACCGGGAGATTTATTAGTATGCAAACCAACTTACACGCTGAAATCGGTACACTACATGCGACAGCATGGAACCCCAGATTGGCTTCAGACAAACTCGGAGCATTCTTCCCTGCCCAATTATCCCGTAATATAGCAAAACCACTCAAAGCCAAAACCTGAGTATCTTACTGCAGCCCTTCGAAGGGTTGAATTGTGACCTAATAGAAGCACTTCAAGGCGATTACAAAGTATACAAAGGAGCTTAGAGGGCTTGCTAACGAACAGGAGCCTAAATCATCACGGGCCAAGAGAATGAACTTATGGAGCATACCATCATGGTGGCGGAGTACGAGGCGCCATTCAGTACCTACGGACCAGATATTATCTGGACCTAGACGGCATAACGAACAAGATTCTGCGCAACATGCACGACGTCCCTGTCGAGACCTTGACCCGGTACATGAACGTGGGCTGGGAACGAGGTCAAATCACGGGGCAGTGGAAAACAGCCAAGGTGGTGATAATCCCGAAGACCGGTAAAAAGTTGCCGATAGAAAATGTAAGACCAATAATACTTTCGTAAAGCGTTGCTAAACTAGTGGAACACGTGATATTGAAAATACTTGACAGATACGCAGAAGAGGAAGGACTCTTCCGTATGCGATGATAGGTTTTCGCCAAAAATTGTCTACGCAAGCCGTCATGCTTAAACTTTAGCACGGTATTTTTCACGGAGACAACTGTTCCCCTTTAGACAATCAGCGCCATTCTGGGGCTCGACCTAACCAAGGCATTGGAGAACGTAAAACACTCGGCTATCTTAGAGAACATAAACAAAATGCGAATAGGCCGCAAGACAGGAATACGTAAGGAATTTTTCATGGATCGAACAGCTACACTTGCCATAGAGGGCTCTTCAATCGACCACGTTGGAGCTCGGGAAAAGAGGTACGCCTCAGGGATCTGTCCTCTCGCCCTTCCTTTTCAACGTGTTTATGATGTGCCTTACGGAAATCGAGGGACTAGATCACAGCCTATACGCCGATAATGGCACCCTCTGCGGGCGGGGGAAGTGTCGGGATTATACAGGACACTACCACAGGCGATCGATGTCGTTGAGGAGTACGTAAGGCCGAGAGGCTTGGGCTGCTCCCCACAGAACTCGAACCTGGTAATCAACCATCCGACCAGCTGAGAGCGCAAAATACACTCATGCACTAAAAAATTCACCTTTTTGGAGGGGGTATGCAGCGTATCCCGACAGTTCAGAGTATCAGGGTTCTGAGCCTCAGACTTCAGGTCAATGGGCACTACATAGAAACCATACGCGCTCTGTAAAAAAGCATCCATCAAAAAATTCGGCACATTTTTCGAATTGAAACAGGCACCACAGACTGAAAGAGTATAACATAATGACATTATTCAAAGCTTCCTTTTTAAGTAGGATCACATACGTTACCCCTTACCTGAACCTAAAGCGGAATGAGGAGAACAAAAACGGTATGATAAGGGGAGCGCACAAACAAGCCATCTGTATACCTGTAACAGCGTCGGATGAATGCTTTGAAGCCCTCGGCCTCCATAACACCCTCAGTAAGCCTATAGGAGCCCTGCTAACCATCCCAAAGAAACGGCTTTTTAAGAGTCAGACAGGAATGCGAATTTAAGATCCTCTTAGAGTAAACCCCAGAGGGGCGCCAGATGTGAAAGACGAAATCCCAGTGGGTCTAGGGACCCACATACATATACCGCCTCTTACTATCCTAACAACATGCATCCGGTACATAATGAGAACGACGACAGCACAGAGCGCGGGCTCTCCCCCAAAAATACGAGATGTGTGAGGATGTTATATACATGGACGACGCCAAATATACCAGCCGCGACGCTACGACCTGAGCGGTAGTGAATCGACAGGGTGATTGCATCACCTGCGGTTCGGTCCGAACCACGGACCCGAAGGTTGGTGAGGAGGTGGCCATTGCCCTGGCAATGATCCCGTCCTCCAAGACCAAAGTTGTATTAAACGAGTGTGGCGAACTGGGCAAGTTGGTGATTGTTCATGGTGAAAACAGCGAATAAAGACGAAGACCGAGAAGTGCAAACACAAACACCTCACTGACTCAAACCTTAAGATTTTATT
The DNA here is from genome assembly GCA_013339765.2 of Haemaphysalis longicornis. NCBI lineage: Eukaryota > Metazoa > Arthropoda > Arachnida > Ixodida > Ixodidae > Haemaphysalis > Haemaphysalis longicornis. The sequence continues at coordinate 92,719,658 of CM023451.1, forward strand.
AAAGAAAAACAGTCATACATACAGTGTACATCACCGAAAACACAAACAACTGTGAGGCTGGCAGTATTCCTGAAATAATGAAATAACGAAAAAGAAAAGAGATAAAACCATTTAGAACTAACTACTACGATAAGCGATAGACACAGCGGTCCCGCGCGATCAAGATATACAAGTTCTTTTTTAGAAAGGGTGCGAGATGGATACCTGATACATTTTTTGTGTTGTTTGGCTATTGCATGCGCCTCAGCTATCTTTTGCGTGAGTCTATCTCGGTGCTTGGCTAGAATGGTAGTGCCATAAAAACATGGGACACAACGACAATGCTCAAGTATGCGTGGCCAAGTGCGCTACCGTGTCGGCTCCTATGGACCGTTCATGTTGTTAAGTGCGAATGCACTTTATAAGCGACCCTGAATCACTCGTCCGCCGTCGGCACTCCCGCTCTCCCCTAGCAACGGCGTGGAGGAGGAGAGAGAGCGTGCGTAGCAACGGTCTCGGCGTAGCAACGGTCTCCTGCTCGGCGTAGCTGCGGGCGGCGCGCCGCTCCCTGAATCACTCGTCCGCCGTCCGCGCTCCCCCTCTCCCCTAGCAACGGCGCGGAGGAGGAGAGAGAGCGTGCGTAGCAACGGTCTCGGCGTAGCAACGGTCTCCTGCTCGGCGTAGCTGCGGGCGGCGATCGGGCATTCGCACTTTGCCATCTTCCCTCTCACTTGGGAAATGCTTGTGTAGTTTTTTAATCGAACATTCACATACCTTCCTGTATTGCCAACGTACGTCTTATCACAAGGCAAAGGCAAATTATACACCCCATTTTTGACATATGGTACACAGTTCCACCCGTGGTTATCACCACAGCCATTTTGCGGTGTCTTTGTGAATGTCTCAGCTGCCTTCTGTACTGCCGGGAAAATGCTCCTAAGCGTACAGGTGCACTGAATACAACCTTGACAACATACCTTGATGAAACTTTTTGTATCCAGTGCAACAGTTTGTCGATATAAGGCACAATAATGGCCTGTCTCGATTTAACGCTTCGCAATCGCCGCGATGAATATTTTCTTTGACACACCGCACTACTTCTTCGCACCCCGTGACAGCTCGTGTTCCGGATACCGGCATTTTTTGTCTGCTGGCCTGCTGACATGGCGTGGTGGCAAGATTTTGTTACGGCTGCCTTAATTCACGACACCGCTATACCATCCTTAATAATTCTCAAGTGGCCTCAGTGGAAATTTAAAAGAGGCTTCAACATCATAGTTTATGTACCCAACAAACGTGATTACGGAAAAAATACGTTCCAGATAAAAAACCCCAACTTATTATTTTTAGGAACTTCTACGGTACATTACGGCCCACAACCGTTTGCTCTGAAGGCCTCCATCACGTCTTGGACTTTATCGTGGAAATTGGAGGTTTTTAGGAACACAAAAAAGACAACCACATACGGACAAAATGTGTGGCGCCCCCCCCCCCCCCTAGCGCCGAGCCCACCTTGCAATCTACAAATTCATAAAAAAGGCAACTATGCACAGGAGCCACTGCAGAACTCATCCACACCTCCGCTTTTGCACAGATTTTTCCACTCAATCACTACAGAATCAAGGTAGAAAACAATATACCACAATACCTTTCCAGAGAAGCCCCACATTTGTAGAAAATCATTATGCTCAGTAATACAGGCTCGAACGCAGTTAGTCAACACAGAACGCGGCATAGAATAATAAGGGTCAATAACATCTATGCTAAAGGCACGGCAACACCCCGGATTAGAATCTCTTAAGTACTCGACAAAGCTGTTCCAATTTGTACAGCGGGTTCGGAACTCCCAAGCAATCCAGGTTCTTTCGTAAGTAGCCGACCACAGCACACTGTGATGCACCCCTTTCTGAGACAATAATGCGAACGGCGTCTTGTTTTTATGTGTTTTTGGCGAAAAGAGGGCCATTAGCGGACTCACGGTAAAAGAACCCGACAAAGAGGGCTATTTTGTAGTGTTACCAGATGGCCTGTGTGATAAAAAAGCCCTCACACCTATCAAGAAAAATTTTAAGCCAGCCGCCTGCAAACTGGGAAAACAGAAGGAAAGGGCTGTAGAGCTTCTATCTGATTGCGGTCTTGAAAAACTTGTCTCGTCGGGTGAAAAAGCAAAAAGTAAGCAGATAAAGGCCTTCTTTTCAAATAAAACACATAAAAGCCAGACTTGCTCTCACACCATTCTCTCAGAGATGGGTGCATGGCAACATGCTATGGTCAACTACTTGAGAAAGAACCTTGATTCCTTGTCAGGTCAGGACCTCTTTCTTCTACGGAATCTAAACGAATTAGTCAGGCACTTCAGAGAGTCGAATCAAGGTGTTGCCATGCCTTTAGCATAGATGCGGCTGACCTGTATTATTCTAATCCGCTTTCTGTGTTTAACTGTGTTCGAGCATGTATTACTGATCATAATGATGAGCTGCAAATCTACAAATGTGGGACTTCTGTGGGAAGGATGCTTTGTATATCGTCTTTCTACCTTCATTCTGCCATGACTAAATGAAAAAAATTCTCGGTGCAAACGCAGGCTGCCTTTTATTAGCGAAAAAGATCCGCGGACGAAGACGAAGTACTCAGGACACTCGCTAGTGCGAAACGAATTACACTGGACACTAGCGAGTGTCCTGTATACTTCTTTTTCGTCCGCGTCTGTTTTTCGCTAGTGAAATGCAGTCAGATAAACAAATAGCCCAAGTTTCTGCATTAACGGAAAAAGCCGGGTGTGTTTATAGGCTCTGCAGTGGTTCCTGTGCTAAGTTGCCTTTCTTTACGTATGGTAGATTCCTAGGTGGGCTCTTTTCTTGCGGCACGCGCCAAAAATTCTGTCGATATGTCGATGACCTTCTTATCATTGTAAAAACCTCAACTTTTCATGATAAAGTGAATGATGTGATGGAGTCCTTCAAGGGAAGCGATTGTGGGCTTGAATTTACTCTAGAAGTTCCGAAGCATAATAAGTTCCGCTTTTTGGATCTGGAACTTGATTTTTTCCGTGATAACGTTTGTTGGTTATATAAAGCATGACGTTGAAGCCACTGTTAAATTACGAGTCAGGCCACTCGAGAATTATTAAGGGTGGTACAGCGGTGTCTTCAGTTAAGGCAACCGTAAAAAAATCTTGCCACCACTCCATGTCGTTCTGTGTATGTGAGCAGGTGGACAGATTAGAAATTACCGGGTATCCGGAACGCGTGCAGTGACGCCGCTGCAATAACGTGCTGCGGTGTGTGAAAGAAAATAATCACCGCGGAGATCGCGAAGTGTCAAAACGAGACAGGCCGGTAGTTGTGCCCTCTATCGACAAACTGTCGCACGGGATACAAAAAGAAGCATCAAGGTATGGTGTCAGGATTTCAGTGCTCCTGTACGGCTCATGAGCATATAGGCCGCAGTACAGAAGGCAGCTGGGACATTCACAAAGAAGGCACCGCCAAATGGCTGTGGTTTCAACCATGGGTCAAAGTGTGTACCATGTGCAAAAGATGGGGTGTATCATTGCCATTGCACTGTGATTAGACATACATTGTCCTAACAGGCAGGTGAGTGAATGTTCGATTGAAAGAACCTGGAAGGTCCATAGGAAACGACACAGAAGCGCACTTGGCCACCATGCCCGCCCATGTCGTTGTGTTCTGTGTTTTCATTGCACACCCACTCTAGCCAAGCACCAAGATGGACTTACGCGAGAGATAATTAAGGTTTATGCCATGGCCAAACAACACGAAAAATGTAATTGTTGTCCATCTCCCGCCCTTTTAAAAGAGAACTTGTATATCTTGATCCCGCATGACTGTTTGTCTATCATTTAGCGCAGTATAGTGAGGTCTAGCTGGTTTACCTCTCTTCTTTCTTGTTTGTGTTTTTGGGGATACGCTTTATATGTATGGGTGTTTTTCTTCATTAAAATCTTTAGTTGCAGGTCAGTGCCATGTTTGTGTTTTATCTTCTCTGTCTTCGTCTTTTATGTGCTGTTTTCACCATGTAATAAGCAACTACAAATTGCCCATTCTAAACTATGCTAGGAAATTCATCTCACCCGAGGCGTTCCAAATTCTAAAATCCGCCTGGAGCATGGAGCAAGGTGGCAAAATACAACTGATAAGGGCACAGGCCCACTGAGGCCTGGCCGGGAATGAGTGCGCGCACGACACGGCTGGAGGTTTCGTTTACAGAGCCGATGTCAATACTCGTGACACAGACGCGGACTCGATACGATATTCAGGCAGGGATAGGCTGGCGTGCAACCGAGAAAAAAGACCATTTAGTACAAATGGAGCAGATACCACTCCCCAAGGAGACTGCACATCCAAGTTTCACTTTATTTTGATATTTAAAGGGAGGTATGTTCAGCGACAGAACGTTGTCAATTGAACGTGTTAAGAAAAGGCGTATTGCTGCCAAGGGACGCCAGTGAACGGTGGCTGCATACCATAAAGACTCTAGCCTTCACCAGCAACGGCATAGAAAAATTCGGTGTGGAGCAAGGAAAGCGCGTCATCCCTATTTCATATTTGCCGGGCTTTCGAGGCGCTTTTGCAAACAAAGTGCTACGAGTTGTGCCGCGCCTCCGCCAGATGGCGCCACGGGTCCCGCGACCGAGAGAAGACGCACTGAAACATCCCCTTCGCGAGGGGCACGATCAAATGCAGAGCATTTCCGGGGGCGCACGACGGTAAGTAGTTTGCGTTACGTTAATGTTGTTGCACTTGTGGCAACTGCTGACGAGAGAGCGCTCGTCAGCAGTAATTTGAATGAGTCAACGATATAAGGCGCGTTCGTAGCGTCCCGTTCTGTGTCGGCTCCGTGGCGCAGTGGGTAGAGCACCATGTACATTGCGTTCCGCCCGCAGAGTCGAGGGATCGAAACCGGGCGCCGGATAGTATTTTTTTTATATAGTTGGGAGGGGTGCGGTGCGGACTACGGACGTCAACGCGGGTGACGTCGTGAGTTACTGAAATGCTCTGCATTTAATATAGTTCGCCACTATTGGCTGAAAAGGGCACAATACCCAGCCCGGGACCGGACATTGAGCAATGGCAGTCAGTGGCATGGCAACGGCGGGAGACAGAAATTTTCCCCTATCCAGTGGCTTACAACCGATGTTACCCAGAGCTCTAGTCAGAGAAATGCAAGGCCGCCTCCGGAGAAATTACCCGCAAAACATTCGTACAGGACTGCCTACACTCAGCAAATGTTCAAAGGAGTAGTGGGAGACCACGCTACTCAGCTCCAACCGCGCACCCGGACCAAGCTCCACCAGATGGCCACCACCGCCGCGAGGGATCAAGGACTCCTGACTTACGGCTAAGAGGCGAATCTGGGCAAATAAAAAGTTGTTCAATCAATCAATTGCACTAACGCGCAATACTTTGATAGTTAAGCCATTGTTGGAGAGCATTGCCTGACACATAGTTGAGTTTCAGCATCATTGTTTATTGGCACAGTTGCCGTACTAGTAATCGTCGTCAGTTGCATTGATCGAAGAGGTCGCCGTCGTCTTCGCGTCGAGTGGTGGATGCCAATTCATGCTCAGCATTGCAGACTTCCACCTGCACTTTGTCATTGACTTGAGGCAGTGGTGGCGGTATCGGCGAGTCTCGGGAAAGAGATACACTGCCACGTTAACAGCTGGGTCGAGGAAGGGGGTGGCGGGGGTCCAGAGGGCTTGGCGCACTCATAGCCATATATGCAATTATCCCTAATGGTTTATAGATTATGCGGGGGCCGCAGTGACCTCTTTCAAGGAAGGTGCGTTTTCAGCTCTGGCTATAGGGTTGGAATTTTTTACATGCGCGGTAACTCTTGTCGACCGCACTGGAGTGTTTTTTTTTTTGCCAAGCCACCACACGAGCCGGGGACTCGGTGGTTGCAGCGAGGCACGTGTTCACAGGCGCTCGAAAACGTTTTAGCTATTTTTTTCCGCAGCGGCAAATAACAGCCAGTAACAATAGCAGACAAAATTTCGAATGGAGCGTGTGTTCCCGGAGTCGCATTATTATTACAGCGATGACACCGTAAAAATTGCTCTGCAAAACAGATCAATATCGTAACCATCAACGAATCAACCATCAACGAGGGCCCCGTTACAGTTTTTAACATTGGGACCCTCGTCTGTATAATGCGATTACTGCACTACTTTTTGGAATGGAAACTACACTGAAACTGAAACTGAATCGGCATTGCACGACAGTAACCGGTAACGCAACGAGCTGTTTCCATCAAACAAGGAAGTAGTGCGTCACCTGGCAAAGCAGGCACTTCTGCCGCTCGCACAGACGACTTCAGCACCAGTGGGGAAACTTCTCAATTACCGACCAGAAACACAAATCATCAACGCTACGACACTTAGTAGGCGGACCTAAATGGTGTGGTTCGCAATATCTTCACGGCAATAAAGGAAGATCTATCAGCAACGAATGAATCAATGAAGGCTCACAGACAACACAGGTGACAGAAAAAACACATCAGAAGTACCGACACTTTTCAAGCACCTCACACTCTCCTGCAGAGCCCGCTGATCCATGTCGTCACCGCATCAGCGCGAGTTCAGATGTTATTTTGTCGGCCAAGGGATACGTAGAAATGACCTAAAATCCCTACGTCCAAAGTCTGCGAAACCAGTAAAACCGAATGGCCCTGCGGTGCGCAACTGCGACGTCAGCAAACCAGGCTCCACTATAGCACCTAACCCAAGGGCGGCTGATCAGTAAAACGAGAAAGCAAGGGAGGAATAAACCTCACTAACAAGGGGGATCGTTATGGGCACAAAGAAACAGCCGGTACATGCATTCCCCCAAGATATGGGAAGCGACCCGAGGCACATGCCGCATGGAGCTGCATACATGCCGCATACAGATGGTCACTGCAACGTTATCATACATACGTTATCTGGCAGATGGTCCAGACGATGGTCCATACGATTGTCAAGACAACCCGTGTACCTTGGCGTACCCTGGTTTGATTCCGCATAGCGGGTGTGCCACCGACACGGGGAGAATAGGTGGAAGCAGAAGTATAAACTACCATTTGTTTCGAATAGAAAGTGGTCACGATTATAAGGCAATGGGACAGTTTGGAATATATATATAGTCAAGAAAACCTCGGAAAGAAAAGGGGAGGATGTGGTACGTCATTGAAACAGATAAAGAAATTGTAAAGAACGAGCCCCTCATTTCCTATTCTGATTCGCTACATGCATCGCAAGCGCCTCTGTTCTGGCAGTCTTGGTGCCATAGGGAGCTTAAGAGGGTTCAACGCTGGTCGACCACTCTGACATGTAGTAGACACTGAGTCACGACCCGGGGGTTAAAAAGAAGGTATCTTTCACCCAGAGTAGTCCGAGTGGCGCTGGCTACCGGCCCCAAAAGCAGGAAAAAAAATTCCTTAACATAAATACCCCAGAAAGTGAAGGGGAAAATATCCCCGCCAGTAGCGTAGTGGTCATCGCACCAGACCGGTATTCTGGAGGTTGTGGGTTCGGATCCCACCCGGTGGGCATTTTTTCTCCACTTTCTTTCTCTCTTTCCATATTCTTTATCTGTTTCGATGACCTACTACATCCTCCCCTTTGCTTTCCGAGGTTTTCTTGACTGCCAACCCTTATTTCTGCATTATTTTCAACGAGCCCCTCATTTCGTATTCTGATTCGCTACATGCAAGCGAGGGCCTCGGTTCTGGCAGTCTTGGTGCTATGGGGAGCTTAAGAGGGTAGAACGCTGGTCGACCACTCTCGACATGTCGTAGACACTCGAGTAACGACCGGGGGGTTAAAAAGAAGGTGCCCTTTACCCCAAGTACCGTATTTACGCGATTCTAACGCGCCCCTCATTCTAACGCGCATCCGATTTTCCTCGCAAACCAAAAAAACGAAAAAACTTGCACCTCTGATTGTAACGCGCACAGGACTTTGTGACCCAGTGAAACCAATGCAAGAGAAACGGGCGATTTATTTCCCGAGGTAATCTCACTCATCTCACTCCTCGTCGCTCTCCTCTGACCACAACATCTCGGCCTCGGTGCCTACAAGCGCGTTCGCGATGCTACACTTCTGAACGAACGTTCAACCATGGTCTATGGGATAGTGGCCCACGCCTCGCACGCCCATTCCGAGATCTTCTCCAGAGTTGCACGCTTCAGCCGACCGCTCGTTTTGAACGCATGGGAGCCGCTGCTGCCATTGCTGTTATCAAGCGCGCAAGTGAAACGATTTGAAGATTTGTGTGAACTCCGATAGAAAAGCCTAGGCGCCTAGGCTTGCTGAGTCCGAAAAACCGTTGCTAAAAGCTTTGGCGCCATCTTGAGATGGCGATGGCGATGGGTGGGACAAAATTTCCGCTGTTTCGGTAGTTTCGGTTTTGTATCCGACTCTAACGCGCATGCGATTTTTCGGCCTATTTTTTCGGAAAAAAAAGTGCGCGTTAGAATCGGGTAAATACCCCAGAAACAGAAGGGCAGAATAGCCCCGCTGTTATCGTAGTGGTCATAACACCACACCGGTATTCTGGAGGTCGTGGGTTTGGATCCCACGCGGCGGGCACTTTTTCTCCAACTTCTTTCTTTCTTTCAAAATTCTTTATCTGTTTTAATGACCTACCAAATCCTCCCCTTTGCTTTCCGAGGTTTTCTTGTCTGCCAACCCTTAGTTGTCTTATTTTCTTATTCTTGTCTTATTTCCTTATTCTTTCTCTTGTCTGCCAACCCTTATTTGTCTTATTATGTCTTATTAAAAATGTGCCCCATCGCATGCCCCCGCGCGGGGGACGCGAGTAAATGCAGAGCATTGGGGGTGGTCACGTGGCGTAGGTTGTGGTAGTTTGCGGTGGTAGTTGTAGTTGTTGTTATCGTACGGGTGCGTCGACGGCGCTTGAAGGCAGAGTACGACGAAATGCACGAGGCGTTGGAGCACGGGGAGTTTGCGAGCTTGGACGAGTTCCTGCGCGCCTTCGACGTGCGGTCCGGGGAGGAGTACTGGGAGATTCTGCGGGCTGGCGCGTCGCGTCCGTGCGTGCTTCACGCGAGGACCCCCGCCGAGAAGCGCGTGAACGCGTTCAACCCGTGGATCGGAAGGGTTCTCGACTCCAACATGGACCTGCAGATCATCCTCGACCACTACGCGTACGCGCCGTACGTCGTGGACTACGTCAACAAGGCCGACCGCGGCATCTCGTTCTCGTAACGCGGGGTCCGCCGCTCGCCTCGGACGTTTCGAAGCCGTGTCTCGCTCTCGATTCGATGGATCCGCAGCTCGACGCTGACGACTTGCGGCGGCCTCTCGTTCTCGACGCTTGGGATCGGCCGCTCGACGCTGACGCTTCGCCGCTGCCTTAGCGCGCGCAGTAGAGCGAGAGGAGGTAGCACCTGCTGCTGCAACGCCTCTTTCAGCGCCGGTGCATGCGCATGCGCGCTCGCACCTGTTGTTGAGAGCGGACAACGCCGAGGGACGACGGGTGACAGTGCGAGTTAAAGAAATGCTCTGCATTTAAAACTACACGACGTGGCCAAGTGAGAGAAGTGGGTTTTCCCGCAACGCGGTCACGGCGAGCTAAGCGGCTACAAGCATGCCAAGCATGATTCACAGCTAAGCAAGCATGGAACGCTCACGCGCTAGCAGACGAAACAAAGCCCCACCTCCAAGCCCCTATGTGTTTGCGCCGATTAGCTTCGATGTGTGGACCCGGCTTGCGCGCTGGCGATATGCGGAGCCTGCGCCGTGGTCCTACCTTACGTGGACCACACTGTACAATTATGACAAAACAAAGTTCGCAAAAAAGAATTTTTAGCGGAATTTCAACGTTCACAGTACGCCACAAATTGTAACCACCGCGAGCCAAATTTTATTTTGCATACTGTGTACACATAACACTAAATGCGATGCGGAAAATCTCGCCACTGCATTCGGTACCCATTAGCGCATTGATTGTGTTTGGCGTCCGTGTGGATGAGGTGTCGCCCTCTTCTTCCTGACTACTAGACGCTGTTTTGGCATACAAATAGCTCTGCACTCTATTTCACACTTGATTAATTGATAATAGGTATCTCAGTCTGCCTGAAAATATCCCGAATATTTTGCGCAGGCCCCACATAATATTTTCCTATTCCCGAAAGGCTGTAATGACCGAACCGATAAAAACAGCTAATACCAAGGGAGCCTACACTGGACAGATTCAGCCATGCTAGAAAGGCTGCCTAGAAAAAAGGCAGCCTCGTGCTCACTAGCACAACGCCTGAGCCACTGAGCCACCATGGCGAGAATGTGGGAGAGGCTCTTATAAACTTCCTTTTTTTGAAGTATATCAGCTTTTCTTGCCTTCATTTTTGGTGGTATTTCTTGGTAAACCTCAAGTCTAGAAGATAGATCCACTGCGTGAACTTTGCACTCTGTTTTAAGAAAATGACAAAGTAATGATTAGTACGCCAGGATTTGGTAATCATCTAAATGAAAATTGTTTTCAGCAGCTGTGGTATAGGAAAGTTGCTAGAAAAGTCGAAAAATGGAAAACTAGTTTTCAGGAAGACTGGGATCTCAAGCCATCCAAGTGATATGCGATATAAGTGTTTTAAGTATAGCTGCAATTGTTACTTTGAAGTTGGAGGACAGAACACTACGAGAAAACTGACCAGCTGATTCTAGAATGAGTGTGATCGCAAGCCAACTAAGTTATTTGTATTCCCTATACGTGTTCTTAATATAGCTTCAAAATGACCTGTGTTGCTATCAGTGTTATCCTTTAAAAAACACAGATCCTGTGCACCAAATTTCTTCACAAAGTTGTAGTTGGAGAACATTGGTGCGTGGCAGTTGTGAGCACTTGTGCGTATGGTTGAAGTTGCATGGACACCACGGCAAAACTTCGTCTCTTCTCTACTGTTTTTCTGTAGCCTATGCCAAGTCTTGACATAAAGATGAAGGTCCCCGCGCAGCTGACTATCACTTGTAACTGCCGCAGATGGGTAATAAATCGTTAAGCAGAAGAAAATGCTTTAACCGACTACTAATGAGGCCGGCAAAGCTCAAGAGATGGCAACACTTTGCCTGGTCATCTGAAAAACCTTACTGCATTCTATTGCCGCAGTACAATCCCCCCATCGGGGTATGCGTCATAGCGCCTGTGTGGAAGGACTGAAAGGAAGACGAGGAAGAGGATCGAGACGCGTTGTGCCTGTTTTGCCAGTGCTATTGCATCGCGGCCTAGTGTGTTTTCTCCCTGCGTTTCTACCCCATTAAACTCTCCTGTTTCATTTTTCCCGTGACATTTTTGGTGGAGTGCGCGGGGTACCAACCCATGCACTTCTACCCCGAAGAAACCGTCGCCTTCAAACCCAGCGGAGTGGACACAACACACGTCCACCGGTCAGCCGCCGTCTGCGAGGCCTTGAACCCGAGTTAGGCTGCCTTACAACTCGAACAAGAGCCGTCCTGACCAGCACCGCCAGCCAAATCACCCAACGCTGCGGTTCCACCTCGCCGTTGGTTTTTCCCACACCACGCACACCACGGCAGTTTCACGAAGAACCCATGAGGACGTGGACGACTGGCTCGACGATTTCAATCGTGTAGCCGAGTTTAACGACTGGGACGACAATCGTAAGGTCCGCCACGTTTACTTTTCGCTTGAAGAGCGCTCGAATATGGTTCGTAAATAATGAGCGCAAGATGACCAGCTGTGCAGAGTTCCGGCGTAGGTTTCTGAAGAACTATGGCAGTGACCAGCGGAAAGAGAAGGCAGAGCAAGCTTTTCTGTGCCGGGCTCAGAAGCCAAATGAGAGCGTGGCCATGTTTGTGGAAGACATGTCGTTTTTGTTCAGGCGCGCCGACCCCGAAATGAGTGAAGCAGTGAAGGTGCGCCATCTCATGCGTGGTGTAGGGAACAGCTTTTCGCTGGACTTTCACGAAGCCCTCCTACGACTGTAGCCGAATTCGTACTAGAGGCGTCCACAATGGAACGCTCGCTGCAGCAACGCGCCCCGCAGTACGGACGTCAAGTGAACATTGCCGCTTGCGGATCCCCATTTGACGACATGAGAGCCCTCCGGGAACTTGTGCGTAGCGTTCTGCGCGAAGAACTGCAGCTGCGTCAAGGAGGAGGCAACCAGCTAACAGTCGCTACCATTGCCGATGTTATCCGTGAAGAAGGGCGCCGACCGGTGTAACCACCAACTTCTGAAGTCGAATGGTCAGTTCCAACATACACGGATGTGCTGTTCACCGCAGCTCCCGTGACACGACCAGTATCAGCTTATACTGATGTGGTCCGCGCTCCTGCTGCTGTAGCGGCTGTGTTTCAGCCTGCTGCCCCACAGCCATTTCAGCGCGTCTTGAACACTGCGACCCGCTACGACCCAATACGACTGGAACGTAAAGCGGCCTTGTGGCGCACTTCTGACAACCGGCCCCTGTGCTACCATTGTGGAGAAGACGGTCATTTAATCCACCACTTCCCTTATCTCCGAATGGGGCTCCGAGGGTTTTCGCGGGATGCGCCGCGACCGCGCTATGGCGAACGACCACGGGAAATTCGGGAGTACCTGACCGTGAACGAGCCTCCATCAACACCTCTAGTAGTGCACTAATCCAGGTCTCCCTCACCCCGGCGCTACTCCTCGCCTGGCCGTCCCCTCAGTTCTGACCAGACTGGGAACAGGTCCCCGAGCCCACGTCGGGGAAACTGAAGCCTGTGACCTCCCAGGGCAATGCCGCTGCGTATCAAGGTCCAGAGCCTCCATCGACGCAACGAACTCATTTAGCTCACCCGACCCAGATAACGAACTATGATGAAAACGAATTAATTTCCGCCGACATTCCATTATTCGTCGATAATCACCCAGCAACCGCTCTAGTCGATACTGGTGCCGATTATTCTGTCATAAATGGCTCCCTCGCAGCAAAGCTTCGGAAGGTTACAACACCCTGGAATGGCTCGCCAATCTGTACAGCGGGCGGTCACCTCGTGGTGCCCATTGGCCTGTGTACTGAGAGGATCAAAATTCGCGGTGTGACCTTTACCGGTTGTTTCGTTGTGCTGTATGAATGCTCAAAGCAGCTTATACTCGGCCTGGACTTCCTTCGTGAGTACGGCGCAATAATAAACCTACCGGAGCTGATCGTCACATTTTCCGCCCCACAAACATGGTACGACGAGAAGGCTCAGCCAAGACCGGCACTCCGCATCTGTGAAGACAACGTGACGCTGCCGCCTCAAGCCAGCATGTTTGTCACCGTTGAATGCCAGCGAGCAGCGGCAAATTGTGGCATCGCGGAGCAAAACGTTTCGCATCTCCTCGCTCGGCAAGTTTGCGCCACCCGTGGCCTGGTTGGCCTTATTAACGGGTCAACCGAAATTCTCTTGACGAATATCAGCGCACAACACCAGCATCTGCCATTCCATACAGCCGTCGCCTACTTCGAAGAAGTCAGCGACGGTCCCAAGCTGCACAGTTTAGCGGAGTCATCCACCTCAACTCATGTCACAAGAACTACAAAGGTTGACGTGAACCCAACGTGACAGCACAACAACAGCGGCAGCTTCTCGAGATTGTAGACTCTTTTAGTGATTGCCTTGCTACGTCACCAAAAGTACGGCAGACCAGCATAACGAAACATGGTATCCTAACCGATGAAAACGAGCGACCGATACACCAGCACCCTTACCGAGTTTCTGCAAAGGAACAGGATGCTAGTCGTCGACAGGTGAAAGAAATGCTCGCCGACGACGTCATACAACCGTCAACGAGTCCGTGGGCATCACCTGTGGTCGTTGTAGATAACAAAGACGGTACGCCCTGTTTCTGTGTGGATTACAGTAAACTGAACAAGGTGACAAAAAAGATGTGTACCCTCTCCCACGTATCGACGACTCTAGATCGCCTCCGCCATGCTACGTTCTTCTCATCGACTGACTTACGCAGTGGATATTGGCAAATCGACGTTGGCGAACGAGACGGCGAGACAACCGCATTCATTACTCCAGACGGGCTCTACGAATTTAAAGTGCTCCCTTTCGGCTTGTGTACGGCTCCTGCCATGTTCCAGAGTATGATGGACGCTGTTTTATCCGACCTCAAACGGCAGACTTGCCCTGTCTATCTAGACGACGTGGTGGTGTTTTCTGAAACTTTCGAAGAGCATTTAGCGCGACTCCGTTCAGTTCTGCAAGCCATTCGTTCTGCGCAACTTTCTCTCAAACCAGAAAAGTGTCACTTTGGGTACAAGGAACTGAAAGTTTTAGGCCATGTTGTCAGTGCTGAAGGCATCTGTCCCGATCCAGAGAAAACAGTTGCCGTAGCCGCATTTGCCGTTCCTACTGACAAAGAAGCTGCCCGCCGGTTTTTGGGCCTCTGTGCATACTGTCGGCGCTTCGCGACGCATTTTTCTAAAATAACGGAGCCTTTAACCCGCTTGACGAGAAACGACGTTCCCTTCAGTTGGGGCCCGGAGGAGTCCGGAGCATTTGGCGAACTGAAAAATCGGTTACAGAGCACGCCTGTCCTTGGCCACTTTGATGAAGACGCAGAAACGGAAACACACACCGATGCAAGCAATATCGGCCTAGGAGCGGTACTTGTACAGTGGCAAGATGGTGTCGAGCGTGTAATAGCAGACGCCAGCCGAACTCTTTCATGCGCGGAAGGCAACTACTCCACAACAGGAAAAGAATGCTTGGCATTCGTGGGGGCGGTCACCAAATTCCGGCCATATTTATACGGGTGGCCTTTTAAAGTGGCAACGGATCATCACTCCCTCTTTTGGCTGCCAAACCTGAAAGATCCTTCAGTGCGTCTAGCCCGCTGGAGCCTCCGAATACAGGAGTTCGACGTCACGATAGTGTACACGTCAGGCCGCAAGCACAGAGATGCAGACTGCTTGTCTCGCGCCCCTGTTGCTCAGGACTCAACCGATGCAGACGATGATGGCGTCTTCCTCGGTGCCATAAAGCCAATGGCTGTGGCTCAAGAGCAGCGGGATTATTCAGAGCTCAGTCTCCTAATTGATTACCTCGAAGGGCCAACCTCTCGGTTACCTCCAATTTCCGCACGCTGCCTTACATAGTTTTGTCTCCTCAACAACGTCCTGTACAAGAAGAATTTTGGTCCCACGGAAATAACGTACCTACTGGTCGCTCCCAAAACTCTCCGTGAGGAGATCCTCCGAGCCTGTCACGACGAGCCATCCTCCGGTCATCTCGGCTTCTCCCGCACCTTGGCGCGCATGCGGCTCAAGTATTACTGGCCGAAGCTGACTGAGAGCATGAAGCGGTATATTAGAACCTGTCGTGACTGTCAGAGGCGCAAGATGCCAACGACGAAGCCAGAGGGATTTCTGCAGCCCAAAGATCCCCCAGAAGTACCCTTTCAACAAGTGGGGATGGGCCTTTTTGGTTCTTTTCCTCTGTCCTCGTCTGGCAACAAGTGGATCATTGTTGCTACTGATTATTTGACTCGTTATTGTGAGACCAAAGCTATTTCCCGGGGCACTGCCACCGAGGTTGCGAAGTTCTCCGTTTAAAACATTGTACTTCGCCATGGTGCCCCGACGGTAATCATCACAGACAGAGGAACTGCTTTCACTGCGCAACCGCAACTGCTTGACGACGTCCTGAAGCTTAGCTGCACCAGGCAACGCAAAAAAACCGCGTATCACCCTCAGTCTAATGGACTTACAGAACGGTTGAACAAGACAATAGCAGATATGCTTTCAGTGTACGCAGGCATAGACCACCGTAACTGGGATGACATCCTTCCATATGTGACGTTCGCCTACAATTCGGCGGAACAAGAAACTACGCGCTTTTCTCCTTTCCGCTTAGTATATGGTCGGGATGTCATCACAATGCTGGACTCGATGCTTCTTCCTGAAGGGTGCGCCAAAGTCACTTGTGGTGTTGAAGAAATCGTTCAGCGCGCAGAAGGATCACGCCAGCTAGCACGTCAGCACATTCGACACCAGCAAACCCGTGACGCGCGGCGGTACAACCTCCGGCACAGAGGAGTCACTAACCGGCCAAGAGAACAAGTGTGGGTGTGGACCCCGGTTCGTCGACGAGGGCACTCCGAGAAGTTACTGCGACTCTACTTCGGACCATACACAGTCTTGCGGCGGATGAGTGACGTGAATTGAGGTTATTCCTGAAGGAACAGTGCGTCCTCGCGGGCCCCTATGTGAGCTGAGGTTGTCCATGTTGCACGGATGAAACCTTATCACGCTCGTTGAACTCAACCTCGTACACCTGTGGTGTTGCGTAAAATTGTCATGTCTGTTGTTTGTCCTTCCAGGGGACCTGCTTGTAAAGCATCGGGATGATGCCTTTCAGGGGAGGGGGCAATGCCACAGTACAATCCCCCCATCGGGGTATGCGTCATAGCGCCTGTGTGAAAGGACTGAAAGGAAGACGAGGAAGAGGATCGAGACGCGTTCTGCCTGTTTTGCCAGTGTTATTGCATCGCGGCCTAGTGTGTTTTCTCCGTGTGTGTCTACACCATTAAACTCTCCTGTTTAATTTTTCCCGTGACACTATAATGGTGAATCACATGCATCTCTTATCAGTTAATTGCCGCCAGAAAGCTAAACGACTTTAGAAAAAAGTCAAACAGGTCGCGAAGGTCCAGCAAATACAGTATTTACAGCGTATTTTAAGAATAAATCACCATTACACTGATTTATGGCTTCATACCATTATTAAAATACCAAAAAGAGGGTTACAATGATGAATGAGTATAAACTTTTTTTCCTCAGCAAAACACATCTCCGCTTGTTCTCTATCTTTACACGCATGGCGCAATATGTGGTCTATTTTGTTTGACGGATTTATTGGCAGTCGTGCTTAGCAGGTTATTTAAGAAGATTTTTGTCTTGGGAAACCAGGGAAATTGAAATACCCTTGAATAACCAGTGCTATTCCCATTCGCAAAATGTTTTGTTTTCTATATAAGCAGGTAAGTCGTGCTGCTCTCTTGTTGTGCCCGTTTTTCTTTCACGTCTGTGGGCAGCCTAAATGCCACAAGGTGTAAGATGAGCAGGATGTAAATCACTCAATTCTAGCACGAATAACTAAACTGAACTTTTCGTGTTTCTACACTCTTTGCACCTCAAAGGTTGCCATGCTTAAAAAGAGAAACAGGAAGTAAATCTATTGAGATACAGAAGCGACATGGCAGAGGGGCATAGTTCAGTACATGTGCCCGGGAGGGACCTAAGGGTATAATTTAAAATATAAACTTCTAAAGAGACAATAAAGTGTAAAAGCAAGTTGGCCTGCATCAGTATATACTTTGTCATGAATACAAATAGTATGCCACTCAAAGCAGCAGGGAATCAAAATTCCCAAAGAGGCGTGAAAACAGACAGAACGACCACATACATGTTCCTGCACTACAGCGTGTGACATCAATAACTGCGACTGGCAAGACGAGATTGGAGGAAGTTCTCGAAGCGTTCTTCTAAAGCAAACACTGATGCATGAGTATGTAAGTGTAGAATGAATGTGTGCCAGAACATTTCCTGGTTTTGTGCGTTTTAAAATGCGCATACCTCAGCTAGAAAACATAAACTATGATGCCTCATCCCGGGCTTTGTTTAAATGTTGATTTTATCGGAGCGTATTGCCGTGCCTAGAAACACTGGCAGAAAAATGCTTGTTTGTGGGTGCACTAGAGATTGTACTGTAGCTAGTGACCGCTGGAGCATGCATATAAAACAGCCAGTGGGAACAGTGGATTATGAGCACAGTCAATATGAAGTACATGGGTTTCAAATGCTTTGATCAATGGCAATGCATCTTCAGCAGCTGCTCCTAGTTGGTATGTAGTAGCACCTGCGGGGGTTTTTGGGGAATCTTTTCCCTTGTCATTATGCCCAGTGAGAAAAATGATGCGGTTTGGTGGTTCATTTTCCTGTAGGTCGCCACACCAAAGTATCATTAGATAGATCACTTTTAACAGACTGTCACGGAAGTGAATGGCAATACGAACAAGTTTTCAGGAAGACGGTTACAACTGAATAAAGTCTGGCTTGGCTTTCTCTGGGCGTTTTGTGACGTGCCCTGAAATATTGGGACAAAAAATGAAAGAGAAACACCCACTTTGAAAAATTAAAAAAATGTCTTAAAAAAAATAGGGCTTTTCCCGTGCGCCAACTTTTACAACGGGTTCAGCTAAGTTTCCTTGGGTTAAGCCCTGCAAGCTGGTACACAGTAACACATGCACGTATACTTTACTTTTAAGTGAGTGCCTTCTGTGCACATTTACTGTAAGGTGACCAATTCCAAAGCGTGGGTGCAGTACGTTGGTCACAGAGCCTTTGATGTGATGGCTATTGCGTTGTAAAGAACAGTTTCCCAAATACACATCCAGAAGAATCATCTTTAAGTAGTTCGGCACTCATCATGTAATTTGTAAAACGGGAGAAAATGTCTACAGTGGCGGTGCCTGGCTTGAGCGGTCGCCGATGACAAAAGAAGTAGGGTCACAAGATATTTGAACCATAGACCAACACATTTAGCAACGAAAGCGCAAACCAAAGGCAATTATTAGGGTCATCCCGAGGCAATGGCATGAACTGCCTTGGGATGCTGGGTTATTTTGCTAGAAAAGACATAAATTCTCTTTCTTCCCTCGTACCATAGCCGAAAGGAATTCCCTAACAGATCTCATGCATCGTTCTCAGCGAGGTTTGTTGTTTTCTTTCGTTCTATTTATGTTCGCATTGTATTTCCTGCTTTGATACTATGTAACCACCAACCCTTCATGGACCTTCAATGGTCCGTTAGTATTTAAATAAATAAATAAACTGTAGTAAATCTCTGAATGACTGTGGCCAGTTATCGTTCCGCCTGACGAAACATAGGCACTTCCAACTGCCGTTTCGTCCCACCACCGAACGCAACAAAAAAAAACGAAAGCAATGCGGTTGTTTGCCCTATCAAAGAAAAAATCAGGACGCAAAATGTAATTTTCGGTCCAAAGGTTCTGCCGATCACCTGTAGGGTGAAAGGTATATCTACGGTTGAGAAACAGATGTTCCATCAACGCGGTGATCGGCAAACGGTTGGGGCATTACAGAATCTCCGGCGGCGGGCAACACCTGAGAACTCGAAGGCGATGTGTGAATGGTTGAAGCCCTTCGAAATACACTTTTACAGCGGCGGTCGATCACAGGGTGAACGATATAGATCTGCGCTTGACTAACAGCAAATTTCTGTGCGAACGGTTGAGGCACTTCGAAATCTATAGCGGCGGGCAACACCTGAGAACACGAAGACGATTGGCGAATGGTTGTGGACTTCGAAATCTAGGGTTAATGGTATATATCTACGTTTGAGAAACAGCCGGGTCATGTACGAACATTTGAGGTCCTTCTTAGTCACCAGTGGTGGGCACTACACGAGAACTCGAAAGTGATTTGCGAATGGTTGACGCTCTTCAAAAATCTATTCTTACAGCGGCGGTCGATCACAGCGGGAACGGTATAGTTCCACGCTTGAGAAACAGCCGCTTCATGTGCGACCCATTGAGGCACTTCAAAATCTATTGCCGTGGGCCACACCTGAGGACACGAGGATAATTTGCGAATTGTTGATGCCTTTGGAAATGTACTTTTACAGCGGCGGTCGATAACAGGGTTAACGGTATACATCCACGCTTCAATAATACCCGGTTCATGTGCGAACAGTTGAGGCACTCCTTAATCTCCAGCGGCGGGCAGCACACGAGCAGTCGAAGGCGATTTGCGATTGGTTCAGGCATTAGAAATCTACTTTTAAAGGGGCGGTCGATCACAGGTTGAATGGTGGATATCTGCGCTTGGGAAACAGCCGGTTCATGTACGAATGGTTGAGGCGCTTTGAAATCTACAGCGTTGAGCAACACCTGATAACACGAAAGCAATTTGCGAATAGTTGGGGCCATTCGTAATGTGCTCTTACAGCGGCGGTCGATCACAGGGTGAACGGTATAGTTCTGCGCTTGAGAAATCCGGTTCATGTGCGAAGGGTTGAGGTGCTTTGAAATCTATGGCTGCGGCCAACACCTGAGAACACGAAGGCGACTTTCCAATGGTTGAAGCCCTTCGCAAGCTACTCGTACAGCGCCGGTCGATCACAGGGTGAACGGTAGAGATCTACGCTTGAGAAACAGCCGGTTTATATTCGAACAGTTGAGGAACTTCGAAATCTTTTGTGGCGGGCAACACCTGAGAACACGAAGGCCATTCGCGAATTGTTGATGCCCTTCAAAATCAACCTTTACAGCGGTGGTCGATCACAAGCTTAACAGTATACATTTACGCTTGAGAAACATCCGGTTCATGTGCGAACAGTTGATGCACTTCTTAATCTCCAGTGACGGGCAACATACCAGCACTCGAAGGCAATTTGCGAATGGTTGAAGCCCTTCGAAATCTGCTGTTACAGCGGTAGTCGATCACAGGGTGAACGGTACAGATCTGCGCTTGAGAAACAGCCGGTTCATGTGCGAACGTTTGAGTAGCTTTGAAATCTATAGCGGCGCGGGACACACCTGAGAACACGAAGGCGATTTGCGAATGGTTGAGGCCCTTCCAAATCTATTCTTAGAGCGTCGGTTGATCACAGGGTAAATGGTATAGATCCCCGCTTGAGAAAGAGCCGGTTCATAAGCGAACGGTTGGAGTTTGAAATCTATAGCGGCGGCCAACACCGCAGGATACGAAGGTGATTCGCGAATGGTTGAGGCCCTTCGCTTTCTACTGTAACAGCGGCGGTTGATCACAGGGTTAATGGTATAGATCTCCGTTTGAGAAACAGCCGGTTCATGTGCGAACAGTTAAGGCCCTTCTTAATTAATCTCCAGCGGCAGGCACTGCACGAGAAGTCGAAGGTGATTTGCGAATGATTGAGGCCCTTCGAAACCTACTCTTGTAGCGGCGGTGGATCACAGCGTGAACGTTATAGATCTACGATTGAGAAGCAGCCGGTTCACGTGGGAGCAGTGGAGGCACATCAAAATATGTTGCGGCGGGCAACACATGAGAACACGAAGGCAATTTGCGAATGGCAGAACCCAGTCGAAATCTACTCTTACAGCGGCGGTCGATCACAGGGTGAACGGTATATATCTGCGCTTGAGAAACAGCCGGTTCATGTGCGAACATTTGAGGCACTCCGAAATTTATTGCGGCGGGCAACACCTGAGATCACGAAGGCAATTTGCGAATTGTTGATGCCTTTGGAAATGTACTTTTACAGCGGCAGTCGATCACAGGAATAACGGTATAGATCCACGCTTGAGAAACAGCCGGTTCATGTGCGAACAGTTTTATTTATTTATTTATTTATCTATTTACTCTCAAGGCACATGGGCGTTACAGAGAGGAGTGGGGGGTCAAACACTCTACAGGCAATGCAGCAGGAGTTTGGTTACACATAAGAAACATAAGAAGCGCCAGTTGAGGCGCTTCTTAATCTCTAGCGGCGGGCGACATACCAGAACTCGAAGGCGATTTGCGAATGGGTTGAAGCCCTTCGAAATCTACTTTTACAGCGGCGGTCGATCACAGGGTTAAAGGTATAGATCTACGGTTCACGCTAAACTTTTTTACACCCTTTTTGGCTGAAAAGGATGTAAAAATCTTGTCCCATGGCTAAAACCGTTACAAGGTGTTCTGGCAAAAAAAGGGTGTACGGATGAAAAAAGGTGTTGAGCTTAACACTTTATGAAGTGTGTTGAGGATGCTCAACACCCTAAAAAAGGGTGTTGAGCATCCCCACACCTTTTTTTGAAGGTGATGGCTTGCGCAGTAGCAATGTGCATCGGTGGTGCGCGCAGCATTCAATACAAACAGTCAGTACCCACAAGTTACAGATGGAACACAAATGAATTGAGCAAGAAAACCAACGGGATGCACACTGAGTAATACATGTACTGTTCTTGCTTTTATATGCAGCAAAGGGAAGCCCCCCGATCGAGTCTGTGGGCTTGTCGCAAAAATCAAATATTTTAGCGTAATTCTGGAAATATGAATTTTACTATGAGAATATACAAATCAACACCCGGATTTGCAGAAAGTTTTTAATCATGGAGTAGTTTTTGGTTTCCATACCTTATAGAATTTTATTAAATGGTAAACAAATCATCCCCGCCACTTCAACACCCTTCAAAAAGGTGTTCATTATTTCAACACCCTTTTTCCCAGAAGGGTGTAAAGCTACAAATTAGGGTGTTCGGAACTAAGAAACATGCCGTAAGTTGAGGGGGTGCAAGAGAAAAGGTGTAAGAAAAGAACGCCAAATAAGAAAAAAAGGTGAAGAGACCTCCAAATTTTGAGGCATTTCGTACATGTTTACGCGGGTGGACTGAACATTGTCTACAAGTGGCGGGTGTTTTGTACCTCACGATGCTTAAAGCAATATGAATTGGTATAATTTATCACCAGTGAAGCTCTTTAAGCTTGAGCTAGTTTCAGTGGCGTTAGCAAAAAATACAAAGAAAAAGAACTGCGGCACCTGTACAGGATTGCCCACGGCGGATAGGGTATTATAACAGTGAAGTCGGCTTTCGAGCTTGTCGAGTGTGAGCACGAGGGGTGTATGCGTATGCGCACCTCTTACTGTACCATTTCAAAGGTACTAGTCTTTTTTAATTCTAAAATGCAATACAAAATGGCGCAGCTTGCAATAGTATTGCAGGGCTGGACAAACAGCATAGCTGGTGTCCTACCTAGCTTGTTTTCTCTTGGACCCCCTGGCAATTAGGTGGGGGGGAGAGGAGCGAACACACTGGAATAGACGTAAAATCCGCTTAAACTGGGCCTCACCCCTCAGCCGTCATACAAGCATTTCAAGAACATTTCAAATCTTAGCAAACATAAGAAAACTAAGCAACACCGGAGGAAACTAGGTCGACCTCCAGCTCCGCTGTTCTTTTTTTCAACTCAACACCTATTTCACACCTTTTACACACCCTACAGAAAGCACAGCGTTTTCCAGTCGGTAAACACCCGTTTCGCCATTACACTATAGTCTTTTTTTTTAATTTTTAAGGTTCATATTGGGGTTTCACGTGCCAAAGCCAAACTTCGAGCATGAGGTGCACCGCATATGGAAACGAGCGATAACTGCACACGAGCAATTATTTGTTTCTGCGTTTGAAAATTTCTTGCGAGTAGAGAAGTATATGAGGGGATATCTTCTTCTTCAACACCCTAAAAAAACCAAGGGTGTTGAAGTTGATCAACTCCCTTTTTTAGGCACAAAAAGGGTGTAGAGCTTGGAAAAGGGTGTTGAGATTCAAGGAAAAGGGTGTAAAGGCTTACGAAAACCCTTTTTTCACTTATGCTACGCCCTTTTTGGCTAAAAGGGTGCAAAAACGTTTAGTGTGTTGGGAAACAGCCGGTTCATGTGCGAACAGTTGAAGCACTTCTTAATCTCCAGCGGCGGGCAACACACCGGAACTCTAAGGCGATTTACGAGTGGTTGCTGCTCTTCGTAATCTACTTTTACAGCGGTGGTCGATCACAGGGTGAACGGTATAGATCTGCGCTTGAGAAACAGCCGGTTCATCTGCGAACGGTTGAGGCACTTTGAAATCTAAAGTGGTGGGCAACACCTGAGAAATCAAATACAGAGGCACGGTTGAGCACTTCACGCAAGTGCATGAGTAGAGGATACGGTGGGACGCACACTGCGTATCCGAACACTTGCCGCTTCATGTAAGCGCATAAGCAGGGGGAAACACCTCAAGGAGAGAAATCCAACAAAGGCACAGTTGAAGCACTCGTAACTATGTTAGAATATGAATGATTAGGCGTTCGATCCGCAGCAGCAGCAGTCGCGGAAACTGAAATAGAACATGCCGATTAACGCATTTGTAGCGGAACCTATTTGCACATGTACAGGCTAGCGCAGAGCGCATACTTTCCGTCGGTATTCAACGCCGGCAGGTCAGTACCGAAGCGCGGAAGTGTGCACAATGGCGGAAAAACCACGCGCATTCGCCTTTTCCAGTCGCACTCCCCCTTTTCTCTCTTTTGTGCGGGAGCGTTTATTAAATTCATATTTAAAGCGGGGCAGGATTGCCAACGAGCTCGTCTACGCCATGCCCATGCTGCAGCATGGGAACAAAAACAGGCTGTAAAGGAACACTTAGGGGGTATTGCCAAACTTCTCTTGGTGTTTGCGTTGCATTCAAGGGTTCAAATAAACACACTTTGCACGTCTTATGCGGTCGATAATGCAATATTTAGTTTATGAAGCCCCAAGGAAGAAAACACCATGCCGCAACCTTTGTGGCAGCCGCAACAACTAACAGCAGGGACAGCAGTGACGCGTACGCATTGGTCTAGCGGTGTGGTTAATCGACGTCCAATATTTTATTTAAAGCTCATGTAAACGCATCTGCCTGTGTCAACGTTTTTTTTTTACTTTACAAAAACGTATAGCAGAGTTCGTAGTGTACAGGTGCTCCCGAGCGTAGTTGTGAGTTGTTTTTGGATCGTTCAAACCAGTTTTAGTTTCGGTGCTGGGCAAGACATCCATTAATTACGAGGTTATCTGTGACAATATTTCACAATATTACGGAACCATTATTTCCTGCGATTCCCATGTTGCACTTCAGAAATTGGCTAGAAAACGTCCAAGCAACAATTCCAGCGAGCAAGCATCGCTTCACGCAGTGACCAAGGACAAGCCGAGGTGATAGGCGGGCTGAACGCCCTCCGCAGCCCCGGGGGCGCTCAACTAGAGACGTTTCTCACATGCCTTCGGAGCCCGCCTGTTCTATATTACACTCTCGTTGTAAAACGCGCCTGTACAGAAGGCTGGCAGCTGGCCAATAAAATAAAACACCGCCCAAAATTCAAAACTGCGTATCGCGACAACCTTCACCTAGTGCTCCATCCAACTGAGCTACAGCAACGTACAGAAAAATAAATTAACGAAGTACGCTGAGGCACGACCCACCTTGTCGTACCCTGCTGCTTACCTTGATTGCAGCATTCCCAGACGCTAATTGAGAACTTTTCGAATAACGCTCGTGCCCTAGGTTCCACCCTAGCTCTCACAAATATGTGATTACAAGCGATTCTGTTCCCTATCGCAGTAAGTGCTATCGCAAATGTGTGTTCGTGCTGTAGGTCCGGGTGCTATCACCCAACAAGGAAGAGCTTTCCGTACCTTGGTTTACCTTTTTATGATAAAAGCTTCATCTGATTTCAATTCCGCATTATTTAGATTAAGTTCACTGAATTTGTTCTTGCGTTTAGTTGGCCTTTGATTTTCTATTGGCGTGCAAGTCGCACCGGCATATGCAGCTTACGGCTTCTTGAAGCGAAGTCAGCGTAGCGTTGTAAGCCAGTATACGGTTTGCATGTGAGGTAGTGTAAACCTAGTTGACTTCATTGAGTTTGCTGAGCTAGATACATTCTACAAACTAACAAAACAAGCCGTATTATTCAGGGCACTAATATTGTCGGTTATCAGTTTGAACTGATCGAACAAACTGCGATTACACGCTGGCGGCGGGCCGACAGACTAAGTCGGAGGGTCGCCGAGCTGCCCAGTAGGCATGATGAAACCAAGCCATCCCTAGTACGCATCATACAAAACGTCATACCAAATCAGCCTGGGGGATGGAGAGGTGAGGACAGCGATGTCAAATTGATTGTTCTACTGAACAAAGTCGCGTAAACGCACCCAAAGTGGCCAAACTATGATCCATAATCACCAGCCATAAATATGCACAAGTAATCTCTTGATGTCTACAAATCCCTTCAATGCCCTCTTGTAGAACCATAAAGAGTAAGACACGGGAGAAGCACCACCCAGAAATTACAGCTTCCGTGGTTAACCATCTCTACCGAGTGCATGTACGGCTGTTCACCCAGCGATAATTCCTGTCCGTCTGTCTTTTCTGATAGATGGATCGTGCTTTCGTTTGGAGGAGAATGCAGAATTGCTCACGAATAAGCGTAATGTGCACAAAAGAATGTTGACGGTGTAAACCAAAGTTCGGGTCTTTAGGTTCACCCCTGGGCGTTACACACTAAACATTTTTACTCCCAAAAGGGTACGTTCAGCTTGTCGCCGCAGGAGCACCCTCGTAATGAAATATTTTACACCGTTTAGGGTGCTTGGATTCTGTCGCCGCAGGAGCACCCTTTGTGATGCACCCCAGACGACGCGTGCCTTATAAAACCCTTTTCGACCTAAAATATCATAGAGTGCTTACTTAGCACCCTAATCTGTAGGAGCATTTCCTGCAAAAGCACCCACCTTAAGGGGCACAGAAAAGGTGCGTCATCCTCGGTTCACAAATGGCGCTGCAGGTGCGCAGCCCAATATGCCACAGTATGACACACAATTACCGTATGAAACATTCGTGCTTTCCAAGCTCCGTTCTATGACACCTGCCATTGAAGCTCAACGTCAGTTGATAATTTACTTGAACTTTTTGTTCCACTGATTTTTAAAACATCCATTTATAAAGTCTAATATTAGAGCCACATCTCAGTACAGAAGTCGTATCATTAGAGGTTGTTGATTATTCAAAACGGTGTTAAAAATTCAATTACATGTTCATATTGCTGCACTGCAGGGCACATCCTTGGAGCTTCACTGCACAGCATAAACATGTTATGCAGTGAACGCAAGTAGGCGTGAAACACATCAATTGGACAAAAGTTATTTGAACATTAAAACCATTGGCTTCTCAGCATTGCATGAAACTTTCAATCACAGTAGCTACCCGCAATGTTTAGTGCCTTATTCTTGAGCTGAGCAGAAAAGCTCAATATTAAGGCAGACCAAATGCAATATGTATACTTCCCTCAGTACTGTGGCTTTATTCTACCCATAAAAGTTTGGTCCCACCTGCCACCTATTTTATCTTGCATTATTCTTTTTGCATAAAAAAATGACCCCACATAGCAATACCAAGAACTGTGAACATCACAGAACAATGCATATGAGTTCCCTGGTGAAGCCCATGGTTGAAATGTGATGACATTGTTGCTATAGCAGTATTTAATCATGAGTCTAGGTTGTACATTGTGCCTCTCATTATGTCCCTGCTGGTGTATGTGGGGTCATTTTTTAATGTTGCAAATGAAAAGCCAACAGCCAAAGCCCATTAGTTCAGTCGCGTATCACGAGGTGCTTCGTAGGAAGCACAAAACCCGTCTATAGCCCTTTTAGAGTTGACTAGAAGTAAAACCAACAAAATATTATCTATAAAACGTTCAGCATCTTTTTTATCAGTAGCTTTAGGGTTGCTAGTTTCAAACTTTAGTTTATTTTGCTTTTCTTATTGACATTTTTGTTTATCTCAGAAGGTGCATAACCAATGGAAGCTTTTCTTTAAACCTTTGGTAGCTATACAATTGTTATAAAATATTTTATAAATAAGGCAGCTTAAACTGAGAATAGTTGCAATTAGAAACATTAAAATCAATTTAAATTGATCATACATTTCTGGCTGTTCTTACACAAACCTGCACATGGGATATTAAGTGCACCGATGAGGAGGGCTCTAGATTAGCTTTTGGAACTTTGGGACATTTATTGTGCACTGAAATCTCCACACATGGGCATTTTTACTTTCTGCCTCCACCAGGAAAATAACCACCAATTTAGACAGCTATTCTTACTAGTATTTGGCGTACATTTTATATATTCTAAAGTATTATAGCCACAAAGTTATTCTCTACAACAGCACCCAGCGGGTGCTATTATAGAGAGATTGTGCACTACACCAGAAACTGTACTACACTGTCGAGAGCTTTGACATTTACAGTGACCTATACAAAGCAAGCTAATACTGGTAGGATGTTTCATAGCATAATTACTGCGTGTTCAGAGCACACGTGTGAAGTACAGATACTGCTGCTTCAGCATGAACCGAGGATGAGCACCCTTCCTTGTTTTGAAAAAAAAACATGAAAAAATGCTTTAGGCAGGTTTAAAAAAAGGGGGTTTAAAGAAAGTGAGCAAGCAATTTTTTCAAAATATGTAAAGCAATGCAAACAACTATTTATTTCAACTGTATCAAAAGAGAATCTCATTACGGCTGGTAATGTGGTCTTGGGTAAAAAAAGACCACAGAGCACTTATATAAATGCTACAAGGAACCTTAAACCGAAAATTGCTTGAGCCATTAAAATAATCGTGGTTAAATAAACTCATGAGAATAATTGAATGGATGAAAAAGCAGCAGTAAACACAGGACATCGTTAAAAGAGAACAATGGGACAAGCTTGTCTCGTCGTTCTCTCCCGTATTCTGTGTTTTCCGCGGGTTTTTTCGTCCATTCAAACAGGTCCCAAACTAGCACAGTCCGACGCCTTGGTATCATTAAAATACGGATTGTCACTCCTTACAGACAGTTCAAAAAAAAGAAAGTATAAAGGAGGTGACAAAATTCAAATGACAGCAGATCGGTTAACTTTTATTTTAAGTGATAATATAAAAACTAATGGCATGATTGAAAGTGAGCAGCAGCCGAAGGACCATCATGCTAGGCATGATGCTAGGTCGGCATTTAACTTTGAAGCAAAATATCCGCTTTAAATGCTACATAGGCCAAACATGCAATGAAGCAACCCTTTGGGCCCATAAAAACATACCATAATCTTTCAATAAGCTACACTTTAGTTGAGAAAAACTGACCACAACAAATTGGAATTGGCAACTAGATACAGTTTCAGAAATACACAGCGACATCATGTAAAAATACATGGTTTCCGTAGAGAGATGGATCAAAACGAAAAGTGACAATTACATATATAAGAGTGGCATCACTGTGCAAAGCAGCTTAATGAAGGAAGACGGTGTTCACTTCAAACACTCTCATGTTGTTATGAGAAAAATTTCAGTACCTGTGTAGTCTCCGGTTAGAATGGCAGATATGAATTTTGTTTTCGTGTACAACTTGTATATTAAAATTATTCAAACTTGCAAAAATAACTGCTGCTCGAGTGCAATTAAAGATTGTACTAGTGGACTGTGCACAAGTAAAAGATCGCAGTAAGGCTAACACCATCATTCGGTTCCCCAGCAGAAGCAATGACTGTCGAAATTTCAGGCTTGAAAAGTAGAACCACAAAAAATCCATTCTGTTTTTCAAGAGGGAACCTAATGGCTGCAAGTTATGCTTTACCAAAGATGGTATTATGTTGTCATTATTACGACCCCTGACTGGTGCAAAGTTCTGCAATACCATGGTTAGCAACATCTGAACAGCAGTTTAACCTGTAGAAAGTTATATCCAGAAACTTGGAAAAATTTTATAATGCCTGTGTTACACAAAACAGAATGCATTTGTACCATCACAAGCTAAAGCTCTGCATATCCAAACTTTGGCCCATCTACAGGAATAGCTTGGCTCAACTGCACAGCCCAACCAATCTGTATAAAAGCTACACAGAGGAAAGGAAAGCCTACTAATGGCTTAAACGGACACTAAAAGCTGAATAACTGTTAGCTTTAACTGAAACAACATGCCTTGATCTCAGTTTTTCCGTATCCTGTGTTGATGCTGTTGCAATCTTTCTGGCAAGCTGCAGGTGTCACCAATGTACGTGGTGGGGCATTGTGCACAAGAAAACGTGTAGAAGACTTGTGCTTATTCTTTTTGGGGGTTGCTCTTTTGGTCATGGCTTCAGACATTAAAGGGGTTGATGCCAAAACCAACAAAAAAATGCGGGCAATGGGAACACTTTCATATACGAGAATTCATGGTATCATTTTGCTCGCCCCTTCAACACAAAGTAGGCAGATACAGGTGGGTTATTAGGTGAGGGGAGAGACAATAAAGGTAGGCTTAGAATTGCTGACCGGCGGCGTTGAAGGAGTGAATATTTTTGTTTGTCTCCCAATCAGTGAATACGGCATTTCATGTGGTGAATAAAGCTGCTCGTGCAGCCATTTTCCTCTGGGTCTGTGATTTAAGTCTTTTTGCTGTCATATATTTTGTCGAGCAAGCTGTCGTAGAAGAGCCAAAAACTAAAGAAGCCTTGTGCGAAATTTGGTGGTATTACGGGAACTGGAGGTACCATCCAGTGTCGGGTATTCTTCCATACAACATGGTGATCTTAATTGATTGGGATGTATTTTTGTGAAAACAAGGAACAGCAAGGCACTGCCTGTTATTCTCATTGTGGTGAACTGAATCATTGCCTTAGCTGACTTGAGATTCCCCAGGCAGTTAACTGAGCCTATTGGGTGCAGAAAGCAAACCAAGACTAGAATCTACCGTCAAATAATTGGTAACACCAAGTTTCCTACTATGATTTGGTTCTTCAATGCAGGGCAAGAACTGTATGCCCAAGAGAAAAAGATAGAGATAAGGAAGGAAGGAAAACCTATCCCTGTCCTCAATAAAAACAGCTGCACCAACAAGTTTTTCAGTGCGTCAGAAGCTGTAATGACCGATGTAGCGACAACCACGAAATTTAATTTCTTCAACGTCGCTGGTCAAAACTTTTTCCTTCAGTCACGATCACCTCCCCTCCAAGCATCTTTACCAACAGCCAACCTGCACCTGTCTAGTGTATGGTAAAAGGGCGAGCCAGACAATACCATGTATTTTCAAAAAGGAAGGTAGTATCGACGCCACATACCTGCGTAAACTCCAAGATGACTGATGCCATGAAAAAACTGCCTGTATAATATTAAAAAGCACAAAGGATCATGTACAAAATTCCTCGTGCGTAATACCCCATCAACTACAAAGGGCGAAACCCCAAACCTCTCGAAACAACATTGGCAGCACAAAAGAAACCTACGAAATTACACATACAAGTGCATTAGATGAACACTGCAAGAAAGCAGATCGCCATGCTGACTTTGAAAAGGTGCAGGTCATATACGACGTGGAACGAATTACTTGGGAGTCCCCTTAAAAACCCTGCACACCCAAGCAAGCCGGCGAAAGATGAACAGATATCTAGCTGTCCTACCCCCTATTTGTGCCCTAGCCTCTGATCCGCTGCAGCAAACAAAAAAAAATGTTTATATGTAGAACTACTGCTCTTGGTCAAACATAGACAGTTCTAATGAAGGAGCCTAGTAGGTTCCTAAACGTTGGGAACGCTTCGGATAAAGTCCTTGGTTAGAGTATTATATTTGTTTCCATCAAACACAAAGAAAAATTCATTGTAAAGCGCTGACATAACTTGATCTACTGTTGTTCCATCATGGTGACATCACTAGAGCAACCAAAATACAATACTGTGGAAGAAAGGGGCCATTCATACCACATAGAAGTTCGTTTCTTTCGAAATATTTCCTGTTTTTTGTGCCCCAACCACTTGACTGGCAGCAAATGATGCTGCATTCACTGAGAAATTAATTTAGGTTAAAAGTCTGATTCTCCCACCATATCGTGTGTTTTTGGGATGTCAGCAATGAAGCCATAAGTGCGTGTAATCAAACGAACTTCTACTGCGTCACTCAGGTGTGCAGCCTTGCTAGCATTCAGTCCTCCCAGGTGGAGCTACCATACTCATCCATGAACCATTGTTTGCCATTGCTTTGTTTTTGACCGTATGTGCGCCTGGCTTGTTTTTGTTACTGTAGAAAGTAATGGTTTTGTGAAACATGGGGTATCCTCGACAAACAGGGTCACGTAAGGCAACATCGTTTATGCGAATCGGCCAGTGCCGTGCAAGCCAACTCCAAAGCGGAGGAGAGCTGTCCAGCTAAAACAAGCATAGTGCACGCCGTACCAACAGCAGTGGGCATCGGTACTTGTATGTTTACGCGTATTTTCGTAACTTTCATTGTTTACCACACCATTCTTACTGCTGTAAAATGAATGTGCATTACATTTAGGCGCTAATAGCTCATTCGTCAAGCTTATAAGGCCTGCCCTATTTGCGTTTGCCGGCCTCACCCAATCGCACGGCTGGGGTCGTTTGACATCATAGGCACTGCTGTGGGAAATGAGCTAGTGAGTCGCATGGTCATTCCCTTTTTATAATCATATAGCTTATTCGAGTGAAGCGCGCGTTAAAAATGGTGTCAGTATGATTCTAACGAGGCAATCTTTAAATTGAACCAAACTTGTGTGTTGTGTGCATGACCCCCTAAAAAAAGGCAAGGCAGCCAGTGTTTTTATTTAGGCTGCCTTCATGCACAGAGTAGTGCTCTATTACGGCCAGAAACTCATTACGGGACTCCCGAAATGTTTACAGTTGCAATAAAAGCCAGAAATAGAACGAAAAATTATTGGACACTCCACAGAGTCTAAAAAACAAAGCAATAATGTGCGAGTGAGCTACCTAAATTACTGCCACAGAAGATCATATTCATCAAGACAACTAATAAAAACTATGGCTTGTGCATTGCACTACACAACTCCACTAATTTATTTGTTAAGAGCTTATGTGCGTCCCCACAAGTTGGCTGTGTAAACCCACTGCCACCTAACCGAGTCCAAGGTTCCACGAAAGCTCCTCTGAGGAGGGTGATTCATTGCTGAAGGAGGGTGATTCAATGCAGGCACTCGCCTGGTCAAAAACAAATAAACAAATAAAGATGCCTTGGGGCACCTACGGGTACCTTGTTCCCAATGAAGAGTGGGTGAAAGGTCGCGAATATATATAGGTTCGGCGCTGCAGAGTGCGCATGTATACCTCGGTGAGACTACCCCTCGATCGGTTAATCGTGTTTTTAGTTGGTTGAATCTGCACGGATTGTAAAAGTAGTCGTGTCGACAGGTGCTTCTCGGATGTGATTATGCTTGCGGAATCCCAATCGATGATGTGGTCAGTAGCCAGGTGATGATACACCAAGGCATATGAGGTTGCATTGCCTTTTTTTACATCATTCTGGTGCTATTGAATTATTCTTTTAAAATTTCCAGTTTCACCTATGTACGATGCGTCGCCATCCTTGTAACAATTTCTCTACAAGGATGTAGACAATTTGTAGACAATTCCTTGTGGAGTTTTGTAGACAACTCCGGGGAATCTTGAGTTTTTTAAAGGGTCCTTCACGCGTACCAGCTTCTGCTTAAGCCTGTTCGTTGGCACGTGTGCAATGTTAATGCCATATGTGCCAAACACCCTTGCAAGAGCTTCACTGATGCCTTGCGTGTAGGGGACGGCAGCGCGTTTTTGCCTGTCTTCTTTAGGAACCCTTTCGGAGGAGGCAACTGAAGCCCGCAATTGTTGCGTCCTCAGAAGCTTTGAAGGGTAGCCGTTGCTGCGAAGGTCCTTCCTTACCACGGCTAGCTCTTGCTTGCGCAGACCAGGCTCAGAGCAGATTCATGATGCGCGTGAGAAGAGTGCAGCGGCGACGGACCGTTTTTGGCCTATAGGATGCGCAGAGTCGAACCCCAGGTATCTACCCGTGTGGGTGAGCTTTTGATACACACTGGTTGTAAATCCTTTGGCCGACCGTCTCACAAGTATGTCCAGGAAGGCGATCTGTCCATTATTTTCTTTTTCCATGGTGAACTGGATGCTTGGAACACAAGAGTTTAGCTGCTCAAGGAAAGGCATTACGTCTCGGCGGTGGATCACACAAAAACAGTCGTCTACGCAGCACACAAAAATCATGGGGCCGTTTTGTACGAGCATAGCGCAGAATTTTCTAGAGCTCTCAGGCAATATTCGCACAGACTACTGAAACGGAAGCTCCCATTGCTGTTCCAAACCGCTGCTTTTAACATTGCCCGTTGAAAACAAAATCTATATCTGTGTTCTGCAGGCCAAATTGCAGGAGGCGGTATAAGTCATGCGTCCTAATTGGCGAACATGAAGGCAGAGATGCATCGTTCTCGAGTAGATCCTTGAAACACCAGACCGCGTAATTTTGCTTGGAATTTGCCCTGCAGAACAAATATTTTGTTTTGTGTGATCCACCGCCGAGACTTAATGCCTTTCCTTGAGCATGTAAACTTTGGTGTTCCAAGCATCCAGTTCACCATGGAAAAAGAAAATAATGGACAGATCGCCTTCCTGGACGTACTTGTAAGACGGTCGGCCAAAGGATTTATAACAAGCGTGTATCGAAAGCCTACCCATACTGGTAGATACCTGACGTTCGACTCTGCGTATCCTATAGGTAAACAACAATCCGTCGCCGCTGCACTCTTCTCAGACGCATCACGAATCTTCTCTGAGCCTTGTCTGCGCAAGCAAGAGCTAGCCGTGGTAAGGAAGGACCTTCGCAGCCACGGCTACCCTTCAAACCTTCTGAGGACGCAACAATTGCGGGCTTCAGTGGCCTACTCCGAAAGGGTTCCTAAAGAAGACTAGCAAAAACGCGCTGCCGTTCCCTACACGCAAGGCATCAGTGAAGGTCTTGCAAGGGTGTTTGGGACATATCGCGTTACCCTTACGCACGTGCCAATGAACAGGCTTACGCAGAAGCTGGTACGCGTGAAGGACCCTTTAGAAAAATTAAGATTCCCCGGAGTTGTCTACAAAATTCCATGCAAGGATTGCGATGCATCCTACATAGATGAAACTGGAAATTTTAAAAGCAGAATTCAATAGCACCAGAACGATGTCAAGAAAGGCAATGCAAGCTCATATGCCTTGGCGTATCATTACCTGGCTACTGACTACGTCATCGATTGGGATTCTGCGAGCATAATCACATCCGAGAAGCGCCTCTCGACACGACTATTTTTAGAATCAGTGCATATTCAACCAACTAAAAACACGATTAACCGGTAGCGGGGTAATCTCCCTGAGATATACATGCGCACTCTGTGCCACCGAACCTATAAATTGTCGCGACCTTTCCCCCCCTTCTTCATTGTGAACAAGGAACCAGTAGGGGCCCCAAAGCGTATTTATTTGTTTATTTGTTTTTGACCAGGCGAGTGCCTGCTTGTATTTCATCAACACCGAACTAACCCACCTGAATCACCACTTTATAGACATTGAGAAATTCTTTGAATTGGTTTATTGTTGCAAGATGTCTTGTTTTTTTCCTTAATTTTTATTGGCATTTCCTGTCTCATTTGAAATTGCGAGACCAGATAGCTTTGACTACGGGTCATCTACTGGTTACAACAAATATTTGATTTCACTTTAAACAATTTTCAGTTCTGTTTTATTGCTCACCAGCCAGTCACCTGGAATATCAGAGGCTCTTAAAACATATGTTGGCATTTCTTTCCTGCACTGTAGTACAACTAATCATAACTTTTATTATATTTTGTTCTGAAATTGCAATATTTAGAAAGTATTGATCTGAATGAAATTGTTATTTCAGAAGCATGCACAATCAACAAGGCCTCAATGACTCTCACCACTTGGTTCACTTGTTTTTGTCACAAATAACCTGACTGCAGCCACATTCCACCCAAGACGAAGGTAACACGACCTCTGGGATGATGAATATTTTAAATGCCTTACGAGTAAGTGCTCAGCGCGTGACATTGTGGCATTAAAACAGAAGATCCCTCAGCGGCATCCTTCACTTGGGGCAGCGCTTGATCACAAACTTCGAGAAGCTGAAAAATGCTCCGAGCCCTGCTCCAGCCAGCAGAAACAATGCAGGACATAAGTTGGTAGGTGGACCGTTAACATCCTGCGATTGTGAAGATATTTTTATTGAGTAGATGCTCTTTTTCGTTTTGTACCACTGTTTATTTCACCCTTAACAAGCAGCTGTACTCCTGCAGGTTCTACGAATCATACGAGTATAATAAAATGCAGCAATGCAGAACAATTGGCAGGGTTACCTCAATTTTTTTCTAGGAATGAAAATAATGTAGGTAATTTATACACAACAACAATCAAACCTTTGAATTTTTACCTACTTCGCTCCTAACAAGCACACATACACGTTAGACATGTGAGCAATCTGCTAAATGTTTTGCCCACAAACTTAATCAGGCATCAGAAATTGGCAGAAAACGACGTGTCACCTTTAAATGGCACGTCTTTCATTCAAAACACATAAATGTGAAGGAAAGGCCCATAAGTATGATTTGGTACCCTCATCTGGTATGGTTTCCAGGCAATGCTTACATCTCACATCAGCACCTTCAGGTGGGGGAGATCTTTGAAAACTCACTGCGAGCAAGTAGGAGGTGTTCATGATCTCGTCTCTTGCCAGCATATGCTGGATTCCACCATTCCCAAATCAACGTGACGACTCGAATGTGGTGGATGCAAGAAAGAATAAGCACACGCCAGGGGCGTAGCCAGGGGGGGGGGGCACACAGGACCCGTCCCCCCCCCCCCCCTTAGAAATGTTTCGTGCCAAGGCTGGGGGGCGGTTTAAGCAGCCTTAAAAACCGCCTGAATTCGCCTGCAGGCGCGGAACCTGCCTTTTTAATTACATTCTCGCTTATATCAAGCTGAAAACAAGGTCACGTCACCGTCTGATCCCTGCGCCTGCTCCAGATGCTGTACCTGTCAATATATAAAGCACCGCTGCATTTCGCACCGGATACACCAACAAGCACCGGCTACCTGCCGCGAGCTGAATGAAACAGTCCCGCTATTTCACTGGTGGAACAGCAAATGGCAAAACAGCTGGAAAAGCCTCATATACGTATACATGTGGTCGGGAGCATGTCATTCGTTGTCTTTACACTGGTACAAAGTATAATCACATGATAGAGCACGTCGCTGTATTTTGTTCAGTCAACTATCAATCGTTGATGTGGTATTTTTCTACCGATATCGCATTTCATTGACTATTGCAGTTCCATAATTTTTGACCCGCCGCGGTGGCTCAGTGGCTAAGGCGTTGCGCTGCTGAGCACGAGGTCGCGGGTTCGATTCCCGGCAGCGGCGGCCGCTTTTCTGATGGAGGCGAAAAGCAAAAACGCCCGTGTGTACGAGATTTCGGCGCGCGATAAAGATCCCCAGGTGGTCAAAATTAATCCGGAGCCCTCCACTACGGCGCGCCTCATCGCCTGCATTGCCTCGGCGCGTTAGACCCCTTATTCAATCAATCAGTTCCATAATTTCTGCTGCATGAAAAGCATTGCTCTGCCTATCTTGTATTTCCTCCCCATTACCAAAACTACACAATTCTCTTTATTGCAGGGCTTTGTTTTTTTTGACACTATTCCCTGTTTCCTTGACCTCCCTCTTAGTTAGAATCAGCATTCTGTATTTCCTTAACCGGAATTTTACTGAAGCCATGTCTGTTTCGATTTAACAGACAGAAATATAATGAAATTTAAGAAACGAGCAACAAGCCCAACATTCAACAGCAGTGCAATAAGGTGTTCCGCTAAATGTAAGTTTATTACTCACGTTACTAGCACGAAACATAACAAAAGGCGATTAGTTAAGGATGAAGATGCACGTTTGCTAACTTCACCGTCATCATATACGAATGCGCCAGGTGTACAGTCCACTGCGATTTGAAGGTTATCGCGGGAAAGCTACTCTTTCAAACAAAACTGAAAGAACACCAGCTTTAGCAAATATTCCATGCAAGTTTTGTTATCGTCGGCGTAGATAAAGGGCAAAAAAGTACAAGTCTGTGCTTGATGACAACGGATGTGAAGCTTGAAACCCAAAGCGTGGCAAGTCACTCGTTCGGGCCATTGTTGTATCATGAAACAGCCAACAAGGGAGAGAAGAGTCCGAAATCTTGATTTTCATGGTTCCGAAACGAAACCGTGGGCTGGTGGCAAGCTTGGCCGCTCGATGCTGGCGCGATAACCTTCAAATCGTGCTCGAGTGTACTTCATAGCTGATAAGAAAACTTATTAGTCCCTTTTCTAAAGAAAAATCTAAAACACGAGAATCTTGATAGCAAACACCCAGTGTTGGCCTCCACTTTCGCCTGACGAACTTCGGGGACAGCACGCCACTCACGGGCGCACTCATGATCACGCTCACGAGCGCGGGTCCGCCTAACCGCCTGCTCTGTGGACTAATGAATCACCCGTGGTCTGCCCATAGACCTGCGAGCGGGAATTTAGGTGATCATCATTATCATTATCATCATCTAAGCTCCTTAAGGTGGGCTTTACAGTCAGCGTTGAGCATACACAAATCGCAAGTTAAAGTTAGTTATTTCAAGCTTGGTTGGAAAAACAATGCGCAAGATGCCTTGCTTACATATTTCCCATGCCCCCCCCCCCCCCCCAACCCCACGGAAAAAAATTCCTCGCCACGCGCCGGGCACACGCCCAATCAGGATACCTGCAGCATGCACGTCGGTTGATTAAAAAAAGGGTGTAATGTATTGCTGAGCAGACTCAATGCTTGCACGCATCTTGGAGCAGCAACGGCCTTGGAAGATGTGTTTGAGTGGTTTTTTTCTCTCATAACATCCACAGTGCTTTCAGGAAACGACCCAGGCCTTGCAATTAGCATGTTTCAGGTAAAGATAATGCAGCTGATACTTTACACTTTCAAATCTTTTTCCTTGTGGAAGGATGTTTCTTTAATTGCGGTACAGAACTAGCGTGCGTAAATCAGAGCCTTCAGAACCCCAATCAGGCCTCTTCAGGTGGTACAGTCAGTTGCATAACTATTGGCAAAAGTGGACTGCAAGGACTGTCAATTCACATGATAAACATCCAAAAAATGGCTGAAAACAGAACTAGTAAGGCTTTATCAAAGACTAAACTACAATGGTAATAACATTTTTGTGTCACCGCCTACAAAATATGGCTTCACCGTAAACAAGACTAACACCAGGAAATTCGTATACGTGGGTATTAACTGCTACGCCCAAATTGTGATTTTTTAAACTTTGAGTTTTCCGAAATTAACAATAAAGGTTGCCATTTAGTGGCTACATATTAGGTTATTCATGAAACACCAATAATTCTTACGGGTGGAGAACTTGTACATTCAAGTTATCGAACATTATTCAAGTATGATATACCACTGTGCTCCCAAAACTGTGTTTGAAAACTTAAGTTCTGGTGGCCAAATACTGTTGAAAATGCTTGTGGCTCTTATCCGGTTGAATAGAGGGACATGATGTGCTCAGACCGTCCAGAGGTCTAAAACAGGATGACATATGATTACCACACATGCAAGAATGGAAATAATTGGGTGCACGAATGTTACAATTCGGGCAACAAAACATTCAGCCGAAATCGATGCCCGCGCACAGCGGCAGAGCACACATAATGAGGTGGCTCGCCGCAAACGCAACAAAGCTTGCGAGACGCGCACATTCGCTCGCTAACGATTCTCCCTCGCCATTCCCAACACGGCACATACGACAGCGGTGATTAACGAAGCCGTAAACGCTGCGCAGCACAATTTAGAGGAGTAGTCGCCCGTGTTCTGATAAACTACGCGTAAGACGTGGTTCCCAGTGGTAAACTCTGAAGCTGTTCAATATAGTGCTGCGGAATGGGAAACGCACGTCTAGATCCACTGCGTTTAGCACTGAATGCAAGCACCACGATCTACTTACGCACATTGCCTTTCTAGAGACGAGCCCTCTAGGTTCAAACTAGCCAGTTCAGTTAAAGAATTCACACACGCGGGCTACTGTTAACGAATCCTTAAAGCGGCGATGACAGCTACAAACGACATCCAGTGACAAGAAAGGCGGCAAGTGTGACGTGACAGCTTACCTGGCAGGAAACGACGCAGAAGAGCGAGCGACGTTCAGGGGCAAGCGCCGAACGAAATTAGCTGTCTTCATTTGGCAAAGTGTTCTCAAATACTTCATCGCGTAGTCGAACACGACAGAAGTAACCGAAGACGATGAGGGGCCCAATAATTCATAATAAGTGCGCTTGTTTAACGGCACACCACAGTCCCCAATCGACGAAAGACGCGTCAAGGGGCGATTCAAAATAACTGTTCCGGAATCCGGCCACGCCGCCGCACGCCGTACTCAGGGTATCGGCCGTAGGCAGGGAGTTGCATAAACGAATTAAAAGTTCAGCAATAAACAATTGCCTCTTTTACTGAATATAACAGTAACTTTAGGTTTATTAGTTATTGTGTGTATTATAATAACGAATCTTAGATTTTTAAAGTTTGCAAACACAAAACGCAAACTGAAGTTTTTTTGGCGCTTGATTTGAATGTTAAAAAGCAGCAGATGGTAAGATAACACTGCACAATAAAATTTGGCAGTGTTTCATGCCACATCCCTCCACAACTTTTGTTTTCTTTCTATGTCTGCCTTGTTCTCCAGCGTTGTTTGTTCAAGAGAAACTAGGCGGTCTGTTTATGGCATTTGTACTCATTATTGACGGTCGCTAACTATAATACTGGAATAAAATTGTGATTGCTTGTACGTTATAACTCAACTGAGCGACGAGAATGACTGCTGTCAGAGGTGGCTATTATTGTGCTGGTGGGGCAGAAGAGGAACAAGAAATGACGGAATGATGATACAGATGTTACATTGCAAGGTTGTGCTGTGCTCCATGCAAGGTTGTAGAAAAAAAAAGTGGGAGGGGGAGTGTTATTGTGTCGAGGTTCGTAATAAGCAAGGGCTGGTATTTTTTCCGGTTTTAATGTCGGTGCCACCTCTGCTACTTATCAAATTTGGCAAAGAGAGATCTTATCGCAAACGCCTTCATTTTCGGTTGTATACTGCTCCATTTTTTTCATTTTTCATTCGTGGTACAAGATTTTATTGAACAGTTAAAAATTGATTTCATGCTTGTTTGTTACTGCACAGCAGTGTTACTGTACAATGATACGATAACTAATTCTTAGGTAAATTCAATTCCGTTGAAGACATCGATTTTATTGTCTTCAACATCGTTGAAGACATCGATGTCTTCAAGATCGTTGAAGACATCGATTTTAAAAATTTTATTTATAGGACTACAAGAGCCATTTAGAGCGTTTTCTTCCCGTATACCCAGATATCGAAATAAGCTTTGTGATGCAAATAAACCTTGTAATGTAGTGAAGAGTGGAATCTAAACATTCAGCATGTTTTGTGCAATTTCGCACCTTTACCGGCATATTCGCACCCTTTGTTTTAATACACAAAACATAGGGTGCTGTGGTGAACACCCTAATCGGCCATAAATACCAACCAGCACCCTTACCGGCTGCTGTTGCACCCTTTTAAACAACTGTTTACATCATTTATTTTGAAGCACCCTGATGTTAGGGTGCCGGAGATAAATTATGGTCCTTGAAATGTGCAAAAAGGGTGTAAAATGCTGAATGCACCCTTTCCGCACCCTTAAGTGTGCAAAAATGTTTAGTATGTACCGTCTTCGTTGAGCAACTGCTATTTACCGCCGCACCACTTTGTTCTCTTTAGGGACTAAAATCATCTCCGTGTCTATCGCGTTTGCTGCCATATCTGGTCGGATCACAAGCGCACGCGTCCGTAGTTCTCAGGAAGAACAATATTGGGAACAGGATTATACTGGATGGCATTTTCACACGGCAAAATAATACACATCCTTTCCCTTCTTAACTAATACCCTTACACCCTTCCAAAAAAAAAAGAAATATTCTTTTCAAGGGTGTGACTACCGATAAAACCCGATTTAAAACGCCTAAATCTTGCATGTATTCGAGGGCGTAAGGGTGTTAAAAACGACAAGACACCCAAAAGAATTTTCTCTTGTGTTTTTATTACTAGGCTGTAAGGGTTTTTGTTATAGAGATTCATTGACACCTTCAATGATGTAAAAATGTGAGAATCCAAAGTATTCACTCATCCTAGAGCAGCCGTGCACAGGCGCAAAGAGATACTGAAATGATTTGTAAAAATTGCGTGATTACGAGCGCAAATTGTAGTCTGCAATCTCTAGGTCTCGTTTCGACCACTCTCTCTGCGTTTACACGACTTAAAATCATTAGAAAAAACAATTGGATCACGCGGTCGTCTCTGCATCCTCACCCATTTTCTGTGGCGTTTTGTACGACGTCACAAAAAGGTGGCTTGGCTTTACTGCACTGATGCACGGCTCGCTGACTGTCCCACAGAGTTAGTCGGCCCAGAGTTTAGTCCGCCGGCCGCCGTTGGGTCGTCGCAATTCTTCCGCTCAGATGAAACTAAGCACGATGCGTTTGTGAGTTTGTGAATAAAAGAATGTGCCTTTAGTTTGTTAGATTGTACAGTGCCATGCTCAAATTCCAGGTCGTTCCACATAAGCACTGCACAAGCGCACATGTGGCGCTTCATGACTGGTACTGTATTAGGAAACTCTAAGGCCATTGGAAGGCGGGAGAAGAGTCAGCGAAGTTAATATAGGTGCTCAGGAAATACAATCACCCGAAACGTTTACTGCTCAGCGTAAATCTAGGGTGAAGGAAGCACATTTTTGAAAATTGGTGAACAAGCAGAGTGGTGAGCAGCACGACTACACATCTGCGAACGCTTCTCCATCTAAAAAATGCATTCGCTAAACACGAGATATTGTCACAATTTGGGGGACGCTTAAAGCACGCATGCTATACAACTTGATATAGTCATATAAGCTGTTTGAAATACTAAAACTAAATAAAGAAGTAAACTGGCTATATATTATATGCTTTATATATCCGACATCGGCAGCGTTGGTCCTGACCGAGTGGTCTCGAGCAGTACGTATGTCGTTTTGAAAATCGCAAGTTTGAATCTCGAAGAGTGCACGCTTTTTTAAGTTAATTTCTTTGTTTTGGGCGATGTTTTCTATAGTGAATTTAGTATTTTTTGCTGTAATGTTCATTGCTCCACGAGCGATTTCGCAGAACGTGCGCAGACTGATACTGGCGCGCTAGCGAGTTCTTGTTGGTATGCTGTTAGCAGAAGCACCAACTGCTAGCGGGCAGTGGGCACAATCCCGAATCAGAAGACCCTGGGTCTGGTGCAAAACGCTTTTAATGATACAGGCATGAGCCAGCCAAGCTCCAAAGACCGCAGAAGTCTTCAGTGCATCGAATTTGAGCGTCTGCGATGATGCGGAAGGAATTACTTCCACTGCGTACGCTCTAGCTATTGATTGCTACGATTCCAAGCCGTCGCCGTAGGCTTATTGACGCAGTTCAGGGCCGACAACATGGCAGAAGCGCGGTACACAGACTACTCCGATATCGAGAATTCCCATCCAACGAAAATGTCGATTACAAAGCATGCTGTTTCACAGAATCGAAACCGAAGCTTGTTTGAATGTTAGTCTCGGAAATCGCCCAATCACGTAGTACCTTTACACTGATGTAACTGCTGTTAGTTGGGGCAGCCGCCGCAAACAGCGCATAGTAGTTTTTCTTATTTGAGGCTTTATGAAATAAATACTACCTATCGCCCGTATAAACAAGGAAAAGTGTATTTTTTTGAGCCAGTCT
This sequence comes from Haemaphysalis longicornis, assembly GCA_013339765.2. Classification (NCBI taxonomy): domain Eukaryota; kingdom Metazoa; phylum Arthropoda; class Arachnida; order Ixodida; family Ixodidae; genus Haemaphysalis; species Haemaphysalis longicornis. The sequence continues at coordinate 92,762,865 of CM023451.1, forward strand.
ACGCAGTGCAAGCAAAAACAGGAGCTTGACAAATTCCCTTCAGTGTCCCTTTACATACCACCTCATCTATTCGACGCACTACTCCTCAAGACCGCTCAAGGAAAAAAAAAAAAAGTGCCCCGTGTGCGATTCGAACTTGCGGCCTCCGGGCCAGCCCAACGTTACGGCCAGCCTAGTCGGACACTTTATCCACTACACTATAGGCACCGGACAGTGAAGTTTGCGCGCGACTGCAGCGCCATCTCTCGCCGCCGCTTAGCAACTCCGGGTCGGTGGATGTCGCGACCGGCCGTTCAGCGCACGTAAAAACACGCGCGCTGCGTGCGGTTCGACGTTGTGTGGCGGAAGTTTTTTAAGAAACAGTTATAATTGCAAGTTGCAGTGTCCGAAAGGATCAAAATGCTGCAGGAAAGAATTAGTGGCCACGCCGCTACTGCTGCGTGAAGGACTGCCACAATCGCGAAAGGCAGCCTGCCATCGTTCTGTACAGGTTTCTCGGGCAGCCGTCGCAAGAAATGGATTTTAGCAGTAAGAAAGCCATGACATTTTTTGTCAGTGGAAGGAGTATTATGAGTACGATGACTGTTTATGCGCAGCGCAGACACGAAGGGCCGTAAAACTAAATGTTTGCTTTCAGTGTTCCATACACATCGCGCGCTGCGATGAATCGCATGACGTCGTAGTATTTGCATAACACAAGGTATTACGGCTTCCCCCGCTATTGTTTTATCAGTAGTAACCTTTTTTTGGCGACATTCACAGCACCGAATGGATGCCAAAAGGCGGCACAAGAATATGTTCACAGCACTTCGCGGGTGATGCCAAAAGCAATGTCAAGACGGTCAATACGCATCCCACTTACTGCCCTACTTTGTTCCCGAAGTGTACAGAGTTCGGCCACGCATTCCAAGCGAGAGCGTGGAAAGCTATCAAAGGCAAGGTTGCATTCACTCGCGCTGACTTCTTTAATGCGTTTTGCGTACTCTGAAAGTTGAGGTGGCTATTGTTTAAGCAGAGGATGGGGAGGAGGAGGAAATACTTTTTTTGGAGAATTCTGAACGGCCTGAGCAAACTGTATCACAATTAACCGTTTATACGACTCTAACATTACACACAAGATACAAGCCCAAACTAAACGAAATCTTCGTAAAGACAACCGCAGCTCCACAGCAGATTTCCAACTGTGTGAACTGCACTTACTTTGTCATAAGCTAATAACGTTTGGAATCCGTTTTTAATCAGTGACAACACCAACCGAGCTGAAGAAGGGCAACCGAAAAAGTAACTGTAGTGTGGTTGCGCGAACAGAGGAAACAATAACACAGACACGCTTCTGTCGTGGAGCGCTGCTGACCTGAATTGGCGCTGTAAATAACCTTCCCTTGTGTCAGCTTGATCGTGGCTCATATTAAGTGGGAAAACACGGGGGTTTGAGAATTTAAAAAGATGTTTAATTAACTGAAAAAACTGGGATTACATATATAGACGGAGGAGCACTCAAAGAAGACGTCTGACGCGCTGCTCGGGCGTGGGGCGACTCCATTGGGCGAACAGCACACACACGCACCACGCGAGAGTCCAAAGCTCGCACCATACACGCTCGGTGGTGTAAACATCCGGCCGCGGTCGCTGCGGCGGTGGTGGTTTCGAGTGCTTCGTGATCCGAGCCCGGTCCCCTCGGCAGGCCGCCGGTGTCTGCTTTCGTTTTCGCCTCTCGGCGCAAGCATTCTCGCGCGATAATTATCCGATGCTTCGGAGACGGCTGACACTTGCTGAGAATGGGACTTCGCAACGATGTCTGTTCCATCAATTTCTTTCACGGCGCACACGCGCGCGGGAACGTACAATCTCTAACTTCTCGCGTACGCGAGGCCGACAGTAGTAGCTCAGCCCCGTAATTGTCCGGAAATCGCACAGAAGCACTTGAGACATGGGGAAACTATTTGCCAGAACAGTTTTCAAGCACGAGACACCTTTCAAAAACAATCGCAGAATCGCACAAACAAACAACCCAGAGGTGCCGAATCTATGAACGCGCGCCGGCCGTCTGGCTCTCACCGACCCAGAGTTAGCTCAAGCTTCCGCGGGGCGGCGCTGGGTGTACTTTATTCGTCGCGCCCTCTGAGCAGTGACCGGTGCCTATTGCCGTGGGAAGCGCGCGCGCCGAAAAACTGCTGCATAAAAGCCTCTTCGCATTTGTAACCCAGAAGTCTGTCGTGTTTTCATAAATTCTAATCTACCCAGAGCTTTAACCGCCAACTTACTGTTGAGCGCTTCTGCAGTAAGCCAAAGCGGAGCGTATACAGTCAACAAAACAGCGTTAACAGCATTGTTTATTGCAGGAAACAGGAAAGCAATCGTCGAACTGCGTGAAGTTGGGACTCGGCGACTCGGCGCTGTATCGTTCTCGCTAGTTATTTTTGCGCTTGATGAGTGAATAATGGTGGGTTTTAAGTTCCGACTACTCGAAGTTCCTTCGATAAACGTGTTTATGTAATAAACTCTCATTTTAAGCGTTCGGTCATGTATCTCGTCAGGTCAGAAGTTTCACGTTCGCGCAACTCACATTACAGGCTACGTGAGACAGACGTCGGCAAACTTTTGCAAGAATATCGGCTAGCAAAACGACAGTTTAGACTCGTGGAAAGCAGCGTAAACAGTTTACGAATGCCCAGTTTAGATAAAACGTGGTTACTTCTGCCTGCGCCACTCGCCGGTGTTGTTGACTGAAAGTTCGACCATGTTGATCAGTCGTATCAGAGATCAGACGTCTCCCGTTCAGTTGCAGGGCGAGTTTCATCATGGCGCCGATGTTGTAGCTTTATCTGACCCTTTGCAAGCCCGCTCTATGCCGACATATTGTGCAGACGAGGGAGAACTGTGATTGGCTGCTTACTGACTTACTGAAACGTCACTTCACGAGTTGAGGAGGAAAGCCTCGGTGAAACCGTAACTGCATTTATTTACCTATTTCCCGATATCGGACGACGAAACGGGTATGCATTGTTTGTTTATCAAGGTTCCACGGTTATAAGCGCACACACAACACAGTTTTTTTGAAAATCTCTTCACGACCCCTTTAACCCTTTCATTAGAGTGGAACGTGCCAAAATATGGCAGTGAAGTATATTAGAGCTGGGCGCGCCTGAATTCGATTCGGTCGAGGACGCACAACGGCAGGACTTTAGGTACAGAGTGTGTGTAATAGCGTCGCGCCTCCACCGGCTCGAAGAAAGCCAGCTGCTCTAGGTTCAAATAAGAGAGCTACATGAGGGGCCGAAAGGTAAACAAAAGAAGTGGAAGGCGCCCGAAGAGAGGTTGGCGGATATGGAGGTCAAGCTGGAGACGAAGGGTGAAATCCCGGGAAAGCATGACGTAGGTCACCAGGCAGGTGGGTCGACCGTGCTTGGCCCCGAAAAGGAAAAGCGGGAGGACAAAGACGCCACGCCGGAAAACGATGTCGGATTGGCGCTGACTAAGCCGTTGCGGGAGCAGGTGCCCGCGCCGGGGAGCAGGCGGGAAAACAAAGGTAGGCGCATGGTGATCGTGGCGGGGCACTCCAACATGCGCACTCCGTGAGGGTTATTAGAGCCTGGGTGTGAGGATGAGAGAGTGCAGGTTAGCGTGTTCTCGGGGCAGACAGTCAGGGGAGTGTTAGAAAAGGCGAGGTATAAGATGTGGGACAGAGACCAGTGGTTATAGCAGGAGGAACCAGTGACGTTCTGCAGGGAAGGGGCACTGGAGTGTTGAAGCAACTAGAAAAGGGAGTGAGGGAGCTTCGAACGCCCGTGCCCAAATGTGCAGGTCATCGTGAGCAGAGTACCGGAGATCGTTGGGGAAAGAGTGCATGTGGAAAGGGAAGCTGTAGAGGTAAGCCGACACATATGGGAGCTGAGCAAGGAGCCGAGTTTGGCTGTCGTACACATCAATAGTGATGTCTGATGAGTGGGCCGGAAACGGCGTTCCAGCGTGAGAGAGTTCACTTCAGCGGTCAGGTGGGAGCAGCCATCGGGCGACGACACGTGGCGGGAGCTGTGGCATTTTTAAGAGGGCCACGGGTCTTTGTGAACATGGCGTAGACAATGGGGAAAGGGAGATAGCTAGGTCAGTGCAGATGTGTGCAGGCAGACGAAAGGAATGACGACGAGGTGTAAACAGGAGAGGGGGCAACTGAAGATCGCATTCATAAACATTCAGGACGGCAGAAAAATAGAGAAGTGGATGGAGATTTGTAAGCAGTTAGAAGATGAAGTTATCCGGGTATACGCTGTGGCCGGGTATATGCTGTCTAAAAAAGGAAATCGAGGATTTGAAACGTTACGGGGGGAGCTATTGGTAGGAGACATGAACGTCCACATTGAAGATCCAGAAAGGTACACAGACATCACTGGATATATAATGCTAGATATGTGTGAGTACCAAAAGCTGATCACAGTAAAGAGGGAAAAAAATGCAATGGTCAAATCCCGTGGGACTGTGGTAGGAGACAGTCGAGTATTGACTACGGCCTTCTTGCAGAGGGACTTTATGAATGGTTGGATGGAATGAGCCTAGATGAGGAGGAGGGCCACAGTCTGGGCAGCGATTACAAGCGTATAAACCTGAGTTTTGCGAAACTAGGGGCGCAGAACAGTACTAACAGGGGTAGTACGCAAAGTTAAACAGTAAACAAATTGCGGTTATGGCCAAAAACATTGAGGATGACATAGAAAAAAATCGTGGGAAAGAAGGGGAATATGACATGCTCATCAAAACTATGCAGGAAAAATAGTCAAGGCAGAGAGGGACAACAGAAGGAGAGGAAAGAAAACACTCTGAAGCAGCTGGAACAAAACTCAAGGCGGCTGTAGAGAGGCGTAAACAGCCGTCTGGAGAGCACAGGCAGGCCGAGAGGATTGGGAGACATGAGGAGGCGGTGGACCTAAAATGAAAGCAATATAAGCAAAGGAAACTGGAAGTGCAGCAATTATCCAGGAAAAATAAAGGGGGACAGCGAGCGATTGGTAGTGCAAATGCGAGGGAGGGGTGTAGACGCGCCTAAAACGTTTTGGATTCAGGTGTGGGCATTAGGAAAATGCACGAGTGCCACAGAAGGTGGTACTATAGAAAACGAGCAGGGGCAGATCCTCCAGGGAGAGGAAGCATTTGCTTAACTTCATGAAATCATCACGTAGAAGTTTAGGTGGATGAAGAGGCCCCGCAGCGACACAAACATGTCACGACGGGAGGCCCAAATGTCTAGAGATGGATGGGGACAAGCTGTAATAAAAGAAAAGCCGAAGAAAATATCTCAAAAATACCACGTATAATCATGGCTTAAATAATGTCGGAGTTGCTTAACCAATTCGGACCAAACAGCAAGGAAAAGCTGTTAGAAGGTATATTATAGTCTACAAGGGCAAAGGAGACAGGACTAAACCGAGCACTGTACCATCAGTGCTGTACAGGTTAGCAATGCAGGAAGTGAAGCTCAAACGAGAGCAATGGGTAGAAGAAAATCGGATATTAGGGGAACCTTAAAATGGGTTCCGAAAGGACAGAAGACTGTGGACGACAACTTATTTGTAGTAAGCCAATGCATATATGTGACGAAGACGCAAAACCGACCTTTTGGTTAGCTTTTGTGCACGTTAAAGTGGCGTATGATAATGTAGACATTGAGTGGCTGTAGAGTATCCTGGAAGACGAGGGAGGGGACCAGAATTCATTAGCTTACTCAGGAGCAATACCGCGAGAACCAACTGCAAAGTGTGTGGGAGGGGATAACATACAATAGGTCTGTATACACCTACAGAGGTTTGAAGCAAGGATGTCGACTCTCTCCACTGCTGTTCATGATCTACATGGCGGGGTTAGAAAGTCAGCTAGAGGTCAGTACGCTGGGGTTCGACTTATCATACGTGAAAAACACGCAGGCAATGGGTTCCAGGACTAATGTAAGCAGACGCCATGCTGTTGATGGCAGACAACCGGATAAATATGCAGGGCCTGATGGATATATGCGGTGAAGAAGTGAGGTGCCTAGGGCAATGCATAAGCAGAGAAAAATCGGGGATCATGGCGTTTTACGACGACGCGAAGCTCACAACAGTACCAGTAGAAGTAGAAATGCAAGTGGTGAAAGAGTTTAAATATTTCGGATCATGGCTGAACGACAGCGAAGATTACACTCAGGCGCATGAGGCTCACCTTAAGGCGAAACGAAGACAGAATGCGGCTCTAACGAAGCCTACAGCCCTCTGCGGCTACAACAAATACGAGGTGGTTAGGGGAGTCTGCAAAGGGACGGTTCCAGAAATAACATTCGGAAATTAGGTTCTCTGCATGAAAACTGAGACCGAAGCGGGCCTGGAGGTAAATGAAAGGGCGTCAGGCCGAAGGGCCCTAGGAGCCCAGCAAAACTACAAACGAGGTGTACAGGTGGATGTGGGTTGGTCATCTTTCGAGGCGAGGGAAACGCAGAGCAAGATAAAGTTTGAGGAGTGTCTTCGTGACATGGATGACGAAAATTGGCAGCGAGAGTGTTTATATACCTGTACGTGAGGAGCGTGGACCCAAGTTGGAGACGGAGGACCAGACAGCTGACCAAGTGGTGCAGATAGTCTGTAGGGTAAAGTAGGGTACACGCAGCATTTAAAAGCAGGTAAAGGCAGCTGAGACGACAAAGTGGGCGCAGAGTATGGAAGCGAAAAAAAGCCTGGAGGCTTATAGGGCAGACAAGCTGCAAACTAGGAAGAAATGTTTCTATGGTAATATAAGAGGCAGTGCATTGCTCTTCGAAGCACGAGCGGGGTAACTGAGAACTTGGACATACACGCGTATTTATAGGCACCAAGATGAAACGTTTGCATGCTGCGGCAGTGATCGGGAAACTATAGGCCATATTGTCAGGGGTTGCACAGAGATACGACCAGCGCGAGGTGAGGGGGAAACGACGTTGGCGGGGGATTTGGGGTGAGGGGGAGCCTCAATTTCAGGACCATAGAGGTGACGAAGAGGCGACTGGAATGGGGGTAGAGGAAAAGTAGGGGAGGGATGGGTACGCAGGCGGAGTAATCATACGGAGGAGAATTTAGATCCACAGGGGGACAAAAAGGGCGGTGGGAGCAATGAGAGTTCAAAACAGCGGTGAAGGGGAGGTGAGGGAGAGGCCGATTTATTAAGGTAGCTAGGAGTAGGGCAAGTGGAATAAAACACGCAAGACGGTTGATGACAACCGACATCGTGATTCAAAAATAGAGCCACTAATCATCATCATCATCATATATCGGGCTTGTACCCGCAAGGAAACGGAATCTCGCAAGTGAAGGAGCAGGCTGCACGATAAGTTTTACCGTGTTCTTGCGTGTGAGCCCAGAAGCATAAGCAGCGAAACACTGGTGCGGGGAGCGAAGCGTTTCCGTACGGTTTTTCCTTTTCTGGAAACTAATCAACAAGCATCGAGAAACCCGCCGGCAAGCAACAGGGCCTCTTCTGGAAAGGAAAAAATGGGCGTGGCGTAGCTGAGCTAACTCTGAATATGGAAAGAAAAAGCTTGGTTTAAGTTGGTGAAGTCTTGGTTTGACTTGGTTAATGAAGCAGCTCAGAGGGCGATATCTGCAAGACGGTCAGGCGTCCTTTGCAGACAACGGCTCAAAACGTTCCGCTAGCCCGCATCCCACCCTTTGCATAGGCTCAATGGTGAAGCTGGCCTTGACCGGGCCAGAAACAGTGCAGGCAGAGCGAGTTGTCCTTTCTTTTTCTTCTCCCAAGGGAGGAAGCACCGGTGATTGGCTGGGAGTATGGCGTGATCCGGTGGGTAACTTATGAGTGTGCGAGGTTTCAGGCCGCCGGATGCGGCTGATGAGGGGTGCATGGGTGGTGGGCAGGGAGTTCTGACACACGATGCCAACAGCAACACCGTCGGCTACCACAGTCAGGAAATACAATCTTTTCTTAAATAGCTAGGGCGACCTTCTATTGTTTTTTGAATTATTTGTTCGTATTATGATACGCAACCTTTAAACCCGGTACGCTCGGGAGCTCTTCTATTCGAATTCTGATCAATATTACTACACACATAAGCCGACTGGATCGCCCTTACTTGTCGTGGAAGTCGTCTTCGGCATTGTGGTCGTCGCAGAAGTAGAACCAGTGTCAACTGGAGCCGTACTCGTTTCGCCTGCCAAAAACGCTGATGAGAAAAAAGGTTTATGGTTAAAGCACATTTTAATTTTATCTGCAACAGTGCTTTTAAAAATCTGGATGTACTGCGGGACAACTTACGAACGGTAACGGAAGTTGCCCATGCGGCTGATCATCGCCGCCTGCTGTTACTCACCATGGCACAGAAAGTGCCTTACTGCGAGTATATTTAATGTGGCATCCTCGCATTTATTCTGCATTTTCGGTTTCCTCCTAATGTTCTTTCAAATTCTTGCAGCGACCTTAAAAAATCTAGGTGTGAAAAAGAAGCCGATGTTACGCATAAGCGCAATCTCGTTTCAAAACGCGCGAGCTCGCTGATATCCAGGTCCATCCTTCGGCAAGTGATACTTACATGAGCTATTCCGATCTTAACTCGTACCCGAGTTTTCTAGCTTTCCTTCATAGAGTATTGTACGCAAGATTCGGCTAATTATTTATTATTTTGGTTTTGCTGCCCAGAACATATTGTGGGAACCTTAAACCATTCAAGGGCTTTCTTTTACAACGGCAGGTACGTTTTACGATATTACTCAATTTGGGTGATTTTAGTATACATTATTCCCACTTTTTGAAGGCTTTCTCGTACAACGGCAGCTGCGTTGTTTGCTATAACTCATTTTGGGAACTTTGAATTTGCTTTAATCTCAGGAAACACATTCAAGAGCTGCCGAAAGTACATAGGCTGCACGACAGAGACAAATTGACATAACTGCATTGCATAATTACAGGGCCATGAAAATAAAATGAAAGTTTGGTATATTAAAAACACCGATTAATCCCGACAATAAGAATAACCATTTCATCGCCGATTTCAAATATTCTCAATAGTAAGCAAAACGGTTTATTCATTGCATACTAAAAACCCACTTACTGGCCGAATCTGAACGGTGTCAGGTGTTGCTTGCTGTATTGGTGGCCGCCGATGAAGACCACGGCCAATATTCGTGACTGTATCATTTACCTCTAGTTCAGTTTTGTCGTATGATTGGAATTGAAACATACAGTTGACACAGTGAAAACCATAATGTTAGCGTTCCCTCTATTGCTACAATGTTGACACCGAGCAAGAAATAGCCATATAAAGCAAACCTTTATTGCCTAGACGAAAAGAGAATTCGGCTGTCCTGTGTGCGTAGAAAACTCCTCCACCTCACCACCATACGCATGCGCGATAACAAACATCTTGGAGAACACTTACAACTAAGGGGAAATAGTGTGGCTCTTTGTATCTCGTCAGCGTGGCAATCGTATACGCTGGCCACTGATGAAGCCACACGTCATACTTACAGTAAAAAAACAAATCATGTGCGAGCATCAAAATATGAACAAGAACACGTAAATAAAAAATAGTATTCGGTGAGGTCCAATAATGCCGCATTCTTGGTATATTTGGAAAGGGAAATTTCCAATACCTTGTTTTTTGGAAGTAATCCCCGCATCATTTTTATTTGCCTGGAAGAATATCACGCGGTTTCTGTGTTCGGGTTCTAATTATTGGGTTGGCGTTTCATTTGCCCATAACTGTACATGCTAGAAGCAGACAGCTTATGATCAGGGACAGGCAACATCAACTCAAAGCCCTTTAATGAACCATTAGGAAAAACAGACTGGTATACCTGGGCCGGACTTTACAGCTCAGCTGGTTAAACGGCCGTGCAGAGTGGCTGTGCGCGCTTAAAAATATTTTAAAGGGACCCTGCAACACTCTTTGAGTAGTGCAAGTAAACCTGCGCGACGTTTAGATTACACTGCCAGGAATAGCTGAGCGAAATATTACACGTGCACGTGAACCGGTGAGCCCGGAAATCGATGTGAAAGACGCGGAAAAAACCAACCGCTCTCTCTTCAGTTGTCCTCATTATGCACCCTGGCATGGCCTAAGGGACGTCACATAGGCCATGGCTGCCCGATCGGCTGTCACTGGTCAACTTCGCGGCTAGATTCTCCCATTTCCGTCGTCGTCATCGCTGTGTACGAACCTCTTCTATGCCTGAACCTGTATGCCCAGTTTTGCCACTTCTTTTGTATTTTGAGTGCACGCGGAGTTTAAGTGATGAGCTCAATACTTCCCTTTCAACGAGACCACTCGACTACAAACGTTTATTGCTTCAAAAACGCCCTACCAGCCCGAGCACGCACTTGCGAGCAGGCACCCATGCCTGCTTTTTGTGGCACCAGACCGGAAATAGGCCCCTCCGCGTTGCGGAGAAAAGGAGAAAACTACCTGGCATGTGATATATTGAAGGCCGCCGAAGAGAACCCCGCGAGCCGCCCCCCTCTCCGGGAGGGAGCGCGCAGCTTTCGTCGCGTTGTCCGCGGTCCAGTTGAAAGCGAACGATTATGCGCGATTTCTCATCGCGCGTAGTTTCGTGAATTGTGAACGAATTTTCATAATTATTGCGGGAGGAAATTTCTGGGACAATAGGCTTTATTCCAAAATACCTTACTAGTAGTCGATGGCAAGTGTTGCAGGGTCCCTTTAATGTTTTGGTTTTCGGTAACAAAATCATCTTTTGTGCAAAGAAGCTTAGTAGGCTACCAAACACCAGTCCTTTGAGATAAAAAAAAGGTTGTCACTTCTTTAGGTACCTTTGAATACGAAGACTTGTGTTCCTCTATTATTCAATGACGGTGCCGGTACGCCTTCTAAACGCGCACTGTAATAGCAAACGTAAGCGTGAAATGCGTCGACATGTGACCCAGTTCTCTCAAGAACCTTTGCACTTTCTTCGATACTCACCCAGCATACTTTGCTCTGTTCTGGCCGTGCTAATGAGGGAAGACCTCGAGCAAAAAACGCAGCGCCTTTCTTCTGTTTAGCCAGTGGTAAGGTGACTAACAGCAATGCCCGAAAAGACCAGAATATGGCCGGCACTCTTTAGCCGTGACCAGACCTCCGCTCACGAGCACCACCAACGCAGAGAGCGGAAAACCCTTCCGCCCGAAGACCTGCCACTTGAGAGCGATATCAATGTGGTCTTCCGCCCGCAAGTAAGCGTTGATCTCACCACCTTGAACTCCCCGAATCTTACAGAGGTTATTCAAGACCAATGCAAGCTTGCTGTCCATGCTCTAAGCTCGGTAAGTACATTCCCATCACCGATTCAATCCCACTCTACACCGTCAGGCCTGCTAATTAGGTTGCCCACTACCAAGCCAGAGCTGTGATACCCCAGGAAGGCACTTCTTTTATACCCTGACACGGTGCTACCGAGATACGCCATTCGGTACTTCTCACATGCGTGGACATCACCCAACGTTACCACCTCCATCGCAGGCAACCTCACTGTTCCAACTCCTTTCTCAAATGACAGGCTGCCCACTTGGGTCGGGTTCTTCAGACAGAAACGTTTTTCCCACGCCCTCATTTAGTGCATACGTTCCCTCGCCTCTTTTCATCCCCCAACTGTCGCTTGTGTGGCGCGCCGGATACTCTAAACCACTCTCTGTGAATGCCGACTCGGCCACTCCCCGTATTCTGTCCCACCCTCTGGGAACAGGCCCTGTCGAGCTTGGGTCGCTCAACCAGAGGACTGGTTCCAAACCGAGCTACATTAAGTTCACTGTAACCGGGCCCTCATTGTCGGGCCGGCTGAATGGCAGTGGCTTATAAGCCACTGACATTCAGCCACCCTAGAACAGGAGTTAAAAATAAAAGTGGCATCTATGTTATTTTTCGGCAGCTCACCCCGTGGGCTACCACCTTGCACTTCCCCCCCAACGCGCACACTAAGTCAAGGATACTGGCATCATATCATACTAACGTAATTAGTGAGGTCGACATGGAGGATGGTCGACAGGCATACAAAGGCTACAGAGGTTACCACCAACTTGACCTTGAAGTATAAAGTCAGTACTGAGACTTGCGTAGCGTTTCCGAGCGACAATTACAAGGTGTCATACTATATGTTTGCACAAATTTCAATGAACCAGTGCAATCGCAGGCAGCTTTTCACAGATATCACAGATGTGTGTTGGTAGAGGTCTACCACGTTCTGTTTTTGTGGCCGGAAAAAAACTTTTACACAAGCATCTCTGATAATGTGGCAATTGATCTCAGGAGGCGACAATTGAGTTTTTGTACTAACTGAAACAATTTTTAACAAAACTTGCATGTTTTACTGGATGTTTCTCGGAGCGTCTTTATTTCTGCATTCAGCGGGTCACAACCATTACGGCACAAAGCGCAAGGTTTATGCAGGTGGAAGCGAACTGGTGTCCACTTGTTCTTCGAAGTAGGGTGGAAAAGAGCTCGGCTCTGCAAAGAAACGTTTGATGTATGGGTAGTACTAGTACGATTCTCCACACGCGGATGCCGCGTCTTCGGCGCTGGCGTTGGAGGCAGGCAATACACAAAGACGGCTGACTCCAGCCTCCTCGGGTGTCTATTCCCGAAACTACACTAGCGCTCCCGTGCCCTACGTCGTGAAAAGGTCCCGCGTTGCTTGAGTGGCTGCAGTCGTTCAACTCAAGCACTACTTGTACACGATGGTCGGTCAGTATGGAGGAGTAGACGTGGGTTGCTACGCCGCCACTCGCAGTGATGTCCGACGCAGTCGAGCGGCTATGCCCAGCGCCGCTGCCAAAAGTCGCTTTTCCGCGCCGGCGAGTCTCTCTAACTAGAGCGCACCGGCATGGTGGCTCCACATCACGGCGAGTAGCGAACTCCACTGGCGGCGCCGCCATTGTCGAAGAGTCCCGTGGCTTTCCTGGAGTGCCTAACGGGCCTCGACTGCTGACCATATACCGAGGCGAGAACGCAAGTTTCCACAATTCCCCAAACCTCCAGACCCTTCCTCTTCCTTGAAGTATTGATCCCAAGTACGTTGATCCCACCTGAGCCCACGTACGTCCGATGGCGTGGTGTGCGATGGCGGGTCTATCCACTCTTGTAGGGTACTAGGTCTATGTCCTCAAGAGACGGCAGGGCAATTCCCGGACAGTGGTGAAACCCGGAAACGACACAACAAATGTTCGGTCGTGTATCTTGCGGGGCTTGACGGGAACTGTGGGATTTAGTATGAGCGCGGGTTTATGATGCGGAAACGTGCTAGCCACAAAAGCTCAACAGTCTAGGCTCGGCAAAGAAGTACCGCCTCTTTCTTCCGAGAGTGATGGTTGAACAGAGGTGCCATACCACAGGGTGTAGCCAAATGCCTGAGAACGCTTCGGGGATAGCATTGTGTGGGGTGCCATGTCCGAGCCCTATCCATAGGAGGCGACAGCAGAAGGCGCAAAGAAAAAGAAAGGTGCCATACAAGCGAGCGCAGAAAGCCAACACCGAACTATGCAGAGACGCTGCTCAGTTTCAACAAGACGCCGCCCTAGCTAGCCACCATTCTGAGTCCAGCACCACTCTTATTCAACGGCTTTCCACTGAGTGCACTGTATCTAGCCTCGAGCTTATTGCCATACGTATGCCTTTCCATTACTTGAATAGTTGAAAGATGAGATCCGCCTTTTAGTACACTACGCTCACACTCACGCAAAGGCCGCGAACACCGCCTGCTGTGCCGGGGAAGGAGACGGCCATTCTTAGAACTACTAGGAAACCACCCCGTCGCCTGCAAAATAGCGCAACTTTGTAATTACAAAATTAATACCTGTAAATGAAAGAATTGCTGGGAACGAAGAGCCACACCATGCAGAGCGTGCTGTCAGTCCTTACGCGCCTTTTTGGGCCACTGACGACGCTGTTGGAGAGGCTGAAATCTTGCCTGTTGAGACAGCTACACTCTGTGTTCGCTTTTTTCAAAAGCCGGGAGTCTTCGCCATAGTAGGGACAATGATTGACCGGGTTTCAGTTGTAGAAAAATTTGAAACCCCCAATAAAAAAATATTGAACAGAACAACTTGGTCAGACAAGTAATGAATAAATGAATTGCTCAAATTGTTATTCGTTCTATCAGTCAATAGTTTAGTATGTCGTGCATAGTAAAACTGAGATGTGAAAAGAACATTCCCTGTAGCCGTTTACTCGATAAGGACTACTGTTCTACAGCCCAAAAGCACGACGCCCATTCGAAACAACGAAATGGTAGCTTGATGTATCATTCAATCCGCTTAGCACGTCTGACAAATTCCTGTAAAATTATCCGTTGCCGGCATACCACGGCTGGGTTCCACCTCGGTATCACAAACGAAAGGAAGGCTATACAAACAACAACTGAAGGGAGCCCTTGACTGAGCGGCCACCATCCGCCATGGGGAGAAGATTTAGGTTCCATTTGAATCTCGAAGAACAACGACCCCGCTACAAGTGATGTCATTCGTTAGACCGAAAAGTTTTTAAGGCAATGGAGGCCTCACGATTTGAAATAAAATGCGTTATGTTGCCACTGAAACAATGTTATCCAAGCAATACCTTTTTGTTTGAAATTTAAGCCAACTATCATGCAAGCAGTGTGTGCTTGGTGAGCTTTTGGGACTAATCTGGTACTGTTGACGCAATACGGCCCTGTTGTTTTCACTTGAAATGCGTTAGATTTCCCTTCAAACCTGTCTTCCTAGCAATGCATTCGCGTGTAAAATTAAAGCCGACTTTAGGGAGATGCATGTGGCCTTGTAACCTGCACAGTGAAGCCTACCCATCAAGAAATATGCTATGCGAACGACGCCGTATAACAGAAACGCGGGCGCCATATTGGACCGCGTGCACATACTGATGCGGCATCTCACGAACGTGCCAATGAGTCAGAGCGTTAGCGAAGAGCGAAGAGCGACGATGCATATTATGAGTGAGAGAATGCGCAAAGTGCCTTGAGCCCCAAAGTCTCAACTGTAAGGAGTACAAGAATGCGTACGCTAGCTATCAAAGACAATTTCTAGGTCGTCATTTCGTCATGTGCTGGAATGTGGGCTGCAGATTGTGGTTCGGTAAAGACCGGACCGCGGGTACGAAAGTCCTACCACACTATCCGGGAAGCACCCTGCTGGAAACACCTCTGAGCAACCACGCTCACACAGTCTGATGACCTGCGAACTATTCATGTTTTTTGTTCTGCTTATATGTCGCCTATATCCACCGCTGTTTTTCAAACCAAGAAACTTTCTTTCTGTGGTATTTTTACATGAAGTATTTCGCTTGAGTTGGCAATGTTGCGATATTGTGTCGATGTCATGTTGCTCCGTTTATTTCGCTTGTATATTGTTTTGCTTTTCTAAAGCAAAGCTTTCTACCTCTAACCCCCACGGGTACTTTCGCGACAGTTGGTGTCACCATAAAACTCCAGCGAACAAATGAAAGAATTTACTGGCCCCACCGGGAATCGAACCTGGAACTAATAGACAAACATAGCGAGAGCCAGTTGTCTTACCGATTTAGCTACGAGCCCACGCGAAGGCTGGGAAGACAGGTGGTGTACTCACCAAGCACATCTAAGGGTTTACCCCCTGCGTTCTCGCTGAATGCCACGTGAAAGCGTCACGCGACCACTCACGCCCGTCTAGTGGCCCTGTGCGCACCTTGCTCATGTGCTAAGAGTTACAAAAATTAAAGTAAGCTCGCACCAATGCATGGCATCTCACTTCTAGTACGCCAATGTGCTAAAGCCTGTAGCCTCCAGTGTTCACGTGAACAATCACAGCTCCTTGTCGTCCGCGCTCACGCCAAACCAAGGAATACATTCAAATACTCCTTGGTGGCCAGACCATCACTCCAAGCACCAGCATCAAGATTGTGGGCGTACATCTCGAGTCTAACCCCAAGAGTGACGTCTCCTTGCAGCCCCTCAAAAACAGCATTAATCAAATCATACACAAGATCAGGCGAGTTGCCACCAAGAAGCGAGGCCTAAAGGAATCCGGTAACTTTTGATTAATTGAAGCTTTTGTCCTCTCGAGAGTTACTTACATCAACCCCCTGTCTTCTTCTCGACAAGGAAGACATAGAGATGCTTTATATAATGATTAGAAAGGTGGTCGAGCAGGCCATTGGTCTTCTCATAAGTGCGTCCATACAGAGGCTGCTTAGTACGGGGCTCCACAACACGGTGGAAGAGCTGACAGAAGGCCGTCTTTCTAACCAGAAGGTCTGACTCAGAACTGCAGTGGGGAACCGCATGCTTCACCAGATTGGCTGGGCAGCCAAAAATCTCACTCCGCTTGAAGTAACCCCAGACTCTTGGCGACTAAAACTAAAGACGCTCCCTTTGCTTAGAAATATGAACCCCTCAAATGACGAGGGTCACCAAAAAGCATTGGCTCAAGCGCTAAACACCACCCTCGGGTGGCGATCATGCAGTTATCTACACAGACGCCTCCAAACTTTGAGGGCAGCAATACGCCATGATCGTGGCTACCTCCAGAACCAACCTCCTTGCGTGTACCTCGCTTAGGACCCAAGAAATGGCGGCAACAGAAGAGGCAGCCATCACAGTGGCTCTCGCTCAACCACGGGTTCGGAGAATAGCCATCGATTCCCAGCAGGTCTGCTGGAATTACCAGTAGGGTTGGGTGTACCGACCTGCACTGCGCGTGCTAAAAAACCACTCCCCAAACTGTTCCATTCAGCTCATCTGGACACCCTCTCACGCTTCAATGGAGGGCAACAAATACGCCTACCCAACAAGCCTCCGTCTTTACCTCCAGTGCTATGGAGCTCCACGAAAACAGTCACCCGCTTGTCACGTTCAGGGAGATAACCCAGCATTATCGCCTTCTTAGACAGACCATACATTCGCCTTACCCTGACCTTTCTAGAGAACTACAGACTACCCGACGGCTCATACAATCCTGGCTCCTTCCAACGGCCTACGCGTCTTCCCTTAATGTATCCGAATCGCTACGACGCTTAATTTAAAATTTGCTCGGAAGTAGGAACACTCCGCCCCGTAATCGGGGTGTGTGACTTTAGAACCTGTGAACCCTCCTCTCTTTCCGTCAACTACCCAACAAGAGCAATGGGAGATGCTGCTTTCTAGGCCCTCTCTACCTACCACGCTTCAGCGGATGGACAGAACACAGGCCACGCGGACTGCATGTGGGCCCCAAAGAAGAAGGAATCACTCCCCAGGGCTGAACAATGGGCCGTTCAGAAATCTGAACAGAAGCATTTCTTCCTCCTCCTTCTTCTCTTCCACAAATCTCTTCGCCTCCATCCTCGGCGCAGAGACGCCGAAGACAGATCGTCTAACACTGGGTTGGAGCTTACATTAATTTTATAGAAAAAAAGTTTCCAATTTTGTGCTACACCAATACAATTCAACCAAACACCGTTCATGCTTCATGCATTGATTTAACCTTAACAAGAATATCTCTTTGAAGTAATAAATGGTGTGGTTAAGTGCATTTCACTTCTCTCTGATTTTGCTATTTTAGAGCGATCTGAGTGAATTTAAGTGACGTCGCATGGGTAATCGTTATGATGTCGTGTACAGCTTTGCTTTCCAACTACATTCACGGGGTGGATTGGCGCGATTTTTTTATTCCTTCAAGCGTCTTCGTACCTCTCTTTTGTTTTTTTATTTGGGAACCAGATAGCATAGCAGGCCCTGTTAATACGACGTAGGCCCGGTTAGGGTGCGCGAGTGCGCACTGTTGGCACGAATAAGTGTTTTCCAACCCAGTCTAATTGAAACAGAATAGCATGACAGTGCTGAACCTGATGGACCATTGCTATTCTTCTAGTTCTCACGTTTGTTTTCATTTGCAAAATTTTTTCAGTTCAATTGTCAGTTGTTGACTTCTATTTCTTGTTCACATTTATATTTGTTTTCTTGATTGGTGGTTCAAAGCACGACCTGCGTGACGTCATGACGGAGTGACGTCACAACCATCTGGTGTAAGAACAGGGTAGACCAATCTATAATGGCGTATAGACTCTCAGGACAGTCACAGTTTTGCATGCCGTATGCGGTATCTCAAAACGCGGTATTTAGAGTGCCGTCCGAAGGCGCTCCAGCTACCGCTGCTGCCGTGACAAGACCGCTGTCCGCGAAAATTGGGACATGTAATATTAAGGCTGGGAAGAAATGGGGCCTTTCCTGTTGTGGCGTGGAGGGTCCGTACAAGGCTGCTGATATGAAGGGGTATGGTTCGATTCCGGCTGTTCTTTTGCTTAGTTTTTTTTTCATCTTCAGTTACTTATAATTTTTATTGGTCAATATTCTTGTCCTGATTCACGCACCAAGGTAATTAGCAGCCAAGCTTTGTTGACGTGTTATTAATAGGCGCTTGAGTCGTGACATCAGAGTTTTAGCATTCCGACTTTTTCGTATGTTTCATATGTATCGTGCGCACAGGGAAACCATTGCGCCTGCTCGCGCGGCCACGGTGAGGAGGGCCGCACTCCACCGGAACCAATGAGGGTGCATGGTAAGGCGGTGGCGGCCCGTCAGCGAAACTAACCCACCCTAGAGGAACGAAAGCTCAAGTGCCCAGTTTGACCCCGGTACATACTGCACGGATGGAACGTGCGGACGTGCGGAACATACGGAATGCTAAAACTCTCTATTCTTTAAGGGCCAGTGTATAAGAGTGAAGACAAATTAAAACATTAGAAGACAGTAGGGAAATATTCTCACCATCTTCAGATTCCGTTGTATGATGGTCCACTCCTGAAAAAGAGAATATTTTTTTTTTCAGTTCAGTTCATTTAGCAACCGTTCTCAATATAAAGAAGCACTCAAATCACAGTAAAGAAGATCATTTTTTGTTTGAATATTTCGTTTGATGAACACACACCACTTGCATGATGAAGATAACATTGAGAAACGGGGGGCTGATAACACGTTGTGAAGTCTATATATTCCTACAGATATTTTCAATAGTAGAACTTTACCGTGGGATTTCAGAGTATTCGTTATCTATGGGGTTCATGGAAGCAGCATATCTGAAGTGGCCGCTCATAAAAATTAAGTAAAGCTTCAAAACAGAACGTCCCGAAACAGACTCCATAGACATTTCGACAGCCAAGTGCAGACAAAAACCTTAAATCTAAAACTTTAAAGCTGGGAAGCAAGTGCGGAAGTTAGTTTGAGGCTGATTTTACACTACTTTTTCCTTATCTTCTGCTACTGTCGATACGCCGAAATTATTCACTTGCAAGATAGCATAAAAACATTCCGAAATACAACAAACGGCAACAACAAATGTTTGTTGCTTGCTGTTCTGAAATTTCACGTCCCAATTGCCAGCCCAACCTGATAAAACAGCCTATTATGGTGTTAAGGCCGTAAAAAGAGAAACGTTCCAACAGAGACAATTTCAAGTGCGTGTTCGTTTTCACTGATTTCTTTGGTTTGCTCTGCTTACCTATGCAGTCAGCCTGAATGGAACGATTGCGAACATTACTGTCTCTCCAAGCGAGGCCCTATCAAATCTTTTCAGCCTCTAATCTCAGAGCCACTCACGGGATTTCTGTGGATAGACCACCATTTATTTTCCAGTCAAATCTTCGGCACACACAAGGGACCATGAGTGGGCGTGTCCTCATGTTTCCGCGAAAAATATCAGACTACTCCGCAAATATGTTCTTCTAGATTAACTGCTTTGCATAAATACGATGACCGAAACCCCCTTTATGTGCGTTATTTCGGTAAACAATTACGAATATCCGCGATGTCACCGCATTTCACGTACTTACATATACTTTGTGCGTCGGTGGACAAACAATACAAGGGTAACAGCGAGCATGGTATTTTTAATTTACATTACGAATACAACGCCTGTCACATGTCCACGGACAGAAACTCAAGTGTCCGGTGTGCATTTCATTGCTTTTCGTTCAGACACAGTTCTACATCGAAGCTTGGGAATTGCACTGGACAACTCAGACATGGCGATTTATCTGTGTCGACCGCAGCTACAAGCATAGATATCACTTCCATGCCTGTGCGCGCGTGTTTGGGTATTTATTTACCTAATGCTCGATCGTCTTCCTTAAGGTCGAGGGGCTTTTTTTGAACACCTTGAGCGGCTGCTCGTGCACTCCGTCATCACTGCTAGAATATCGGGAAACATTCCACGTCTTTCGTTTATAGAATGCATGATCCATTCATAGTTGTAACTACATGATGCGATTTACGTTACCGCGCTTTTGGAGGGTTCTGGGAAGATTCACATGCGGCTCCGTAACCTCTGGAACGGATTTTTATACCAGGCATGCGTACGCTGCACCAGTGGTAGCCATGTAGTACGCGCAGAAATATTGTCGCGTGCTATTAACACGTAGTTGCTGAGCCGGGGTCCTTGAAGGAGACGACCAGGTCAGTACAAGCAGCCGGAGCTTTTGGAGGGATAGCTCGAGCAGAGGGTTCCAAGCGCGAGTGCCAGAGCTCTGAATGACGATGATGAAAGAGAACGCGTACTCAACCACTTCTTCGTCCTCACAGTCGTCTCTTGGCGCCGGTGTTAAGAAACACGTGACATTTACCCCCCCCCTTTTAAAGGAAACATGGTCCCCATGCTTGTGTGGGCATACAGAACACCAGCACGGGTGCGTTATGTCCTTGAAAAATAAGGTTTCATGCGCACTACGTGCACTACGTCCACGCGCCAGTGACGCCGTCTCTTTGAAGTGCAGTCTTCGGAATCCACGGTGTAAGTGACGTCGCTAAGTTGTTGAAGGACCCGGTAGAGACCGAAGTAATGCTTTAGAAGATTCCCGACAGCCTTCGACGCCTTATCGAGGTCCACATCTATACACGGTCACCAGGATCGAAAGCGGCGTGACTGTGGCGAGCGTTGTACTGGACAGAATCCTGCAGCTGGTGTTTTGTGATTCGATGGTAGTCTAGGTGCCGCGATTCTTCGGCTTTCTTAATAAAACTCTGGACTTTCTCGTCGCCATCGCCGTCATCGTGAGCTAGCATTGCATAGAGCATGGTTTCTGCCTCGCGTCCATGGACAAGTGCAAATAGTGTCATGGGCGTTGTTTCCTGCTGGGCGGTATTATCAGCAAATGTCACAAAATCAAGAATTTCGTCCCAGCATTTGTGTTCCACATCAACGTACATGCTCAGCATGTCAGCAAGGGTTTTGTTCAACCGCTCAGTCAGGCCCTTCGTTTGCGGTGGTAAGCGGTTGATTGTCGGTGGAAGGTTCCTGTGAGGTTTGTTATGGCACGTACTATTAAAAGCGGCTCCCCTGACTGTAATAAGAATCGACGGAGCACCGTGGCGAAGAATGATGCTTTAAATGAAAAACGGCCACGGAGAGTGCTGTGCAGCGCTGAAGCACTTTCGTTCCTGCGTACCACCTATTATACTCGGTGGCGACAATTATCCACTTGTTGCCTGCGTGAGAGGTTGAAAAGGGTCCCAAAAAATCCATGCATATCTTCCCAAACGGCCTTTTCGGTACTTCAATTGGTTGCAGTAATCCGGCTGGTCGGCCCTGCGTTGTCTTGCGTCGTTGGCATTCACGGCACGTCCGTATGTACTGCTTCATGGCGGCGGCAAGGTTCGGCCGGTAATAATTATGTTTTATCCTGGACGTCGTCCGAGCGTAACCTAGGTAGCCAGCCGCGAGGTCGTCGTGACACGCCCGTAGTACTTCACTTTGGAGACACGCGGGGACAACTAGGAGGTAGTCCCTTCCGCAAGGAGCAAAGTTTCGCTTGTAAAGGATGTCGTTAAGGAAGCAGAAGAAGCTTCAACCCTCGTGGAAGGGCCTCAGGACCTTGCTATTCCGGCCTTGTAAAAAGTCTGAAAGAGGCCGCAACTCCTCGTCCTCCACTGTTGCTGAGACAAGATGGTAGCGTCCAGCGCTCCGAGGAAGGCCGTGTCGTCATCATCTTCATTGTCGGCGTGCTCGACTGGCGCTCGTGAAAGGCAGTCAGCGTCAGAGTGTGCTCTCCGGACTTATAAATCACCGTTAGGTAGAACTCCTGATCGGAGGCACCAGCGAGCTAAACGCCCCATGGGGTTCATTAAATTGGCCATCCAACACAGGGAGTGGTGGTCGCTTATCACTTCGAAGGGGCGGAAATAGAGGTAAGGCCGAAATTTTATCACCACCCATACAACGGCCAGATATTTTTTTGTTGCCGAATAGTTGGCCTCCGCCTGAGAAAGGGTTCGGCTTGCATACGCGACGACTCTGTCCGCACCGTCTTGCGACTGTACAAGTACAGCTCCAAGACCGACGTTACTAGCGGCTGTATAAACCTTGGTCCCAGCTTCGTCGTCAAAGTGGGCGAGTACCGGCGGCATTTGTAAGTGACACCTGAGTTCTTCGAAAGCAGCCTGGTGCTCCCCAGTCCAATGGAAGAGGACATCATTATGGGTGACGGATATAACGGGACCTCGATGTTTGAGAAGTTTTCTATAAACCTCCGGTAATAGGAACGACGGCCTAGAGATCGTCGAACAGCCTTTTTGTCCGCAGGGGTTGGGAATTTTGTCACCGCTGCTATCTTGCCAGGATCGGGCTTGGCGCCGGCGGGGCTGACAACATGGCCCAAGAAAAGTAGCTCCTGGTATCCAAAATGGCATCTTTCCACTTTCAGCGTGAGACTGGCCGATCGAATGGCATGAAGAACGGAAGATAGCCGTCGCAAATATTCCTCAAATGCGGGCGCAAACAAGATGACATCGTCGAGATAAACCAAGCCCGCCTGCTATTTTAAGTCAGATAAAACAGTGTCCATCATCGTTTAAAATGTGCAGGTGCGGAACACACTCCAAAAGGGAGAACTTAAACTAATAAAGACCATCTGGTGTTATGAAGGCGGTCTTCTCGCGGTCTCGCTCATCAACCTTGATTTGCCAATACCCACTTTTCAAATCCATCGATGAAAAGTAACCGGCATGATGAAGTCTTTCGAGGGAGTCGTGGATCCATGGCAGCCGGTACACGTCCCTTTTTGTGACTTGGTTCAGCTTCCTGCAATCTACGCAGACTCGCAATGCCCCGTCTTTCTTTCTTACCAAAAGCACAGGGGACACCCACGGACTCCGAGGTGGCTGGATGACGTCGTCCCGCAACATCTGTTCTACTTGGCTTCGGATGCCGCCGCGCTCCTTGGTAGATACACCATACGGGTTTTGGCGAATAGGTCTCACAGCGTCGGCAGTTATGATGCGATGCTTCGTCAGTGGTGTTAGACGCACAGCAGACGATGATAAAAACAGTCTTTGAAGCTCATTAGCAACTCACGGAGGGGTCGTTTTTCCGCGTACGGTAAGCTCGAATTCATGTCAAGGATAGGATCAGGAGCGCCTTCACCAGGTTCAGTGCCTTCTAATACAAAACAGTTATCGTTGCCCGCGATTTCCTCGAAGTAAGCAATGGTGGCACCCTCAGTGACGTGGTGGCGTTCCTTGCCAAAATTGGACAGCAATAATTCCCCACGGCCTCGGAGAGGTGCAGCGCGCTTCGAGCAACTGCGATGTCCTGATCCAGCAATACGTCCATGCGCTCGGCGATACTGTAGATGGTAGAGCGAACATCACACATTACAGAAGCTATCCTGCAGGACCGTGGCGGTACGTTCATGTTATCGTCGATAACACGCAACGGCACACGGCGTAGTCCATGTTCTGGGCGGCGATTGCTCGCGGTGAACTTAATGGAGAATTCCCCTACATGGATTACAGCGTTGTGCTTACTTAAGAAGTCCATTCCTAGAATTAAATCTTTGTAGCACTCGGGAGGACAAGAAAACTTGCAACGATCTCGGAGTCGCCTATACCAATCCTGGCGGTACATTTGCCCACACGCGTGATCAGGTGACCACCAGCTGATCTAATCTGGAGCCCGAATCACGGTGTCTTTACTTTTCTTAGGCGATTAGCGAGTGTTAGGCTAACTACGGCGTAGTACGCACCAGTGTCGACTAAATCAGTCACTTGGTGCCCGTCTATGGATATTAAAATATCAGCGCTGCCAATTTCAGCGATACCTATTCTACTCGCCGTGCGGTCAGACGGCGACGTCGTAGCTCCTGTTGGCAGAATCGTAGGTACAGTCGGCAAGGTCGCGTGTTCTGCCGGTGACGCTGCGTGTTAGGTCGACGAGGTCTTTGTGTGTTGTATCGGCGAGGTCGTGTGCTCAGTCAGCGGCGTAGGTGGTTCTCGAAGGTCTTGCAAAGGTCTGCCGGGAGCAACCTGGCGTCCTGAGGATTCGGCGGTTAGTTTCCCCGCCCAGAGCTAGGGGATCTTCCACGCGGCGGTCCTCGGGGGTCTCGACGGTCAGGTGACGAGCCGCTAGACGGTGGGTGAGTGTAAACGTTGGAGGATCGGCGGGGGACTTCGTCTGGCAGCAAGGTAAGCTTCGATTTCCGCAGGTCTTTGGCCAAAGCGAGGTCGTGAGGTGGCGGGTGAAAAGCCACAGATCCCAATTTCACGATACGGGTAACGGCGGTAAACTTGGGCCCCATCGCCAAAATGATAGCACAGTGGCTGGTGGTTGTCATCGCGCCGCACGTCCGTTTTGCGCACCTGCGTTCCGTATGAATTCTCTTGTTGGGCCCGAGAGTACGTTGCGGAATCTGCTCTCTGAATTCGGGTGTTGGTTCGAGGCGCCAGGGGCGGCAGTGGCGTGTGTGCGATGGGCATGCTGGCGACGGTGAGCTGGTACATAACTCGCACGCGGTGGTTGTATCTGCTGCTCCACAATCGAAAGTGCTTGTCGAATCTTTTGGCGAACCACATCAGCTACCGAGGCAGGCGCAGGTTCTAGCCCACCAATGCCACTCAATTGCAGCTCTTCTCGTACAATTGAGTGGATTATGTCTCGCAGGCTTGTGTCGTTGGCCATACTTGTTAGGGCACCAGCAGTAGCCAACGAATTGCCGTCCACGCAGTTGAACTGCCGGCATCTGTCTTGCAGGTCTCGCTCAATGGCTGTTGCCTCCCTGACAATGTCTTTCACCGAGCGAGGGGGTTCATAGGAGAACTGCGAAGGGCTGTTCTTTAATGCCGTGCGTCACGCAGCGCAGCTTCATCGGCTCCGACATTTCATGGTCAGCCCTCGTGAACCACCGCACCATGTCCTCCGTAAACCTAGTCACGGTTTCATTGTGTTTCTGGATCCGCGACTCCAACAGCCACTGTGAACGGTCCCGGTGGTCTGTGGTGGCGAAACTTTCCAGAAGCTCCTCCCAGAATTCTTCCCAAGTAGACAACGTCGCCTCACGGTTTTCGAAACCACAATGTTGCACCATGTTCGAGTGAGTAGTAGACCTGACGCAGCTTTTGACGAGCGTCCCCCTGGTTTGAACGAAGCGACCCGCTCAAGCTGTTCCAGCCAGTCCTCAACATCCTCAAACACCTCACCGTGAAAGATGGCCGGAGTACGTGGCTGTTGGAAAGTTACCTTAATAGTAAGTGCTTTCGCCATTACTTGAAGTTCCGGGGCTTGACGCCTAGGTTGCCGTGAAGTGAAGGTAACGGCACTCTGGAGACAGTCCGCGTTGGCGACGACTAGCCCGAGGACAGGTGTGTGGACAGGGTAAGGCCGTTCCGGGCTGGCTCAAGGGAGTCATTTGCATGGGTTGCCGTACCCAGAACACCTCCACCAGTGTCGCGTGCTATAAACACGTAGTTTGCTGAGGCAGGGTCCTCGAAGGAGACGACCAGGTCAGTACAAGCAGCCACAGCCTTTTGAGGTATAGCTCGAGTACAGGGTTCGAAACGCGAGCGCCAGTGCCCTGAATGACGATGATGAAGGAGCACGTGCACTCAACCACTTCTTCGACCTCACAGTCGTCTCTTGGCGCCAGTGCTAAGAAACACGTGACAATATTTCAGGGGGTGTGCATTCAAGCCATCTTGTTAACATTGAGTAGGGTTACGATATCAAACTAAGCCACTGTTAAAAAGCAGTTGCCTTCCTTACGGTGCGAGCAATGCTTGCCACGTTTTTCTAGTACCGGACCTCGTGGAGTGTCGAGGGTATTCTCTGGCAGATATTCGATCATAGGTTAAGCTGAACGAGTTCTCCACATACAGAGTACATGCCCCCAGTTGGGTCGAAAAGCTATTACAAAAACATAAGGCCTATCCAAAATTTGCCAATGACCCAAACAGCTCTTATCTATAGTAGACGTGTCAGAGCGTGAGCGTGGAAGTTGTCGGAAATATGGCATGAACGAAAGCGTTTTGACAGAATCTTTTCGACAGAAGCTTGAAAGAAACTTTTTTTTGTTAGCCTACCTGAAACAAATGGGTATTTGCTTCCGCGGGAAAAGAGCGCTTAAGAGGTATTGGGAAACTACATCCAAAACAAACATAACTAAACTAGCAGTCTGTCAAAACGAGTGATACGAATTATTGTTAATGCCCCCTACAATTCTCATACTCTATTTATTCCGCTCATACAATATTGCCAATAGAATATTTTCACCAATTTCGTCTCGCCTGTACGTATCGGACATGTATTCGTACGCGAAATAGCAAGTTCACAAATTTATTCTATCTTGTCGAACGCCATTATGAATACAATACTCGAGAACAAATACCCATGGATTCAACGTTTTTGTCGCACATCCCTACGGATTGCAGTTATTATCTTATAATATTGCACTGCTTCTAAATAACCTTTCGTCATTAATATTGATATTTCCACGCTGTCGACTCGTTCGCTACTTACGCATTTTCTTCTATTTACTTTATCTCAGAATAGTAATGCACTGTATTTTTCTAGTTGGAGTTTGTTGTACTTTTTCCTTGTTATTCTCTTCCTAGGCCTCTTCAATTGATATTCAACGAAACGTGTGAAGTGATGATACATTATGTGTGTTAAATGCCCATGATTTACTACCTAACATATATGCTGGCATAATTTTTTGAGCTATGGTAAACCTACTTTTCCTCATTATTTATTTGTAATTATATATCATGTATGTGTATATGCATGTATAGATGTGGATATGTATTATGGCTGCGTGTTTGTATTGCATTGCCCATAGTTTCTTCGAAAACTCTCTATTTACCATTTTTATTCACTTCATATTCATAAAACTTCACTTTTTGCGTTCATATTCCAAGTTGGAAAATACTTGCTTCTGGAAAATTGTGGTACTCGTGACGCTACGTCATAAACTATTGTATATTACACAACCGTACCCGGAAAAAAATAAAATGGGGGGTCTTGGGCTCGGCAAGCTGCAATGTGCAGCTTTTTTCCCCTATTCCTCCCCTCTCTTTCGCAAGGAGAAAATAAAGATTTGATTTGAAAAAAAATTTGAAAATTGTTGTAAATTTGGAAACAAGGACCCTGCAACACTTTTGATAAACGCTTTCAGTCTTTTCTTCGCATCTGGAAGCACTGCGAAAGCTATCGTTATCGCCTGAACGGAGCGGCACTGCGTGATTTGCTCATCTCACTAGATACGCCCTTCCGTTTCTGCTTTGCTTTTGTGGCTTGATTTTTAAAGTTGCTATCAATAAGCGTTAACAGCTGCAATTTAAGCTCAACCCCTATCAAGAACACAAGAAAACCATCTTACCGCTAGTTTCCCTGTTTGTAGAGACTGTTTAAAGGTGATAGTTGTATTAAAAAAGGTGTCAAATCTTTCCAGTGGTTGAGAAAGCCTCACAGCCGGAATTTAATGACTTACTTTTCACAAGGAAGAGCACAATACGAGCGCCAGTGTCAGGAAGAGATTAGTGCCATCACCACAATGGCCGTTACGCGTCGCTTGGGCTTGGTACTCCTGTACAATATAGTTGGACCAATTAACAGGAGAAAGAAGACGCGTGAACGGAAACAGCGGTGGTCGTTATATGACCTATCTGAACTTCACGCGAAGCCAGGCACGTTGAGGGTAGCGTTGATATTTCACATTCCTTCAGACACGCTAGCAGGCTTGAAATACCTCCAAATGAAGTACGCAGTAGTTACAGAATTGCTCACTATCCGTACCATTCATATGCTGCTTCTAGAAAGTGTGAGTTCTTCCACAGCACAATGTCTTGGTTTATAAAAATTATAGCCTACCAATTACGATATCACAACGGAAGAGATGTTACTTTCACCAGATCTATAATTTTGTGTAACGAGGCACGTTCATCACTTTTTGCTATTTTCTGTATTTTTTTTCTTATTTTGTATTATTGAAATGTGCGTACAACCGACTATGTTTCTCGTATTATAAGGATTAATGGTGTTACTTTCGCCAAATCTGCGTTTCGTTGACATGGCGGGTGTTACTCGGCCCGGCATACTCGCTATTTCTTTTCAAGTTGAACAGCATAACTTTTGCTGCTGGCCGTAATACCTGAAGTGCGCGGCGGTCATCAGAAGATTGATTCATAGTTACTCCTGGCGTTTATCGTGCTCGTGAGCATGCGCTTCACGAGGACCGCCTGGCGTCGTCCAGCATTTTCTGGCGGCACGCCATCGGAACACCAAGGAAACACTTCATGGGAGTCCCACGCCTCTAGGGTATAGCACAAGGAGAGCTCGCGCTACGGATTGCCCCAGTTCGCGAAGTCGGTTGCGCCGATTCTAGCTGCATGCTGACGAGTTCCTTTTCAGAATTAAGAGAAAAGCCTGTGGACAAAGCGATCCGGGCCAATCAGACATGCATGAGGAAGGAGACGATATAGATGGCGATGATGATTACTAGTACCACAGGAAAAAGCGACGACAAAAGGCGTAACTTCAACAATTTCAAACGTAATGCAATGCGTGGTGGTGTATACTTCCGTACTTACATAAAAGAAAACCTCCAGTTTCGCAATAGTTCAAGTCTTGCGCGACAAAGTGCAAACTTCGCCAATTTTTTTTCTCTGTTTTTTTTTCAGAATTGTTTCCACACAAAAATCTCCAACTACGCTATTATAGCAATTACACGTGTTATTCCGTGAAACCTGCACTTTTTGGAATGCAGGGCGTTCACGGATCGGCATTTCACTATCTTTTTTTTCTATTTGTGCTATTTTTTTAATTACAGTCGCCAAATTATCTCCGTTCGCTATTATAACTAATAAAGGTGTTACTATCGCCAAATCTCCTTTTTCGTGGAAATGCAGAACGTTACGCAGTTTGTAATTCTCGCTATTTTTTCTATTTTTGGTTTTCTTACGGGTTGCCGCTAGGTGGCCGACACGTACATTCGGTTTCGTATTAGCTCCCGCTCTGTGTTCCCGCTACAGCGACCAAAGGCAACTGACCTTCTTGCGACCACTGCCACCCCGTTCCTGGCGTGCTAAGGAACATTTTAACGCTTCGTGGACCCTCATCGACGATCTCGAAGACCGACAGCCACCCCCGCAAGCTCGCCACCATGCCGCTGCCTTGCTAGGCCTCTGATCGGGCCTAGCGAGCCCAGCGATTTTGCGCCGAACGCGCTGGAAGGCGGGCCAGCTTCACAACCGACCATGACCGCACCAACCATCAACATGGAGTGTCAAATCGACAGCCTCAGTGGACACACTCTACCACCCAACAACCCATGGAAGCAGCAAGTTATCCGCGCAAAAATCAAAGCAACGACGGGCCAGGCTCCTATCCCCCTGCAAACTGGTGCGCCTAACCCTAATCCGCCCCGCTCGAGTGCCCCTGCCACGACTGCCGGCAAGAAAACTAACTACACAGTTATCTACCGCCCACGCTCGGGCCGCAACGTAGCCAACTGGACCCCCCCCCCCCCACTCTCGCTATGAGTCTTGCAACGGCAAGTAACCTTTCTCGCCAATGTTTTCTCAACGAGGTGATCGCGCAAGCACAGCCCCCGAAATAACCTTCCTGTGGCTAGCACCGCCAACGCACATTTTGCGCTCACCCTGAGCCGTATCACTTGCATTCAACAAGACAATACGCAACACGTGCTCGAGCCGTACATGAAGCCGCCGCTCGATGCCTGCCGCGGTGTCATATACGGACTAGAGGAAGGAACAACCCAGAAGCTCTCCAAGAACTCTAGCAGCGAAACAAACCGCTACTGCTCCACGCACGCATGATGGGCCGCACTATCGCCGCACTGATAACATTCAACGGAAGCAAGGTCCGGTTCTACGTGCGCGTAGGTTGCATTCTCCACCGCTACCGACCTTTCCGACGGACTGTTCAAATTGTGCCGCCTCTGCGGGGACATCGCTGCCGCAGGGACATCTGCCCGCATCCAGACTCCGTGAAGTGTTTATCCTGTGGCCTCGCGAATCATACACATCAACGTAAGTTCGCACCGATGTGTATTCTATGCCAAGAACCGCATCTACGGCCGGCAAGGACCACCCGAAACGCCTCGTCCCCAACCGCCCAGCCCCCCAGCAACGTCTTCACACTCCGTTTTCCACAAGCCGTCCGAGCACCACCAACCAGGCAGCACAGGACTGTTCGGCCTAAAACAGGCCGGTGTACTTGGCAGGTGATTTTCTGTCCGGCCGTTTTTCCGGCAGCCATGTTCGGCCCATGTCCAAATGTGGGCCTTTTGGCCGTATAAAGGCGTACTCCCATGGCTGTCCAACGGCCAGTGTCCGTCGGCCAGTCGACCGGCTTACAGCCATACGGCCAGATTCCAGCCGTAGGGCTCTGGCCATTCCAAAGCCACCCGTGTACGGCCGTAGTACGGCCGCCGGAGGGACAGCCGAGATACGGTCGTCGGACTCCAGCCGGACTAAAGCTGCCGGAAATACGGCCGTGCTACGGGCATTGGAGTTCAGCCACAGTACGTTAACTGTACTGAGGCCGGTCACTGCATGTCGCGCAAGCAGATGACTCATTCGCGCAGTGCACAAGCAGCACAAACCCAGCATTTTGGGTCCAATGCAGCCACATCAAAGTGAGCTCGCGCGCCAACCACCAGCCGTCAAGCTTTCAGCGCAGCCTTGCTTAATTACCAGCCTCAGTTGACAGCAAAATTCGTTTATTAAACAGTGCTCACAAATTGTCGTTCCTTAATTGCTGTGCCTTCTTTTACGGCCGAACACAGAAATATTCAGTTCTTTGTAGAGCTTGAATAATGTATTGTCCAGGTCCTGATATCCTCTGTGGGCGGCTTACCTGTAATAAACGGGGAAAGAGGAGGTGGAGGGGGGGGGTGGGGGCGGAGGGCTCATACTTTAGTGGGTTGAATTTCAGAGAGATAAATTGCGCCGCTTTTATTTCTTTTAGGGCAATATTCCAGAACACTTTCATGCTATGACTACATAAACTATTTTATAACAGTTGCTTGACCAATTTTGATGTATATAAAACCGTGTTGGTGAATGCCTTTACGAAGCGTTTTTGGTTTCTCAACAAAACACTCAGGAGCATTTATTATAACTCCTTCACAAAAAGTATGTCCATTTCTTGCCCATTTTTCTTGCAAAGATATTTCTACTCGATCAACTTTTCTGATGATCTTGCGCAGGGCTGATCCTAAGAAGGAGCGAACAGGTACTTTCATTTTCAATCAATTTTAATGTTTGTTTTCATGAGTTACGTCCAGACCACTTAATAGTACAAAAAGAACTTAATTTTCTTCTAATGTCATACTACGTTCCAAAAACTCTAGACGCGTTGCGAATGACCGCCCTGCTTCAGGCGGCTCTGCAGTTGTATCCCTCTGTGTTCACGCAAGGAAAGGCGTAAAATTAGAGTTACATAATTGTTTCAAACCAATAACATAGCAATGGTAGCATGCATATAGGTAACCCTGCATACTGCAACAAATAGGGCAATAAATATTTTTATTGGTCAAGGTTGATTGCGTAGGGTTCTCAACGTATCGGAGGCAGACTTGCGCCTCTGGAAGTTTATTTATTTATTTTATTTTTACTTATTTATTATTTATTTATTTACTTACTTTTATTCATTTATTTATTCATTGTTTTATTTATTTATTATTTATTTATTTATTTATTATTTATTTATTTATTTTTATTTGATGCCTGCCTGCCTTTGCATGCATTACAGAAGGGAGATCATAACACTAAGCATTAAATATGAGACAAAATAACAAAATAATTCTACAAAGCGCGCTGAAAATCGTCAATATAAACAGTTAAAGGGACACTGAAGTGAATTTGTCAAGCTCCCGTTTTTGCTTGCACTGCGTAGACTGGCCTCAAATTAGTACACTTTTCATCGTTTATCCGGTTGACAAATCGGTAATTATTTTACAAAGCGCGAAAGAAGAAAAACTACATGCGCGGTTTGCGGCGGCCGCACCAACTAAGGCTGTGACGTTGAGAGGAGGGGCGCCGTGATTGGACGATGCCCAAGGTTAGCAATCACACCAAGTTTTTCGGTTCGGTTCTGTAAAACATAACCCATGGCTTTGTTGGATGGGCATTCTCAATATCTCAGTAATCATCGTACCGGCGCTTCTGCCATGTTTGTCGGCTGTAAAATGCACAGATAAGCCTCCCAGGACGGCTTGTAGTCGTAGCATTCACGAGCCGAGACCTACGCAGTGCATGAACGCCCTCCGCGTACCCGCAGACGCCCAAATGTCATGCGCTTTTCCCCCCATATTTGGAGCTTGCCTCCCTCATGCCTGTATCGTAAAAAGCGTGTTCGCACCAGGCCAAGGGTCTGTTCATTCTGGCCTGTGCCCACTGCCTGCAAGCAGTCGGTGCTTATGGCAACAGCACGCCAACGAGAAACTCGGCTAGCGCGCCAGTGCCAGCCTGCGCGCGTTTTGTGAACTAGTTCGTGTAGCCATGAACGTTGCGGCCCAAAAAAAGGTGAACGCAATATAGAAAACATCGGCGGAAAACAAAAAAAGTTACTTACAAAAAAAAAAAGCACGTAACCGCGGGGATTCGAACCCGTGACTCGCAAAACATTTGCCGGCGAAATCCCAGCGCCCCAGAACCGCTAGGCCACGGAGCGGGGCGCGAACGCCTTGCTAATATAGGGTATATATTGTACAACCGGTTTACACTTTTATTTAATTTTGGCATTTCAAGCCCGCTTAGGTGACTATTTGTTGTACTCGCGATCATGCAGTAAGCGTCGCCCCGAGTTTCCACAGTAGCCCACGTCGTAGCAATTGCATTTCGTAGACGGAAAAGCGTTCGCAGATGCGTAGTCGTGCTGCTGACCGCTGGTGCTTGTTCGCCCAGCGCAAAAAACGTGCTTCCCCGCGCCCTAGTTTTTACGCGTACGGTAAAAATATATCAGTTGATTTTATTTGCTTAGTACCTATATTGAACTTCGCTGACTCTTCTCCCGCCTTCAAGAGGCCTTATATTTTCCCACTGGCGTACCAGTCAGCGAAGCGTCGCATGTACAAGCTGCTTGTGTGAAGCGACCTTGACTTGGAGCGAGATACGTGTACAAACAAACCAAGTAAAGAAAGGCACATTCTATCCATTCACAAACGTGTCCGGCTTCGTTTCATCAACTAAGCGAACGAATTGCGACCAAGCACTTTTTTTTAACCTCCTGATTGCGACGACCCGCGGCGGCCGGCGGACGAAACGCTGGGGCCGACTGACTCTGGTCGGCCGGGAGCCGTGCAGTAGCGCAGCGTGGCGCAGCCAATTGCCAGCTCATCCCCTCCTGACGTCACACGAAAACGCCACAGAAAATGGGCGAGCGTAAAGAGAGGAGGACAGTGTTTTCGAATTAGTTTTTCTACTAAATAAAATCGCGTAAACGCGCCTAGAGTGGTCGAAACATGGCCTGGGGACTCCGGACTACAATTTGCGCTAGTAATCCCGAAATGTTTACATATCACTTCAGTGTCCCTTTAATACAACCATACGTGGAAGATAATTACACTGCAGTATTGATGTAAAATAAAATAAATCGCGCAAGGCGTCACCTTTACAGGAAAGTTAATAATTTGCTTTGAGCTAGCGGTCCCACTTTGCGATATGTAGAATGGCGCTTGGACATACTTATCCCCTTGTACTCCAGTTTTCTAATGATAGATATTACGAAAAAAGTTCAACCTGTGGTTTCGTCTGTGATCTTCCACGTCCTGCCATTTCAGTTTACTTTTACTTTCACTCATGCTAAGTTGAGCGTGCCAATTACCTAATACGAATCGCACTGACATATTCTGTATGTTTTCGAGCGTATCAACCAGCTCTTTGGTGTAGGGATCCACGAAAACACATGCGTACTCCAAGATTGAGCGCACATGAGTGAAATACGGTTGTTCTTTTCAGTTAGATGGAGGTTCACTGAAATTTCGTTTCAGAAAGCCAAAAACATATGCAGCCGTAACTTTTATGGTGTGAACCTGCCTATTTAACCTCTAACCACTCCCTAAAAAAACACCTAGGTATTTATATTCCTCGGCCATTGTCACAGCAGCATAATTTACGATATACTTATTCAATTGGAATGAAGGTTTTCTTGTAAAGGTGCCGTTAACACACTGTTTAACACCCAAAAACTTTTCTGAATCAGCACACCAGGATATTAATAAATTCGAATAAAGCTGCAGGTATACGGAATCACGTTCATTCGCTATAGTCCGGTAAACTACACAGTACTTTTGAACAAAGCTATAGGGCCAATAGTAATAACAATGCAAAAACCGATTCATTCAGTTCATAGGATGAAATGTACTACGCAGAAGGTGATATGAAACACCATCTGTCACCCGGTTCCTTAAATTAGGGTGCACTGTCGGAAGATATGGGGAGTCGACTCCAGAGAGCCAACAAACCCCACCGAATCCACAGGGCACAGGTGACAAAGGGGGTGGCCGTCTGAAGTGCGGCTTTCGCCGACAAGAGCGGCAAGAATGAGCAAGAGCCCTGAACGAAAAACAGCACAAAGACTTATATTTAGACAGGCAAGTTACAAACACAAGCCCGAGGTAACGGATCGATAATGACAGACAACTTAGATGGAATTCAAATACAAGAAACAGTTCAATAAGACAAAATGATACAAACAGGAGCGCTAACAAATGAATAATACGAAGCGTAGCAGTTCACAAAAAAAGAAAACGAACAGTTCGATGCTGATGAGAGACAGAGTCCCAGCGTATTCACCGACCGGGCCGGACGATGCACCGCTGTCCGAGGCGATTCGGCTACCCGGGAAGCGCGGCTTCGTTGTAGGCCAGGCCGTCCTGGACGATCACGGTGATTCGAGGCCCGGGAGTACGTTGGAGTCCTCCAGGGTGCGGGTCGCCTATGGTGTGATGCACAAACTGACAGATGCCGTTGTCACATCACGACTACCAAACGTAACTGGTTTGCTTAGGCGCGGCTTCTCTTTTTATAACCGTGGCGGCGCGGAGATGGAGAGCACAACACACAACGCGCCCGCCGCCGTCAGCGAATAACTTCACTCTTCTCCCTTCTAGAATAATCGACGCTCTTTACCACTGGCAAGGCCATGCGCACCTCCTCGAAAGTACCGGAAGCTTCGACGAAACCGGAGCGGCGGAGGTTTTATTTTTGTTCTTTTCTCGCCGGCGAGACGGCGAGTGATCGTGTTACCGTCTCTTCGTTCGAGAAAGCTCCATATTGTCTCGGGGCGAATGGAACCGAACTGAATGAATCGAACGACTGCAAGAAGAATTAGGCGCTGTACAAATGAAATGAAAAATTTATAAGGTACTTTTAGACGTCGTACGCTCGAGTTTGTGACACCATGATTTGCTTTTTTGCAGTCCAAGAATATACAGTCAACCACTTTAAGCTTCTCTATTGCAAGAGCCAAATCGTACGTGAACTCAACAATCTGCGTTGAGCAAGAAAATCCTGACAAAATCCATGTTTCCTAGGATGCTGGCGATTATAATTATTCAAATGAGTCATATCCCAAGAGTAGCTGAGCTCACCTTCAAACATCGGAACTAAATTTACAGCTAGGCTTCGCCAGTGACAAGGCTCTGTTGTTATCGCAAATTTAAAGTAATTTTTTTTTCTAAATAGGCAGTCGTAAAATCCCATCAAGTAACATAGTGCAGGGCATGAAGTTGATCCTACCAATGCACGAGCGAGTCTCTTCTACGTTTATCACCAACAACATAGTGCAATATTTCTTGTCGCAGTTTAATTGTAAGCAGAATAACTTGAGCTTTTGCTCGCACTTGCCTTTCTTTGGTGGGGAGTCCTTGACATGGTGGCGGTTTACCTCCTGCGTGGTGGCCCGCTTGCTCGACGCCCTTGAAGGCCAGTTATTTTGTTGAACCATCTCCATCTCGGATCGGACATCTCTGCCGGGTCGATGTCTCCAATGCTCTCCATTTCTTGAGGGGGCGAATAGCCTCGAGCTGATGCGTCGACGAAGCCAGCGGCAGAGGCGTGGTAGCGGCGATGACTGGCGAGGCTTAGCTCACCCGTCGGTGTGGCACAGTCTTCTTGTGGCAATAAATGACATTTCGCTGGCCTAAAAGGTTCCCTGCTAATGTCCAGTGAGTCCTTGCACCTTGCCCGTTCTCCGAGAACACTCATTACTGTTTGACAAACGATTTTCGTTCATTTAAAAAGTAGAAACACGGAGCGGATGAAAAACGCATCACCGTCGTTCGGCTCACTAACGGCTTTTCCTCCCCCCTGGAAAAAACCGGTCGGTCTCCTTTGTCTTTGCATGAATTCTCGGCGCCCAGGCGCGTGCCGTTGTTCGGCTGTATGGCGTGTGCCGAAAAAATGACGTATAACCAGTTACCTTACGTAGGCCGGTCGCCTCTTGAACACCGGTTGCCAAATATTCTGTGGCCATTCGCTTGCCGTAATTCGGCCGAGGACAGCTAACCGAATGAAAAACGTATCTTCTGGGGCCGTACGTCGGCCGGTATCCTTCATAACATTGGATGCCAGATATTCTACCGCCGGACGCACGGTTCACCGTTGAAACAACGAATGCACTACAGTCGCGCTCCGGCCGGTCTCCTTTCGAACACCAACTGCCGCAAGAATACGCATATTCTGTGGCCGGTCGCTTGCCGTGCTTCGGCCGATTACCGCTTCCCCCCAAAAAAACGGATGCCCTAAGGCCGCACTTCGGCCGTTCTCTTTCTCAACATCGGCAGCCGTAAGAGAACTGAATATCTGGCAGCCGGTTAGCTGCCGTTGTGCGTCCGGACACGGGCGGACGGAAAAATACCGAAGCGCTGTTTGCCGAATGTTGGCCGTTCAACGCATGATCAGTGGCTGCCAGAACCTGGATGCTGGCCGGACATGCCAGAAAGCGGCCATAGACGGGCTGGTCTTCGGGCACACTTTCTGTGCCGCCTGGGAACCCAGCAGTCCACTCCAGGTAGCCCAGGCAGCACAGAAAGTGTGCCCCAAGACCGGCCCGTCTATGGCCGCTTTCTGGTATGTCCGGCCAGCATCCAGGTTCTGGCAGCCACTGATCATGCTTTGAACGGCCAACATTCGGCAAACAGCGCTTCGGTATTTTCCCGTCCGCCCGTATCCGGACACACAACGGCAGCTAACCGGCTGCCAGATATTCAGTTCTCTTACGGCTGCCGATGTTGAGAACGAGAACGGCCGAAGTAAGCCCTTATGGCATCCGTTTTTAAGAGCGAATGCTCTTTATAAGCGACCCCAAACCATCCACCGCCGGCGGCGGCGTCGGCGTCCGCAGTGCTCCTCTATATTTAAGAAAGAAACATCATCCGGCGCCAGGTTTCGATCTGAGGACTTTGCGGGCCGCAGCCCGACGCTCTACCGAATAAGCCACGGACGCGACGCTGATATCGGTGTCAGAACGCGCCTTATATCTTTAACGCACTCAAACTACGTCGTCAGCGACGTGCGTTGGCGACTCAGCGGCGTTATAGCGGCTTGATAACTGCGTGGTGTACACGTGATACTACAAACCCGATGGAAGAGATGGAAGAGAAGGCGGCGAGGCGGTGGGCTGCGGGGGCCGAGCGCAAGCGCCGCAAGCGGGCCGACAACCGTGCATTCGCACTTTCACATTCTCCCCCTCGGGGAAATGCGGGGGAATTTTTTCTCCAGGAAGCGGTAATCGGCCGAAGCACGGCAAGCGACCGGCATCAGCATATGCGTATTCTTGCGGCAGTTGGTGTTCGTAAGGAGACCGGCCGGAGCGCGGCTGCCGTGCATTCGTTGTTTCAACGGTGAACCGCGCGTCCGGCGGACGTACGGCCCCAGAATATACGTTTATTATTCGGTTAGCTGTCCTCGGCCGAATTACGGCAAGCGAATGGCCACAGAATATTTGGCAACCGGTGTTCAAGAGGAGACCGGCCTATGTAAGGTTTCTGGTTATACGTCATTTTTTCGGCAAACGGCATACAGCCGAACAACGGCTCGCGCTTGGGCGCCGAGAATTCATGAACAGACCTGTTTGGAAAGAGACCGACCGTTAGGGAGCCGAACGACGGGGACGCGTTTTTCATCCGCTGCGTGTTTCTACGTTTTAAATGAACGAACATCGTTTGTCAAACAGTAATGAGTGTTATCGGTGAACGGGCAAGGTGCAAGGACTCACTGGACATTAGCAGGGAACCTTTTAGGCCATCGAAATGTCATTTATTGCCACAAGAAGACTGTGCCCCACCGACGGGTGAGCTAAGCCTCGCCAGTCATCGCCGCTACCACGCCTCTGCCGCCGGTTTCGTCGACGCATCAGCTCGAGGCTATTCGCCCGCTCAAGAAATGGAGAGCATTGGAGACATCGACCCGCCAGAGATGTCCAATCCGAGATGGAGATAGTTCACCAAAATAACTGGCCTTCAAGGGCGTCGAACAAGCGGCCACCACGCAGGAGCTAAACCGCCACCATGTCAAGGACTCCCCACCAAAGAAAGGCAAGTGCGAGCAAAAGCGCAAGTTATTCTGCTTACAAATTAACTGCGACAAGCAATGTTGCACTATGTTGCTGGTGATAAACGTAGAAGAGACTCGCTCGTGCATTGGTAGGATCAACTTCATGCCCTGCACTATCTTACTTCAGGGGATTTTACGACTGCCTATTTCGAAAAAAAATTATTTTAAATTTGCGATAACAACAGAGCCTTGTCACTGACGAAGCCTAGCTGTTAATTTAGTTCCGATGTTTGAAGGTGAGCTTAGCTACTCTTGGGATATGACTCATTTGCTTAAACATAATCGCCAGCATCCCAGCAAACACGGATTTTCTTGCTGAACGCAGATTGTTGAGTTCACGCATGATTTGGCTCTTGCAATAGATAAGCTTAAAGTGGTTGACTGTATATTCTTGGACTGCAAAGGAGCAAATGATGGTGTTGCATATCACCTTCTGCGTAGTACATTTCATCCTATGAACTGAATGAATCGGTTTTTGCATTGTTATTACTATTGGCCCTATAGCTTTGTTCAAAAGTAGGGTGTAGTTAACCGGACTATAGCGAATGAACGTGATTCCGTATACCTGCAGCTTTATTCGAATTTAATAATATCCTGGTGTGCTGAATCAGAAACGTTTTTGGATGTTAAACAGTGTGTTAACGGCACCTTTACAAGAAAACCTTCATTCCAATTGGATACGAATAGCGTACATTATGCTGCTGTGACAACGGCCAAAGAATATAAATACATAGGAGTTTATTTAGGGAGTGGTTAGAGGTTAAATAGGCAGGTTCACACCATAAAAGTTACGGCAGCATATGTTTTTGGCTTTCTGAGCAGAAATTTCAGTGAACCTCCATCTAACTGAAAAGAACAACCGTATTTCACTTATGTGCGCTCAATCTTGGAGTGCGCATGTGTTTTCGTGGATCCCTACACCAAAGAGCTGGTTGATACGCTCGAAAACATACAGAATATGTCAGTGCGATTCGTATTAGGTAATTGCACGCTCAACTTAGCATGACAGAAAGTAAAAGTAAACTGAAATGGCAGGACGTGAAAGATCACAGACGAAACCACAGGTTGAACTTTTTTCGTAATATCTATCATTCGAAAGCTGCTGTAGAAGGGGAGAAGTATGTCCAAGCGCCATTCTACATATCGCAAAGTGGGACCGCTAGTTTAAAGCAAATTATTAACTTTCCTTTAAAGGTGACGCCTTGCACGATTCATTTTATTTTACAGCAATACTGAAGTGTAAAGATCTTCAACGTATGATTGCATTAACTGTTTATATTAACTATTTTCAGCGTGCTTTGTAGAATTATTTTGTTATTTTGTCTCATATTTAATGCTTAGTGTTATGTATCTCCCTTCTGTAATGCATGCAAAGGCAAGCAGGCATCAAATAAATAAATAAATAAATAAATAAATAAATAAATAAAACAATGAGTAAATAAATTAATAAAAATAAACAAACAAATAAATAAATAAATAAATAAACTTCCAGTGGCGCAAGTTTGCCTCCGACGGGTTGAGATCCCTACGCATTCAACCTTGACCAATAAAATATTTATTGCCCTATTCGTTGCAGTATGCAAGGTTTCCTGTATGCATGCTACCATTGCTATGTTATTGGTTTGAAACAAATTATGTAACTCTAATTTTACGCCTTTCCTTGCGTGAACACAAAGGGATACAACTGCAGCCACCTGAAGCAGAGCGTCATTCGCGACGCGTCTAGAATTTTTTGAACGTAGTATGACATGAGAAGAAAATAAGCGCTTTTGGACTATTGAGTGGTGTGGACGTACACTCATGAAAACAACATTACAATAGATTGAAAATGAAAGTCCCTGTTCGCTCCTTCTTAGGATCAGCCCTGCGCAAGATCGTCAGAAAAGTTGATCGAGTGGAAAATGTCTTTGCAAGAAAAATGGGCAAAAACTGGACATACTTTTTTGTGAAGGAGTTACAATAAATGCTCCTGAGTGTTTTGTTGAGAACCAAAACGCTTCGTAAAGGTATTCACACTGGTTTTATATACATCAAAATTGTTCAAGCAACTGTTATAAAAATAGTTTATGTAGTCATAGCATGAAAGTGTTCCGGAATATTGCCTTAAAAGAAATTGGCTAAAAGCGGCGCAATTTATCTCTCTGAAATTCAACCCACTAAAGCATGCGCCCTCCGCCACCTGCCCCCCCCCCCTCTTCTTTCCCCGTTTATTACAGGTAAGCCGCCCGACAGAGGATATCAGGACCTGGACAATACATCTATTCAAGCTCTACAAAGAACTGAATATTTTC
Source organism: Haemaphysalis longicornis (assembly GCA_013339765.2). Lineage (NCBI taxonomy): Eukaryota > Metazoa > Arthropoda > Arachnida > Ixodida > Ixodidae > Haemaphysalis > Haemaphysalis longicornis. Next base: position 92,803,939 of record CM023451.1, read on the forward strand.
TGTGTTCGGCAGTAAATGAGGCACAGCAATTAAAGGAACGGCAATTTGTGAGCACTGTTTAATAAATGAATTTTGCTGTCAACTGAGGCTTGGAAATATGCAAGGCTGCGCTGAAAGCTTGACGGCTGGTGGTTGCGCGCGAGCTCACTTTGATGTGGCTGCATTGGACCCAAAATGCTGGGTTTGTGCTGCTTGTGCACTGCGCGAATGAGTCTTCTGCTTGCGCGACATGCAGTTGACCGGCCTCAGTACAGCTAACGTACTGTGGCTGAACTCCAATGCCCGTGGCACGGCCGTATTTCCGGTAGCTGTAATCCGACTGGAGTCCGACGACCGTATCTCCGCTGTCCTCCGGCGGACGTACTTCGGCCGTACACGGGTGGCTTTGGAATTGCCGGAGCCCTACAGCTGGAATCTGGCCGTATGACCGTAAGCCGGTCGACTGGCCGACGGAAACTGGCCGTTGGACAGCCATGGGAGTACGGCCGTATACGGCCAAAAGGCCCACATTTGGACATGGGCCGAACATGGCTGCCGGAAAACGGCCGGACAGAAGATCACCGGCCAGAGTACACCGGCCTGTTTTAGACCGAACAGTCCTGTGCTGTCTGGGAGGCTGGTCTACTATTGTGTCGCCACCCCCCCAATGCTCAGCGACTTCCCACCCCTCCTCTCGGCACCCCAGTCTCCCCCCATCCTTCCCCAATAAACCACCCAACCACCGTTCTCCGAGCCCACATTCCTTCCTTCCCTAACCAAACTTCTCGAAAACATTCAACGCCGGCAAACAGAAAACATGGCTCGCTTTAGAATGCACGGGAAGCCGCCAACACCCCCAGCCCCCTCTCCTCCCCAGCTCCAGCTTCCCAAGGACACCAGATAACCCCGCTACCCTATTCATCCCAACCAAGATACTCAAATCACTTGTAAACGAGCAACTTCAGACACAAGTGCTTCCCACTATCGATCAACGTTTCGCCGTCGCCCTAACCGAACTCAATAAACAAATCACGAACTCAATAAACAAATCACAATCACGGCAACAATTCAGCGACTCACTGATGCCCTGGCGTCCCACCTCAACACTCTAGAAAAAGCCCTCTCCGCAATACCCTGTACCACTACTCCACAAACCAAGAAATAGAAACTGTCCCCCGCTCGTGACGATTACTCAGTAGCACTGGACACAGCCCTCCGGAAGATAATGCCTAACCCTTCTGAGCTGCCATCAACCATTGGAACCGCAGGCCCCTCAATAGCAAAATGCGCAACTAAACCTTTACATCGCACCCGAGCCGCCCGACGTAATTGCGCTACAAAGTGGATACCCGAAAAAACCGAGCTTCGCGGCTATTGCTCGTATACACTAGACCCAGGCCACCGAACAGCTGTTCTAGTAGCGCAGCATATTACTGTGCAAGAACACCTAATTGCATCAGAAATCACCCACACCTTTATTAAAATTGTACCTCCACGCCCCAATGCCCAAATCTCCCATGTGCCTACATGCTGAACGTGTACAGTCCGCTGCTCTCATCGCTGAAGACCGTTGACCTGCTTATTCATGAAGCAAGCCGAAAGTAGCAGCAAAGCCCTCTCATTGTACTAGGGGACTTCAACACCCCCATCACTCATGGGGATATCACCTAGTCTCCAAAGAAGGAACAGCCCTCCTCCATGCGACACAAAATCATTCCCTAACCCTATACAATGACCACACCACCCCCACCCGCCTTGGAAACCGCGTCTATAAAGACACAACACCTGATCTCACCTTCGCCCGGAACGTTCCCCATTTAAGCTGGTCCCTCCGTACGAATACTTTGGCAGCGATCACTATATAATAGAAATCAAGCTGCCCAACCTCCAAACGGCTCGCAAAATCGGAAAAGCCCACATAACAAACTGGGCAGCCTTCCATAAAGACCCTATATCTCTTCCTCCAATCGAAGAAAACCTTGAAGCCTGGACATAAGCCCTTGAAAGTCTTGTCCGACAGCACACCAGCACTGGCCCTTTAACCGAAAAACATCCAGTAGCAGACGCCCACCTAGATCATCTTTGGGCAGCCCGCCACGGTCTAGTTAATCGTTGGAAGAAAAGGAAGCACAACCGGTCCTTCAGAAAAAGAAAAGCCGAAATTACTCAACAGGCAGCAACTTGTGCCAAGGTCCTCCAAAATCAAAATTGGCGTAGCTTTTGCGGTCAACTTCAGGGCACGCTCACTACAAAAAGAACCTGGCATATTCTCATGAAGCTCCTAGGCGACAAAGCCCTTCGCAGACTAGGACAGCAACAAATCCAACGTCTCATTCATAATCACCACCTTTCCCACCAAGAGCTGCTCGATTCAATTCGCACCCACCTCTTCAGGCACCCAGCAATACCCACCCCCACCTGAACAGGCCTACACTGGACCCCCAAATGACTCTCTCGACGCTCCATTCACTTCATTCAACACGACCCCGGGAAAAGACAAGATAACCAATAAATTAATCCGCAGCCTGGATGACGAGGCCCAAGAGGACTTCCTGGCTCTCTTCAATTATCACTGGAAGCATGGCGCTGTACCTCCTCAGTGGCGCCACTCTGACATTACCCTGATCCCCAAACATCACAAGCCTCTAACAACTTCCAACCTCCGCCCAATATCACTGACCTCATTCCTAGGCAATCTCTTTGAGCCTCTAGTAGACAACCGCTTGACCACCTCCCTGGAAACCGTGACTTCTAGCCCCACACTATGCTCAGTTTCCGTTATCACCTTTCCACTCAAGACGTCCTAATTCAAATCAAGGAGCACATTATCGACCAAGTTAGTAAAAGCAACCCCAGCTGTGTCCTGGCCCTAGACGTTCAGGGAGCTTTTGATAACGTGACACACGAGGCTATTTTGCAAGGCCTTGCAAGACACACTGCGGCCCGGCCACGTACAACTACGTCAAGGCATTTCTAACCAACAGAATGGCCTCCATCCGTCTCGGTAGTCATCAGACACCTACTTTTTCAACACCGCCAAAAGGGACACCCCAGGGCTCTGTCACTTTGCCTCTACTGTTTAATGTCACCCTGTTGGACCTCCCTAAGCTCTTCGCCGAAATTACGGATCTACATCATGCATTCTATGCAGGTAACCTCACTTTATGGACAAACAAGGGTTCTCCCGGGCACCAGAAAGACAGTTTACAAAAGGCAATTGATGCGACAATGACGTACTTCGCCACTCGCTGGCTTACGTGCGCACCTCAAAACTCTGGACTTCTTATCCTTCGACCCCACACTAGAGGACGCCCCCCCACAACCTACTCCGAATCTGACAGTTTTCATTCAAGGCACCCATGTACCTCAAGTTTCGACACTCCGAATACTGGGCGTACCCTTTCAGGCTGATGGCTCCGGTGCTGCCTTCTTACCACAACTACACCGTACAGTCACACAACTTATTCCTCTTATTAAGCGAATTTGCAACCACCAGCACGTTCTTCGTGAGCAAAAGACCTGCTGCCTTATACAAGCCATTCTCATCAGTCGCATCACGTACGGCACCCCATATTGTACAGCTAAAAGCGTCAAGAAACACTCCAAGATTGATGCACTCATCCGTCGGGCGTACAAAATCGGACTCGGTCTTCCTGCCTATCACACCCACCCAGACGCTACTGCAATTAGGAGTGCATAACTCTCTTGCTGAACTCCTGAAAGCACAGCTGTTAAACCAACTCTCCCACCTGGCCCTGACACCTACCGGCAGAACGGTCCTCCGATCTCTAGGTCGACCAACCCCTCCACCAGCAGAGACACTCCAGCACCTCCCGCAACCTATACGTAGCTTCATCAGAGTAACCCCGATACCGCGCCACATGCACCCAGAGTACAACAAAGGCCGCCGTGAAGTTAGGGTCAATTACCTCAACAGACGTTATTCTGGCCAACCAGACAGCAGATACCCCGACATCGCGCACGGCATTTTCCTATCTCGTACCACCCTGACAGTCACGGATTCTACAAGTGCTATACTCACCTCAGCCACCTTACCTAAAACCACAACCGCAACAGCAGAAGCAACTGCCATAGCCGTGGCAGCCACCACCACTACAAGTACGGGCCACTTCACCATCTTGACAGACTCTCAGCCGGCCGGCCGCTACAATCTTCTTTGCCGCACTCCCTACCAGGCTCTCAAGATGCTTCAATCCCTCAGACTCCGCCAACCATCCAGATAGTGTGGACACCTGGGCATTGCCTTCCTACCAGGGAATTGAGGCGGCACATGCTGCTGCCCATGAACTCATTTTTCCGGGATTCCCGTACAAGGACAGACGACTTGGCATCCTCACCATCCCTCCACCCTCTGCCACTCAGATACACCGACCTGCTTGACCACTACCGCCACACTTGTTTCCACTACCCCCCTGCCCACCTGTCGCTCACTACAGCAGAGGCCCGGACGTGGAACCATCTACAGACAGGCACATACTTCAACTGTACCGTAATGTCGCACATCTCCCCTGCCACAATATCCTACTTCTGCATTCCTGCAACCTTTCCGCCAAAACAGACCCCAATCTGTATGGTTCTTGCCCGCACCATCGCGATCCCCTCCCTTCCCCCATCCCCTGAGCGGTGGGAACGCGCACTGACAAGCCTGCACCCGGAGGACCTGCAACGCCTGATCAACCGGGCCACCCGGACTGCGGAAGTGCGCGGCTCCCTGAACTGAGGATGCCACCCACCTTCTTCTATTTTTTTTTTGCTCAATAAAACGTTCTGCCTCGTCCTTTTCCTTTTCTTAGGCTGTCTGAAATTATCTCTTCATGGTATAATAACGACTAGAGGTGTTGCTTCTGCCAAATATGTGTTTCCGTGGAAGTGCAGGGGCTTTTACACGGTTCACCGTTTTCAATATTTTTCTGGTTTCCGATGTGGAGCGAAGCTTTAGTGTTGTCACAGATGGCTTCTGTAATGCGAACACGCCCCGCAGGAAAGCTAACTTTCTCTGACGATGATGAGAAACCATTGTGGGTGAAGTTGAAGAAAATAACGATTCAGTGGGCAGAATTGAACCTGGCTCTCACGTTTTATGAAGCTGGCGTCTTACCGATTGCTGTGTTTCGAAATGGTCGAAACTCGGCCCGAACGCAGACGACAAATTAAGAATCCGTCACGAGAAAGCTTCGCGTTCAACTATCGTCGTTGTTACATGGAGAATTAGATGATTTTATTTTCAAAATTTGCTTACTCGAATTACCTCCATTCGCGCTATTATAACGACTACAGGTGTTCCTTCCGCCAAATCTGCGCTCTTGAGAAAACGCAGGGGGGAGCTACACCGTAAGCCATTATCTTTGTTTTCTATTTTTCGTTTTTTTTTTGTTTTTTTAGAATTCTTTTCCAAATTATCTAAATGCACGCTAGTATAACGATTACAGGTGTTACCTTCACCAGATGTGCATTGCTGTGGAAATTCAGTGTTACATGGTCCTCCATGACAATTCTGTTTCTAGTGTTCACTTTATTGTTTTTAAAGTCTCTCTACCGGTTATGTCCATTCACGCTATTATAACGAATAAAAATGCTACTTTCGCCATATCTCATTTGTTGTTGAAATGGAGGATGTTACACCGTTCGCCATTTCCAGAATTGTTTGCTATTGTCTTTATTCCGCGTTTGTTTTGAAATTATATCAATAAATTTATCTCCCTTTACACTATCATATAGATTAGCCGACGTGTACTTCACCAAATCTGTGTTTTTCGATATTTTCGCAATTTATTCTGTTTTACTTATTTTGTTTTTCAACATTCTTCGCCGTGCAATTATCGCCATTCAGGCTATGACAACGATAACACGTGTTAATGCACCGAAATCTGTGTTTTTGTAGAAATGAAGGGTGTTACACGGTCGTGGCTGTGTGGGCACTTGGCAAAGAATACTACGCATTAATAAGTGAGTTACCAAAGGTTGATGTGCCCATTAAAAGAGCGCCACAACTGCGATTCACATGTAAAATAAACAATGGCTTGTTTCACCATTAATAAATTGAACCCCAGCTGCCCAGAACAAGATTTTTGGTGCATACCGCACCATATGACCGACTAGACTTTAACGAGAAACGTTATCGCCGGTTCCTCGTCACATAACCCCCGCAAAACACAAATAAATTCTCCACCGTATGTGACGTACTGGCTAGTTATGGTGCGATTGCTTAACATTCCACAAGGCTGTTTCTGGGTTCAGCATCTTCTGTAGCTCCAGTACCACGTGTAGCGGCCCTTATCATGACGAAAGAAGCCTGCCCAGATCTATACGACTTTGCGGGGACTAGGTACTTCCGTGAAGGTCAAACCACATTTGCGTGTAATAACTTCGTACTCGCACATCCACGTAAGTGCGCGTAGACGTAAGCACTGCCACGCACAGGCCCTTTGAGGGCAAACCCCGTCGCAGTCGCCGTAACCGCAACGGCTTCCGCACAGCGTAGGCCTAATGCCAATGTAAACACTTCTACCGAAGCTTCCCTTTACCATGTCTCACCCTTGATTGTCATCCGCACGCATAACAAGGAACAAGATTGGTTTTCTACACAATAACCATTTTCAAACCGAGAAAAAATGCCGTTTTTGCTACCAAATCCACCGGCCAACCTGCCGCCCGTTCTACGCACTGGGGGAATTGGTTCACACACCCCCAACACACCACTGTTGTGAATGTGTGGAGGAGGAGTAAGCAGATATTTCATCTGCACAGGCTTCGGTGTAGCCAATGCCCAGAAATGCATTCGCTGTACGCCAGAGTACGCCTATTTTACTCACGCTTAGCATGTCTTGGCCTTTAAGGGGCGCTGACACAAAAATTTTGCATGTTTTTTTTTTTGTTGTTGTTGCCAAAAAAGCTAATGACCTATTTATCCCGTGTGGAAACCTTATTTTCTTCATGGTACGAGCGTTGTTTAATTAGATACTCTTTTAATGCGGCCAGTCGCAGTTTCGGCGTCGGCGGGTGCCGCGAAATGTTGAAAACTGGGAGCTACTGGCCGGTCTGCCTACGTGTCAGCCTACAGACGTTAGGCTTAACACTGCGGCGGATATTTGATTTCCGCTCGTAAAGCCGCTGCAGATGGTGATGTTTAATGCAATTTGTCATCACATCATTACCTCCTTCCTCGTATCTCCAACTTTGTCTGCGCCATGAGTCCATTTAGCGGAGTGGAAACCGTCTATCACTCGAGCTTCCTGCGCCTGCCTGCACCACTTCGCGTCCGCGGCCGTCGCCCGCACAGCGACCGTGCTGGTGGTATACGCGGATCCCTCGCTGCGCCTGTCGGGTTCCCGGAGCGTTTTCGCGTCCAGTTTAATAAAAGTCAATAAAAACAGAGGGCCTGAAATCATTTTGGAACGTACGTCACTGATAGCTCCATGATGCACTAACAAAATCCCGGCGCCTCGCCACCAGCGATCGGGTCGTTTGTAGCTAGAGAGCAAAAGCATCCACCTCCGATTGTAGCGGCGAGCCGCGAGAACCACGGCAGTGCCCAAGCGCCCAACACAAACTCGTGACGTGTTTATATGTTGTTCATTAAGGACCTCTGCTGGTTACTAGGTTGCCTTCCCAACGTTTAAAATTCATTTTAAATATCTCCTAGACTCTATTTGCTGCTAATATTTTGCAGAAGATGTATGTGTGTTCACGGCATATATCTTCCAAGCTATATCACTTTAAAAAGTTTCCGTCAGTGCTTCTTTAATGCTTTCGGCCCAGCAGCGTTACACCCGGTGACATGCAAGTCCGCTGCGATGGCTTCTACGTTAACGGCCGTCCCTCATTCGACCCACCGACATTTTAAAAGATGAGTAGTCAGGTGGTCGCCGAGTGCCTTATGAACTTTAATCGGATGCGGCACAGAGGTGCTTCCCGTGGTCATCATAAGTGTTCGTGTACCAAGCAAGCACCAGCACCGAACGTGGCAGACTGTGGCCAATGCGCACCACTGCTGAAACTACATGGAAACAGCTGGGCGGAATTTTACGAAAGATACGGAATACAAGAAGGGAAAACTGCAGATTTATTGCTGCGACGGTAAACCTGTAGTGTGAACGTTTCCGGAAAACTTTCCACCACCCGGAATACTTTCTACTATCAACAGACGGAAGTTTTTGCTTTATGCTTCCACCTGAAAAGCAGCCACCACTGCTGGGATTGAACCAGCACGCAGGGGCTGAACGCGGTAACGCCCTAGCAACGACGCCACCACGGAGGGTGCAGTAGACGAATCCTCAAATACTGCCAGTATGCATAAATTCATTCGAATCATATCATATGCCCAATAATGGCAACATTGGGAATATAATGGCAAAGAACAAAATGGTCGCCAATCAACCCTTTGAGGGCGGTAGGAAAGCGAAGCTGTGAACGACACCCACAACGATTACCCGTGCGACGTCACTTGCATTCACACACGTGGCTCTAGAAAGAGTGAAACTAGACACAAAAAAGCACTTAACCAAACCCTTTTACTTCATAGAAGCAGCCTTTGCTAAGGTTAAATCAATGCATGATACATGAACGCTGGTTGGTTGAGTTGTTTTGGTGAAGCACATGAGTGGACACCCCTTTTTCATAAAATTAAAGGAACCTGAAAAGACTATCTCAATTCTCCACTGTCTCTGCCGCCGCCGACAGAGGCGACGAGATTGATGACAGAGACGGAGGAGAAGTGAGATGCCATGTAACCTGAAAAGACTATCTCAATTCTCCACTGTCTCTGCCGCCGCCGACAGAGGCGACGAGATTGATGACAGACGGAGGAGAAGTGAGATGCCATGTTTGGTGTTAGCTTCCTTTTATTTTTATAAATCCTAGCGTATGCGGATGGCGCGCACACCTGCGCTACACGTGAAGCGGGCGGAGCACACAGTGGCGCGACAGTTCGCATGACTATCACGTGGCGTTGAGCGACAACGCAGGGAGTAAGCACGCAGATGTGCTCGGTGAGTGCACCGTCTTTCTCCCCGTCTTCACCTGGGCTCGTAGCTCAATCGGTAGGACAACGGGCTCTCACTCTTTATCTTTATTTGTTCCAGGTTCGATTCCTGGCAGTGCCAGTAACTTGTTTTATTTGTTTGCGGAATTTTTCTGTTGACGCCAAGGGTCATTATCTGCTGGGCGCCGGAAGGCCGCCTAAAAAGATCCGGGGGCCTTCTGGCGAGGTTGCTGTCTGGTGGGATCTCGCGTGATGGGCTCGGAGCGAGAACGCTGCGGCCAGCGTCACGCGGCTATATTTTATAGCGCTTTCCATTCTGCGAACAGGAGCACTTCTAACTGCACCCAAAGTGCTCTCGCGAGTTCTGGCGTCTTCCAGTGGTCGGGCAGGAGCAGGGGCGTTGTTTTTCATTGGTCGAGGAGGAGCACTTTTTTGGCGCCGAGAGCAGCCGCGAGCAGTTCTCGGTGCTCCGTCGCCAGCGGCGGAGTAACAGGGAACGCCGAGGAAGTCACATGACCTCTTTTACGTCATTTCTGGTTTTATCCTCGGGTGGCGGAGGAAAAATGGCGGAATCCAGCAGCCGCGATAGTCGCTCAGTGCGTACGGCAGCTGCTAAGCCCGGCCGTCTGGATGATTCTGCTACTTTTAGAGGATGAAAGCACCACAGATTCAAGCGCAAACTCATCATCGGACAGCAGCAGCAGCAGCGACGACGACGACGATTTGACATTGCATGAGTTTATGTTCCAGCACCTGTTCATCCCGCCGGAGCAGCGACCGAAGGTAGAGTCGTATCTGGAAAAGACGGCGGATGCTGTTATCGTTCGCAGCTAATTTTTGGGAGATACGATGGTGACCCTATCATGGACATGAACATCCGCTCGGCTTCTTCATTCGTCGCCATGCGGAAGGCAGACACAAAACCACTGGCACGTATCAGGCAAAACTGGCGAGGAACAGCGTGCGGACAACACGTGCGCGCGAAATGCAACGGGAAGCGAGCGGGAGAAGTTTGGTAAGATGACTCTTGACATCACGCCCTCCCCCTCTTTTCACTGCTCCCGGAGCAGCGCGAATGTTTCATTCGCGGAACGAAAGCACACGTCCCCGTTACTCCCGTGTGCTGCTCCGGCCCAGTCGAAAAACACAACAGGCATTTCTGTCGCACAACAGAAATTTCTGTCTCACGACAGGGATTTCTGTTGGGACTACACAATGGTCTGTCGTGCGACAGGAAGGTCTGTAGTACAACAACAGGAAATCTGTCGTACGACAGGCATTTCTGTCGTACGACAGGAATTCCTGTTGGGACTACAGGGTGGTCTGTCGTGCGACAGAAATTTCTGTAGTACAACTACAGAAAATCTGTCGTACGACAGGCATTTCTGTCGCACAACAGGAATTTCTGTTGGGAATGCAGGATGGTCTGTTGTGAGACAGGAATCTCTGCAGAATGATGACAGAATGTCTGTCGTACGACAGACATTTATGTAGTACAACAGACATATCTATCATGCGACCGACATTCTGCAGTCACCACTACAAAAACCTTTGTAATAGAACTACAAAATTTCTGTCGCATGAGACATTTCTGTTGTACTAAAGTTATTGTGCAACACCCTGTAGGCACTACACAAACTTCTGTTGGCCCACAGACTGTCCTTCAGCCACTACATTCAGCATTCCGTAATTACCATTATTATCTGCCATGCGACAGATCATTTTGTAGTCCCTGCAGATTTTTATAGTGTGAAAGAGAAGTTTAGATCCATCGCGAAAGTGTCACGTGACAGACCGTTCAGTATTGCTACAAAATCTCTTGCTTACCCTGTCGGAAAACCCCGCGTTTTCCGGCATTAGGAGAGCGATGGAATGCCCGGAAAGAACGGAATACACAGGAAAACGCCGCGCTGTACGACAGCAACGCGGGGAGGTTGCTGGAGAGCATCGAATAACATGGGGACATTGCCTTTGGGGACAGGGCTTCAGCCAATGCGAAGGGGATATCACGAACGGAATAGTACGTGATGGTATGGTGCCGCTGCTTGGCTGGACACGGGAATGCTGGTTGTATTCCAGCGCCGCGATCGACGCAGATGCTCCGAAACTTGGTGTTTGCGGCCCGTGCGGTGCCGCAAAATCCCAGTTTTTTAGCGTGCGCTGCACGGAACCAGTGCTGCGTGCGAGTGACGGTCATCTCGTTCAATTGCATTGCAAGCGTCTGTTGTAATGAACGTTTGTTGCATTGCGGCCATTAGCATTCCGGCCGTGTTGGAAAAAACCTTCGCTACAAATTTGCAATTAACAACGCAACTTAGCACAAATCACACTAATGTTGGAGCATCTAAGCGTAGCCCCATAATAAAAAAATGGATACATAGAGAACTTTGGAAATTCCTTGGGTTCTTAGAGTGAATTGTAATAATTGCATATATTGTACTGTGGACAATGTTTGATAAAAGAATCAGGCAACAAGGGTAGCCCCTCGGCAAAACGGACGCATAAAAAACAAGCAAGATGTGCTTTTTGAAGACGTGGTGTAATAATTGCAGTGCACATTCTGACATGTATTTCTGGGTGTCTTTGAGAGCCCCATTGTTTCAATCTGCGTGCTGTTGTTTTATTTTTTTAGCGAGCAATTTGTTTATTTTAACGCGAAACATGTGTCCAATCAAGCCGAAATAGTTAAAATAAGATTTTAAAAACAGCGAACCAGTTGCATCTACCTGTGTGAAAAAAAAAGAAAAGAAACGGCGCCAGTGAACTCGCTGCATTACCGAGATGTGTTAAAAAAATAAATGTAGAAAGAAAGAAAACGGGCGCCTTCCCTCTAGCCCGGCCCTTCGGAAGAAGTTCGGGGAAGCATCGTCACCACTGAAGGCATGTCGCGGCGCGACAGAACTCGCGGGACGGGGAGACCACAATACGAAGAATCGAGAGGGGTGAGGAGGGGTCTCGAAACAACTTCTCGTGATCGGCCGGTTCCCTCCTTACCCTTCCTTTGTTCCCTCCTGCTTTTCGTCTCCCGGTCAAAATTTGCGGTGGCTGCATGGCCCAGTGGCTCGTTCAAATTTCACATCGGCGCTTTGCCTAGTTGAAGTTAGGCTTAACTTTTTTGTAAAAACGTGCATCTTATGTCTACGCGGAGTGTCAGCAGCAACATTTTAAGCTTCGGAAGCTGTGGTAAAAGCAAGATCAGTGGTCCGGATTTCAAGCATCTCGATGTGAGGACTCCTCCAGCGACGACTGACCGGGGGGGTTGGGATAATTGGCACTTTAATGTGAGTGAATGCGACGAATCTCGCAGGCAGCGTGATTTGGAATACTTGCGATGTGCTCCTTCAATCGACTGAACTTGCAACGATTCCTCCGTGACTTCGGCAGGTATCGTGCGTGCGTACTCTTCAAGATAGTGCAGCACCACAGAGACGTGCGCTTTTCGCCACAGGATACCCTTCCACGCCTTGCTGTGCGAATGCAACGGAACAAGGTTCACAAAGGCAAGCATTCCAGCTAAAGATTGACTTTCAATTTGAATTTTCTCACGTTCTCTCACGTTTTGCAGTGTAAAAGAAATATTTGTTCACTTGTGTTTTAATGGCCCTAACTAATATAAGGAACGAATTTTCGAACGGTTATTGTCGATGCTCGTTTAATATTTTTTTTTCTATCGGGGAGAATAAATTTGCTTTTATGAACAGGTTGAGCGTCATTGACGGAACGCGATGATGGGACGCGATTTGGCCCTGCTTCCGAAGCACGGCCAAATCAGCTGAAAAGTGCCCAAATGAGTCTGGCTAAATTTTGTAGCGCTACTGAGGTTTCCCTGAAGGAGTGACTTCTGTATTTCTTGTTTAATAGCTACGCGGGTTTGCAATTACACGGCTATTAAAGAAAAAAGGCCGAGCGCGAACATCGGCCACGCTATTCGCTGGAGACGGCGTGGTCTCGGGCGTGTTCCAGCGGCTGCTGGATCCACGAGTTTCCGCGTCCGGCGTGTACCAGCGTCCAGGTTCCCGTGAATTTGCAGCAGGCGCAGTTTCGCATGACGTGCGGATGAAAGCTATTTTGTACTAAAATAAATTATAGTTCTGACCGTTTCCAAGTCAGCACGATCATGGAGCATACATATAACGCGCCATATTTTGTTTTTATATTTGGCAATGAAATAAAAATCATTTCTTTGGTGTAACAGCAACATAAGAGGGCAGTAAAAGCTTCTCCATGACAAAAAGTGAAACCACGGTAGTGCCCAGGAACAGTGTTGTAAAAAGAGGAAAATAAAATAGATAAGCACTGCAAACTGCTTTTTTTTCGGACTGTGGTCAGGCATGTGCAGTCTGCGTAACATCAAACTTTTGTATTGCATGCATGAATGTACCACTAGCTGCATTGCTTAAATGCCTTTTGGTACAGCTTTCTGAAATCAGTTATTCACTGAAAACAATTTCAAGCTTGTACCAGAAAGGCAAGAATGACCCCAAATGCTTATGTTTGTTGGTCATATTTTTATTGAAATTGTTATGCATATCCTGCATACTTCAGGTACTTAATAGAAAAAACATCACGGGAAGTAAATTTCTTATGCCAAACAAGTTGAAATTGGAGACATGACAGGATTTACTACGAAAACAGACACGACAGGATTTACTACAGACTACAGGGCAGGATTTACTACAGACTACAGGGCAGGATTTACTACAGACTACAGGACAGGATTTACGACAGACTACAGGACAGGATTAACTACAGGACAGGATTTACTACAGAATACAGGACAGGATTTACTGCAGACTACAGGACAGGATTTACTACAGACTACAAGACAGGGTTTACTACAGACTACAGGATGTCCCATTCCTTCACAGGATCATTCTGTCGTATTTTTCTGTTGTGTGTTTCGACTGGGGGCTGCTCGCTCCACTTGCGCCTGTTCTCCCAATGGAATTCGCCATTAGATGCCGAGCATCTGATTCACTCGCCTTGTCCCTCCGGCGTCGTCGTCGTCGTCGGCGTTGTCCACCCCTCCCTCATTCTCCTCGCCGCGCCAGCTGCGCTGTCCGCCGCTCACCCCCTCTCCTCTCCGATAGCGAACACTCTCTCGCGAGGGGGCATTGGATTGGATTCGATTGGATTGGCTTGTATTGGATTGGCTTGGCTTGGCTTGGCTTGGCTTGGCTTGGATTGGATTGCATTGGATTGGATTTGGATTGGATAGGAATAAAGTGGATTGTGTTGGATTGTGTTGTGTCATAGCCGCGGCACGTTGCGTCATAGCCGCGGCCGACGTGCTGGGGCCGGCGCATGTGCAGTACTCTCTCTTCCGCGGTTTCCTCTACTTCGAGCGCGCTGCGCATATAACCGGTGTGCCGTTCTCCGGCGAAGCAATATCCACGCTTGGCTCAAACACCTAGAGTCCACGCCGCTTTACAAGTACGCAACCGTCGTCATCGACTGGGAAAGGCTTACGCAGTCCCCTCAACGTTATGCGCGTTATAAAACGCGGTCCCTTCGCCGCTCCGCCTATGCGTCGCATCTACACAGGGGTTCCCGCGAGGGGGAGGTGGGAGTTTTCTTTTGGCTATATTTTGGTGATGTCACGTATCCAAACGGCTCCCGCGAAGGAGCGGTGAAATGCGGCGTGGTTGAGAGCACACCGAAAAGAAAGACGGCCTATCTTATACGGCGTCTCCTTGCGATTTTACCTTTCCCGACAGTTTTCGGCACGTAAGCGACCGTCAACAGTTTTCCCCGAGTGACCACGAGTTTAAGCGCAGATTCCAACGCAACAAAAGAACCGCGCGTATTTGGTGCAACGAATTGAAGCCTTTATCGGCCATCGAAGCGCGGAGAAGTGTCAACAGATTTGAAGGTGCTGTGCGTGTGTCCCCTTCGCAGCTGACAGTTCCCAAAGCGTTGTCTATCACGATGAAATTCTGTCGCACCTTACCGCCACTCGCAGCGTTCCCACTGTGGTATCGGCATTGACGGAGCTCGGACAGACCAGGGGTTCGGATACCCCGTTGATCTATGCACGGCAGTAAGTACGGAAGCAAAAAGGATTAACCCCATTATTTTGCACCCAAGGGAAAAAAACGCGTGATGTCGGAAAATGAGTCACCTGCAAAGGCGTTTTTATAAATGTTTGCAATCGTGGATGATCAAACAGCGCGTATGTAACTCAGCAGATGCATATGTAAAGAAGCTTTTAACACTCTGGCCTCTGTTCGCTTTAGTGAAATAATATCGAGAAGGTGTGTCGGTAAATGTAGTTGATGAAAACGTTCGAAGGTGTCCAAATTGGGTGGTGTATCTTGAAAGAAAAAGGCTTATAGAGAAAGATCAACAGGTGATAATTGGTGTAACTGACTTCATAACGAACAATGTAATATATGCGCAGCGTATATCACCCTCATCCCCTCAATCGTGTGTCAACTGCTTCGGAGCGTTGTCACTTCGGCTGACATGTTTTTCCCTCCTTGACACATAGTGAAAAGGTGACAAGTTCATCCTTCTCGGCTCGTTTTAGTGCTGTATCGATTTCGAAATGCGGGGCGCGGGATGTTACTTTCCGCAGCTGTACGGCATAGATGGGTTGGAGGGCCCTTACCAAAAGTCAGAGTTGTAAGTCTCCAATTTTCATCTCTGATCCCTTGCATGCTCGAATTCCCCTGCTACGCGAAACAACGAAGATTAAAGAAAGGAAACAAATTATGGGCATTTTAAAGTGTCGCTTTCAGAAAAGTCTTATGTGTGTACCATGCCTGAAATCATCACGGCGGGGTGGGAGTAGGGGGTTATATACCTTTAAAACGCGTGACCCATTTGAACAAGGGTTCATTTAACTCCATTTTGAATAAAATTGTGTGTAACTTTGATGGCGTGAAAGTAGGATGAGGCATTCATGGCATGTTAGGAGGAATATGGTATACCTAAGCATACGTTAACAAAAGTGAGTTGGCAAATGAATGTGCGACATTTAGAGGGCTCTTGACAAATTAAATGAATTACAGGCAGTCCTGAAACATTTCAGGAGCAAAGGAGGGGTGCGTATACACAGACAGTGTGGGTGTTTTTATGCAGACTTCGAACGAAACAAGCTAGCTGCCTAATGAACACATAATTTGTTGCCAATTAAAACGCCAAAATTTTCTCAGCATTATCAAAGCCCAGGGCCTTTGGCTCGAGCAGCAGCTGTAAGGAAATCTCTGAGCGGCAATAAACTGCACATAGGAATCGGCTCACTTGAAATGACACAGGCCTCCTCAAGCCTCTTGTTAGCATATTACAGAGGAAAAACGACCTGTGGAGTAGTTAACAAAACTGCAAAATTTTTCTGTGAGGCTATGATTCACGCTGATGAGCTTTCAGGTATGCGTAGTGTAGTTGTGACTTCATGAGGTTCCGGCTGGTCTTCAGTGGGGCCTAGTCTGATTTCTCCTGCATCAGTGTCTGGCGCGCACGTCATAGATGCAAAATGTCTATTGAGGTAACTTACAGGACGCTCTAGGAATGAAGTGTGACCATGCCTTAAGACAGTGCAGAAATGTTTACAGGAAATTTTATTACATTGAAGTCCATGCAGGTGCATTCTTGCGGCAACATCTCCCCTGTCTGCCAGACAGATAAGCACACTTGGTACTGTCTCGCTGTACCTGCAGCATCCACATCACCCTCCTCGTACTCCAGTGCAGTGTTCATTCTATGCATCATCAGCTGGCCGGTCATACAAGTAGATTGGAGTATTTCCCCTATATGCACTCTAAGGGTATGGTGATCGCTTCACACACCTGCTCTAATCGCGTGGCCTGTCCGGTAGAAATTTCTTTACACGAGCGCGGGTAAAAGTAGTCAACGATTTCCGTTTCCCCCGGTTGTGTTCTAATATTTATTCTTCAAAACTTTGTTTTGGCCCTCTGTAGCTGTATTTTTAGTAATGACTACATTGAAGTGAAGCCTCTAAATTCTCTTGCCTTCATGTCTTGAACGGCCAGCCATCGGCATTCTATGTTTAATCTCAGCTTGCTGTTCGAGCAATGTTGCAGTTATTGAAGGTCTCCTAAAGATAAATTTGCGATTTCAGTTCTCAGACACATAAGTACAGGATCCTTTGACTACATATAGCAGCCCGTGACTACATATAGCACATATAGCCCGTGACTACATATAGCAGCCATTGGTGCGAAGCCTGCTCCCTGTGCAAATCAATAGCGTTTCGAAAAGCACTCGTTAAAAGCATTTGTTTCAGCTTGACTATAGTCAACATGAAATACTCAGAACAGAAGTCAGAATTCCATTCCCCGAACACTGTAAGGGTTTTAGTTATGTAGGCGCTTTACTTGCACTGTGACAAAAGTACCAAAGGTCAAGTATCCAATTTATGTGTTCACAATGAACAAAAGGAGAGGCAATGCGGAACACACTTTATTATTAGCCTATGAGGCACGAAACCGGCCTTATTTGGTATTCCTCATAAAAAATATATTTATATTTAATTTGGTTTGTTCATTTATTTTATTTGTTAGCAACAAAAATACGGGAAACCGTGCATCAAAGGTAATGACATAGTTTCACATTCATGACATTAATGATATAGTTTCATGACATTCACAACATTTCAGAATTCTTGAATGTTTATGCACTGCACCTGATAAATGGCTGTGGTCAGAATTTAATTTCGTGTGATTTCATCTGTGTTACATAAATATATAAACAGTGCTCCGACATTTGGTAAAGTGGCCAGACTTGTGATTTTTTCACAGCTCTGTATCAAACAGTGTGCACTTAACCGTCTTGACTCCCGAAGATCGTTGTCGGAAGCTAGAAAACCTGTCCAAGTTATAGTTATATTTCATAAAATCTTGTACATTTTGTCTTCTGTGGATCGTTATCCACATGAAATGGTTGTAAAAAACCGTTTTATTTGAGCCGACAAAAAAAAGAAAAAAAGGTGGATGGCTCCTTCTCAGTTTAGAAAGACGCGACCGACTGCTGCTTCTCTAGCCCGGAAAATGAGGTGTTCCTGATTGTCGAGCTGAGAGCTGGTACACCTTTGAAAGATACAGCCAGCGCTTCTAAAATGTGACGTGACAACACGCGAAACTTTCTAACCCCATTTGAACTCATTAGAAGCGTTTCTCTTCTTTCTGCCAAAACCCCACTCATAGTTTCTCGGCCGTCGTTCCCGCATCTAGAGTCCTTCCACGGAGGCGGATGGTACAGCTTGGAGTTTATAGTGTCAGCAATAGCGTGAGGCTTTTTTTAGCTTTGCTCTAGGTTTTTATAATAGGTGTTGCTACGATTGAGCGCGCTGCTCACCTGTGTTTCCCTAATATATGTTGGGTGTAGCGCGCTGAAGTTTTTGTGTGTCGGGCAAAGCCCGTTGTCCTCATACGACGGGCAGGAGCGTGCCCGCTGCGCAGGCCCTTGTTGGCGACGATTCACGCCGGCGGCACTTCCGAAATCACGAACAAACTAGTTGTAGCGTCGTCGTCCTCAGACGTGACTACAAACAGACTCCAACGGCCGAGAACCTTCCTGCTCCCCTCTATCAGAGTCAACGTGCACCGGCTATCACTAGAGTGGGGGAGGGTGTTGTGATGAGGTAGAGGACAGGGCTTGTGTGCGTCGGACCAGGCGCCGACGACGAGGAAGTTAATTTAGAGGATAAGGTGACAGACCGTGGACAATCGCCCTCTGTGGGTATGTTCCAGCTAGGTGTCGCCTAGAGGAAACCGGCAAAATGGCCGACGCAATATTGAGACTTCGGAAAAGAGCAAGAGGAGATGGGTTGGTGACGGAGTAGTGTAATCAGAGGAGGAAGTCTTCCTGGGTCTGCGCGCAAGGTGCAGTAGCTGTTGCCCTCTGAGGCCGTCGTCGAGGACGCCCAAAGGCCCAGCCAATTTACAGTTCCATCCACATCTAGTTGTTTCTAGACGAGCGCGCATTAAATCGCCGGCATTTAGATGGGGGGCTTAAAACCCATTGTGGTAGAAGCGTACCCAGAAAATAACTTCGTCATAACCATGTCTGTGGCTATGCCCAGCGGCACACAAAAGTAGTTGTCTCAGAGGCCTGTGGGGGTGCCATTGCGACCGCGCCACAGGCTGGTCGAATTTGTGCGATTTTCAGAATCAGAATCACTACTTTGAGATGCTAGTTATTCAGTTAAAAAAGGGCCTGATGCGCTCATAAGCATGTCATGCCACAAATATGACCGACATCATTATTAAATTGATAATTGCGAGGCATGAACTCATACAGAGGGAGAACATACACCACTAGATGCGCTAGCACCATCACTCAAAGTAACGTTACTTTTCCACTCTAGATATTTCATTTGCCAGGCCGAAGTAGTACAAATGGTTCCGTTTGCATAGCTTATGAGTATGGTACCAAAAAAAAGAGTCCTTAGGTATGGGACCATCGGAAAGATGCAAATATGTCAGGGGAATATGACCCCAGGGCTTTCAAAAAGGGGGCATAGAGAGCGGGGCTTTCGGCGTGGGGCAACTCAGACGCAACTTTAGAAATCGTGAGCTTTCATGCAGTACCCCTGTTCCTGTACCATTGCTGTTTATTTCTCGCTATGCAGTAAAGCAGGTACATTTTGACCCTGGCTCTATCATCAAATCAGGGCAGCTACCCTGTTCGCCGCTCGTCCACAACGATACCACTACATGACGGAGGCCAATGTAACCGTGTGCTTCCACATTGCTCAGTGTCTAGAGTTCATCGCCTATAGAATATGGCTGTTTCTACGCCGGCTTGAGGGGCATGGGATGGGGTTGCTCGGGTACTAAATATTTTGGGCCGAAGTGCGGCAGCACACGTACAAAAGTCTTCCAGATTCTGAACATAACAGCTGTGCCACTACGGAATATACTCATTCGACAACACGTTGTGTGGTCGGCCCAGGCAGCACAGGACCGTTCGGCCTAACTCGAGGCAATGTACTTCGGCCAGTGATTTTTTATCCGGCCTTTTTCCGTCAGACTAGTACGGCCCATGTCCAAATGTGGGCCTTTTGGCCGTACATGGCCGTACTTCCAAGTCTATCCAACAGCCAGTCTTCGTCGGGCCGTCGACCAGCTTGCATTCATACGGCCAGATTTTAGCCGTAGGGCTCCGGACATTCAAAAGCCACCCATGTGCGGCCGAAGTACGGCCACCGGAATACAGCCGAGATGCGGTCGTCCGACTCCAGCCCGACTAAAGCTGCCGGACGTTCGGCCGTGCTACGGGCATTGGACTTCAGCCACAGTACGTTAACTGTACTGAGGCAGGTGGACGACCACTGCATGCAGCGCAAGCAGATGATTCAGTCGCACTGTCAACCACACAAACCCGCCATTTTGAAAGAACTTGTTGGGCGAGTTGGATCAGTTTGGTGAATAAACACCGACTTTGAGAGAACCAACAACCCGTGAAGAAAGGACGACACAAGCGCCAACTCTCAACTAAATTTTATTGGACAGAGCACACACATATAAGTACACTTGTCTTCTGGTCGCGCTTGGGCACATTCTACAACCATCGCAATCTGTATCCCAAGTGTAGCTGAGCTCAGCCTCACACACCGCAACTAATTTAAAATCCACGCTTTGTCATTGAGAATTCTCTGTGCTTTTCGCAAATATAAGATAACACTTCTTTTTATGTAGGCAGTCATGAAATCACATCAAAAAACAGTGCAGCGCACGAAGATGCACCTACAAATACACAAACATAGCCTCTGATATACCTAGTACAAAAAACGTAATGCAACATTATTTTTTGCCATATTATTACCAGAAGAATTGGCGGCAGTATGCGCTTTTGCGCTTACATTTCTTTGGTGGGAAGTCCCTGATATGGCGCCAGTTGTGCTCCTGCGTGGTAGCTGCTTGCTTGACGCCCTTGTAGGCCATTTATTTTCAGCGAACCATGGCCATCTCGAGTCGAACAACTATGCCGCGTCGATGTCTCCAATGCTCTCCATTTCTCGAAGGGGTGCATACCGTCCCGATGATGCGTCGACGAGGCCGGCGGGTGAGGCGTGGTAGCTCTACGACTGGAGAGGCTTATCTGACCCGTCGGTGCGGCACACTCTTCTTTTCGCAATACACGGTATTGCGATGGCCTAAAAGGTTAACTGGTAATCCGCAGTGAGTCCATGCAACTTGCCGGTTCACCTAGTACCACTCATTACTGCTTGACAAACGAAGTTCGTTCATTCAAAGCGTAGAAAGACCGAGCGGATGAAAAACGTGTCGGCATCGATCGGCTTACTAACGGCTTTTTCAAAACACCAGTTTCCAGAAGTGCATGGGTTGTCGGCGCCCAGACGCGTGCCGTTGTTCGGCTGTACGCCGGTCACCGAAGTAACGACGGATAACCAGAGACTTTACGTCTGCTGATCTCCAGCTGAGCACCGGTTGCCAATTATTCTGCGGCCATTTACTTGCTGTGCTCCGGCCGAAGACCGCAAACCGAATGACAAACGTACATTCTGGGGTCGTATGTAGTCCGGTCTCTGTTATTACACCGGTTGCCCACAGAAAACGAATATTCTGCCGCCGGACGCTCCGTTCACCGTAGAGAGAGCGAATGGACGGCAGCCGCACTAAGAGCGGTCTCCATTCGAACACCAACTGCACCACGAATACGAATACTCTGTGGCAGGTCGCTTGCCTCGCTTCGGCTGAACACCGTTTCAAAAACGGATGCCCTAAGGCCGTCCGTCAGCCGTCCTTCTTCCGAACTTCGTCCATCGAATGTAAAATGAGTATCTGGCAGCCACGTACCTGCCACTGTGTGTCTCAACACCGGCGGACCTAGAAATACAGAAGTGCTGGTAGCCAAATTTTGCCTGTTTAACGGTTGAAGAATGGCTGCCAGAACCTGGATGCTGGCCTAACATTCCAGAAAGCGGCCATAGACGGGCCGCTCGTGGGACAGACTTTCTGTGCTGCCTGGGGGGGCACAGCCGTTGGCATGTAGATTTTTCAATGCGCACCCATCGTTAACCAGCGTACAACACCGTACATCAGCAACTTGCTGCAGTTCGTCGTCAATGGAGTAGCATTTCGGATAAGCGCAAATTCCTATGCCTGAATATGTTGACGTAATAGGAAAAAATGTTTGAGGGTGCTCACGCTCCACCTTATGGTGTGTAACTCTATAGCCTTATTCTGATCGGCGATAACGAAGAATATGCATTGCGTTGACAAGGATATACCCCCGAGGGCGCCGTGCAGCATTGGCAAAAGTCGAGGATGTCAGTTTTGTTGTCACGTCACGGTGGCACCGAAAGCGGCCCTTTCAAACTCAAATGCATCCCACGCTGCCTACCGTACCACACTGCCTTGGTGCACGCGAAAAGTATACTAAATTACGGTTTCCTGCATGGCACTGCGTAGCAAGCAAGCTGCAGCCTGCAGCGCGCGCACCCCACTAGGGGCGCGGACAAACGCACGTGACGAGGGTGGCGTCGAAGGCACGAAATGCACCTTGCAACATCTCGTGATGCTGATGATGATTATCATTATCACCAATAGCAGCATAATTTCTATTATCATATTCTAGGCTTTCCCGTTGTATCGGAGGTCGGTTGTCCACAAGTAATCGACTCACCAGGTTTGTTCAAGTTATTTGTTCTACCCCTAATAAATTTTATTGACGTGGTGTTTCGTGCTTCCCTCAATTCCTTTCAGGGGTCCTACTTTCCTTTCGTGTGACTGACGCACCTTTAGCTTCCCCTCTAAATTTTCCGTCCGCTTTACCCCAACCCGGCGTTCTAAATTCTCATCTGTTTGACGAGTGTGGACTGATGAGCGAGTTGGTATTGATTTCTCCTCCAGTGTGGTAGCTTCCTACTGGCTCGCCACCTGTTGGGACAGCGCTAGATGAACTGAGATGTTGCAGTGGGCGCTGGCGCTACGGGATTTTTTTCTCGCGGTAAACGCCCAGGCAACGCCGGCTTTACTGTGGTAAGAGGCTTTGAGCGCTCCACAGTAAAACGTTATCGCTCGCCATAAACGCGTATCCCAACGATGGCCCGATATTAGGAATCACGATTATTAAACGTCACCTATGATGCAACCCTTACCATAGTTACTACTCCAGGCTTCATTATTCCATTCACTAGAAATAAATAACCGGTATTGTGTACCATTATTATTAGGCAGTTTTAGTATATCACTACCGTGTTTGCATTACCGTTTACCATGTTTGTGGGAGTAGACTGCACCGCGCGGGGGTTACCACGAACAGTAACTTACCGGCACAGGCTTCACCACCGCCAGCGCTTCAGTTAACACGGTAAACGGTAACGCAAACACGGTAACGATATGCTAAAACTGCCTATTATTCCCAATATTATTGTTTACACCGTGACGAGGTTTCCAGGAGGGATGAGTGCTAGGAAGAAAAACCAACGCCAGCTGCTTCAGGAACTCAAAATCGAGCTTATGATCGATGAATATTGCACAGAATTGGAAATATTGAGCACGTTCACACGCGAAAGCGATTGCCAGAACATAAGTGGCGGGGCTGTAATAATTTGTGGCCGATAAATATTTCGCGAAAGCAAAACGGTAACATTCTCGGAGGACCAATGACAGAGGCTCGAACGTGCGTCAGAACAAAAGAGAGCTGTATGCTTCAGCTGTCTTTTCTTACGTGCCAGCCATGGCTGTTCTAACTTCAGGAGGCGGGGTAACCCGGACGTTTATCCCACGTTACACCCCAGACATCACAGTGGGTTTTTAATGAAAACACTTTAGTATTTACAGTTTTCTACATCAGGTACAAGAGTCACTGTCATAGCACGATTTTTCCAGCGAAAAACGGACAAGGACCTAGAGAGAAGTGGACGCGACACTCGCTAGAAGGAGTAGTACACAAAGAGGGAAGAAGCACATTGCCCATGCAGTTAGAAAATGTAACAGTTAAGGGTAAATGTAGGGCTAGTTGGTGTTGACTTGGAACCATTTTACCAGCGAAAAACGGCCAGGAACCTAGAAAGGAGTAAACGGGACACCCGCTGCTTTTCACCAAGAGAAGAAGCAAACGAAACAAGGTTGATGGCTTCAGAATACCTTACATAGAAATCAAATCAGGCTACCTGGCATTCCGACATCCATTTTATTACACGCATTGATCGCACTGTTCGAGTCCAGTACTGAAAATACAACCATTCTCCGGAGGCCTATTTGTGGGACATCTGGTGTGTTATCAGAAGTTTGATGGCCCAAATGTCACCTGGGAAACGTTTTCTTACACTCTGTTTAGCCCGACTAGTTTTAAAAAAGACACTTCCACGAGAAAAGTAAACGGGTACCAAACTATTGTGCGTGGTTTCACTTTGGGCTTTTCTTTCTGCGCGCTCGTTTGTGCATAATTGAAGAAAACGCATAGTGACGGAAATAGCAGCAAAATTTGTGGCAGTTACTTACAGCTCTGAAGACTCTATTCAGAGAAAATGACAATGAAAAATGAGAAGGGAAAGAGAAGAATCTTGCAGGTTATCTTCCACGAAAGTCAAATACTTACTCAACGAACATTTGCCGCTCGAACTTTCGGGCGACGTCGCTGTAGATGAAAAACAAACGGCAAGCTTTATTGGAGGTGGGAACTCAGGTTGCTGTGTTAAAGACGATAGTGTATCCGGGCTACTTAAACTTCAGCATTGTGTTCTCTGTCTGTCCACGCATTCGTCTTCTGTCTTCTGTGCTTTGAAGTTCAGGGTCCTAACTACAGCAGTAGTGATAAGACCGACAAGTTTTACAGACGAGAGAGAAAAAGCGCAAGAGCTGAGTGGGGAGAGGAGAGAGTCAGTTTCGTTGCAGGGGGCAGACGGCTATTTTCTGTCGACAACATTTGCAGGGAAGTTAACAGATACGAGGCCATTATTCATGGATCACGAGGCCAGTATTCATGAATCACGGCCCGTGCATAACTTGCACGGGCTAACATGCATTCACCCTTGAGCGTATATAGTGGTGGCAGTGATGGCGTGCGGCAAAGACGTCCGGTTTGAAAGAGCTTAGGCATTTTTTTGGCGCGTGAAATCGCAACGCACCGACACTTTCACTCAGGCCTAACTCTGCCGTTTAACGGCTGGTGGGATGGGTCATTCCATGGAGATGATTGGGATTTAATAAAACAACAAGAAATAGAAACCTAAGAAAATATATGAGCAGTCATTTCTCCCGGCGGTGCCTTTACACAGTCCCTAGAACAACATAACGGCTTGGTGGAAAGCATGTGGTAAATCGTCACTACTTCATCGGTTTTCCTTAATATCTGGCCTTGTTGCTTACTGTTGTCTTTGAAATGGGACAACTTTATCGGTAAACAGCGGTATTAATAAAACCGGAATTATATGACTTTGATAGTCGTTTTTGTGTTAACATTGCTTTTCCGTACTTCGCTAATAATTTAACTCGTCCAACGATTTCCTCAACTGCTTCTCAAAGTGATCTAGTCTAAGTGGATTGCAATTGATGCGTCCGAATAAGAACTGCAACCTGACCGGTATTTCCTTCGGCTCGACGGCCTACTATGCTGGCAGCGCCGTGCTATGCAAAGTACCGCTGGCTCCTTTGTGCTGTGTTCACCGTAGAGGATTGGACTTACGAAACGTTTTTGGGCGGAAGCCTTAAATTGCTCTTTTAGCGCGAAAGGTGCCGTCCTACACGTCTTCAAATTCTGTGGAGCTTTTTCATTCCCCGAGGAGTTGCCCCACGCTGGCTTGAGCGAAAAACCTGGCGTCCGGCATGGGCGTCTCTAAATATCACTAACTGAAAAACGGCTTATCACCGATCTTCCACGGCGCGAGTTTATATCTCCCTAATTAGTTAGCGTCGTTTCTCACGTGCTTTCTGTTTCGCGCAATTCAAGTGACCGCTAGTACATTCCCTCTTCAGCACTGCTTCTACGCTTAACTATATCGTTTCACCTAACCTGCACCATCGTCGAAATGCAAATAATTAAAACGCATGGTGCCGTTGCATTCGTCGCCAACTCGAATGTGTGAAACACGTGGTAGCAATTTGGAGCTTCGGGTAGATATAAAGCGTAATAGCGTCCTGGTGTCCTGCTTTTTCACATGGCGAATTGGCAAGTTTGATCTGGCAATATTTTAAACGTGGCTGGGAATAATATCAGCCACTTCGGTTGTTTACCTGCAACCAAGTTTGTGCACATGGCTGTGTTACGCTTAAACCGCAATAGCAACAACCTTTTGCAGGAAATTCCACCGAACAGCTGGGTATGACGGGAACCAAACATTGCTAGTTAGCGAACACTGCAGGCGCCGCGGCTTTATAATTCACCCTCAAGACGTTTCCCCCCGGGTGCCCGAAACAAGTTATTGCGCCCTTGCCCTAGAAGTCATCAGCAAGTGAGAGAAAGAGAGATGGTGATTTGGGTGAAAAGGAAAGGAAATGCACTGAGGATATTATTGAGCCCATCTTGGGGCTGACCTGCATACAACCCAGTGCGGGGGGTAGGCGGAGGACGGGGATGAAAGATTATAGAAGAGAAAGGGGGTGATAAAAGAGATAGGTAAGCTAGAAAAAGAAAAGCGTGGAGCCTGCATGCCGCCGGACTCAACAAGCGCCTGTACACGGCAGTCTGCTGTCATCGGCAAGTGCACCCCCCTCAAGAACAGTCGCCATTCATGGCCACCGTCGTTCCTGTGCGTGTTAGAGCGTACGATTATTACCCAACTTGCCTTCTTTATCCTCGCACAAAACGTGAAGTACATCAATGGGAGGCGTTCAATAACGCCTGCTTTCCGGGCTGTTTGCTTACCCATGGTTGGAATCGCCGAGAATTGCGCACGATAATGAAGCTGACCACAATCGAGAGCAATGGCACCCCGAAGAAGACGAAACCTATGCTCGTGTCGTTCAGAAAAGAAAACGTGGAAGCGTGCAAGGTTAGGGGAATGGTCACGCCGAACAATAATCCCCTTTAGCGTCTGCTTAAGTAAACCTTTGTAACCCTCACGCCGTATGCAAAAAAATTCGGATGTTTATTGTAGCTATGCGTAGAATTGACGGGCTCCACGCTCACAGTTCAAGAGCGGTCGTCATATGCACGCGTTAGTTGTTGTTAGGCCTGTGCGAGTATCGGCAAGTCTGAGAAGAATGGCGATACGTGGTAACCGTGACTACCATGCTTGTAGGTAGATATACATTCCCTATGTGCCGTTCAGGCTCTCGCGCTCCAGTGTGCCTTTTAAGACAGTGCAATTTCTTCATGGTAATGTAAAAAAAGCAAGGAGGCATGGGAGGCTGGGAGAGTTCAATCACCATGTCGCTTTATATTCTTTTTTGCGCGATTTCTTGTTTCTACTAGTCTTATGGCCATGAGCTTTGTGAACGTTTTATGACCATTATCCTGATATTTTTCAATCCCTTGAGAGAACGTGTGACTAAAACGCCGTCTGCAATATGTACTGTCTATTCTGTAGACCAGACCGCTGAATAATGTTCAGCTTTCTGTTGTGGTCCACACCAAATGGTTATGTCTGCTTTCAGGGTCTGCTAAAAGACTTCCGTTCATCGTCTTTTGTTGCGCAGTGGTATAGAGTCGTGGGTTTTGGCGCTAACGCCCGGGGTTCGACTCCCTGCAGTTTTGTCGTTTCCTTTCATTGCAAGCAGCCTTTTTCCTTTACCTGTTCTCTTCACATAATTCTAACCATTAGACAAGTAAATAGGCGCGAATTGGAATCTTTTACGTTGCTTTAGACAGATACGGATCAATTATACCATCGTACGGTTCACAGAATAAAACTGAACCCTGTGGTCTCGTCCACAAAATAGCGTTGCATATTATCCTGTGTTTATGATCATCATCATCCCCAGGTCCGTAGAAAAGCACTGCCTCTGAACTATATTCCAGACGTTCACGCCACCTCGCAGACAACTCCATATTCGGTACAAAGTAATTTGCGATGTAAATTTCGCAATCATTCGCAAACTTAAAGGAGTTTGACAACACACAACCTGCTGGCCGCTCCTTTTGATCCGTTTATTTTCAAATAGGAGTACGAAAAATCTAGAGCGCCAATCTCTCCTTATACAGAGCTTGTTTGTAGTCTGTCACTGCTTGGCTGTGCTTTTTTCTAAATTGTGTAATAACGATTACTAGCATTTTTTCATACCTTGCAGCACAGGTGTCAGCACAGAGGGCAAATTATAATCCTTTTTAGAGCCAGGGGAATAGAGAAGAAAATACTCTTTCAGGAACCGTCAGTAAAGCCAGACTAACATCCCAACTGTTTACGCAAAATGGGAAGGTTGCATTAGGAAGGGCGTCAGGGGTGCTGGGGATGAGCCTCCGAGCGGCGCCAAGTGAATCGATGACACCGGAATGAAACCTTCGGGCGTTAGACATATACAGCTTTACAGTAAAATAACATTTACCCTCCACAACTAGTGAGGGTGGTGTTCTAATTGCTGTTGCATTCCAAACTCAAGAGTTCACATTTGCCAGACAGCCAACCCATACGAGAAAACTTTGCAGCCATAAACAGTACACTACGAAACATCACAGCAGCATCCTTGTCGCAGCTCGTTTCCGCACATAGTACACTCATGCAGTAAGAGCACGAAAGTTACAATGGTAACAAACACCCACCAATTGCTGGGATAAAAGAGAGTAAAACTAAGCACCTTTTTCGCTTTCACGCTAACGCACACTCAGCGAATATAACCAGGCCCGTGGGTGGTGCTGCACGCACGTCCGAGATAGCCATCGAAAGAGTAGCCGATGATCGTTGATCGTCCCGGTATGCAGGGCATGTCAGGCCAAAGCGCAACAGATTGAGCACAGGCAGCGGTTCGCAGCTGACTGTACTCTTCAAGCGCGCGTTTCATTTGATCGAGAGCATCGGATCTTGCTGTGTTCGAGTCACGCTATAAGCTCACACGGAATGGTGCTCTTCGTGTATCATTGCTGCTCATCTCTCGACAAACAGTTAGACATTTAAGTTTAGCCTTCGGCCCCTTGTCGCCAAGACCAAGGCAACTGCCTTTGCTCTTGGCTCGTCCACACAACACCACTACATCACGGAAGCGATCGAGTCCGGTTCGATGGTGCGTTCGCCAATGTAACAACTGGGGCCAGAGGTGCAGGATCCAATTTAACGGCCGTCGAGGCTTCTCAGACTTCGCAAAATCACGGAAGTGAAAGGTTCCGGTGATGAGCCCCGGGACCTTTCTGAGTTTATTAGGTGTGGAAAATAAAAAGTAATGTTTTGGGGGAAAACTTCGCAGGCCGCAGCCATGTAACCCCGAGCAGCAGCACTCAGATATCTCAGATATCACTCAGACACCAAAGGTACATTGTGCGTTTTCTGTCCTTTGAACTTTCGAAATCTATTCCATACTTTCCGCGCATCTGTATACAAATTTATTGAAGTTAAAAAAGACCGCCAGCTATCTCTTTTGGCCTGCGGCGAGTGCGCCTACCAGGTGCCTTTGATCGCTTGAAGGCTGTTAAGTTTTTCAGCCGTTGGATTTCTGCGTAAGACACCCCACGCCTTATTTGGGCCTTTTCGCGCAAGTCTGCATTCCTCATTCCACCAAGGCCTCCGAAGATTACGAGTACCGCTCGAGCTCTGCGGAATGGCGCTTTCGGCGGACTCAAGAATATGCGATGTGAAGAAGCTACAAGATTCATCAATGCCTAAATAGCTGATGGTAGTGTAGGGGAGTTTTGATTTTTTCCTAAACTTACCTCACTTGGCATCACATTCTCTGAATTTTTTATGTGAAATTGAACTGTGGGGGCCAGATTCTCGACATCTTAGGGTGACTGGGAAGTGTTCACTTCCGTAGGGGTTAGTGTCCACTCCCCATTTAACAAGCGGAAAAAGAATAGAAGAGCCTATAGCCAGATCGATGTGCGAGTATGTGTGGTGTGTTGTACTCTAATATGTGGGCTGTTTTTATTGAATAGGCAGGCTCTGGATGATAAAACAAACTTTTCCAGCAAGTGACTTCGGGCATCCGTGCGTTCTGACCCCCAGAGTTCACAGTGAGCATTAAGGTCGCCTACTAGTAGAAGAGGTTCCGGAAGCTCGCCGATGAGGGATTCGAATTCTGATCTTCACAGGTGGTAGTCAGGAGAAATGTATAAGCAGCAGACTGTAACTAACGCATTAAAAATTATTGACCGGACAGACACTGCCTCGAGGGGAGTAAGTAGCTGAAGAGATTGGCAGGGAACAGATTTTTGCACGACAATTGCTACACCACCAGACGAGTGAGTTCAGCTGTCTCTGTTTTTCCTGAATACGGCGTATTGAGTTGGAAGTTGGTATGTGTGAGTTTTAAATGTGTTTCTTGTAGGCACATGGTATTTGGATGGTGTTTGTTCAGAATTTCATAGGCGTCATTGAGGTTTCTCATTAGGTCCCTACAGTGCCATTGGACAATGTTGTGAACTGCCATAAAAGTCCACAAAAAAAATTGATGCTGCTAGTAGAGTAGTTTTATTATTCAAGGGGTATTTTATGTGCGGAATATGTGTTCTGTGTAGGAGCTGTTACTCTGGGCAGTAACTTTTTTTGGGCGCTGAACAGAGTGCCGTCTCTCCTTGGACGTCTGTGATGCCGGTGAGGATAGCGTTACATCCATTTCATCATC
The DNA here is from genome assembly GCA_013339765.2 of Haemaphysalis longicornis. NCBI lineage: Eukaryota > Metazoa > Arthropoda > Arachnida > Ixodida > Ixodidae > Haemaphysalis > Haemaphysalis longicornis. The sequence goes on from CM023451.1 coordinate 92,834,563, forward strand.
TGATGCCGTTGGAGTTGCCATTGGGTCACGTTCCTTTGGACGGGCGGCCCGAGGGACGCTTGGTGGCCTTGGCCCATGTGCAGGCCACTGCGGGGCGGATGACGAAGCGGCAGCCCTTGCTCCCGTGTCAGAGTTCGCAGTACCCCCAGAGCCACAGAGGGGCATTGGAACAGGCACAGGAGAGGCGACACCACCTCTGAGCGTGTTTGTCGCCACTGTGACTGCGGAGTCCGCAGGCACTGTGGCGGCGTTGGCTGCCGTGGGCAGCACGGGGGGGGGGGGCGTGGCGGGACCAAGTTAGCGGTGCTGTACTGGATTCCCACCAAAACCTGACGCAGCCCCACCCCCCGGCGAGCAGCGTCGGCGTAGCTCCTGAAGGAAGCATCGCGTGTCTTTTGCGAGCCTCTGGGTATGAGATGTTTTAGGTTACTTTGAGATTTATTATTTCCTTCTCCTCTTTGAACTTCTCACACGACCGAGAGTAAGCGGCGTGAGGCCCATCACAGTTACAACATTTGAACTGTGCTGTGCGGCAATCGTCCGACTTGTGATCGTGCTCTGAGCATTTTGCACATCTTTCTTGGCCTCGACAGTTGTAATACCATGCCCGTACCGTTGACACTTAAAGCAGCGTCGCTGATTTGGGATGTATGGTCTCGTCTGGCAGTGGAGGAAACCTGCTTTTACGGACTCTGGCAGGGTGCTACGGTCAAACGTCAGGATTATATGTTTGGTTCTTATCTCTTTTCCATCGCGCCTCATTGTGATACGTCTGACTGCCGTAACACCTTGCTCACGCAAGCCTTCGAGGATATCAGCATCACATTCATTAGGAAGTTCAACTGACGAGATAACTCCTTGACCGCTATTGAGAGTACGGTGGGGTGTCACATTGATCAGTAAATCTCCAATGCTTGTTTGCTTTAGTAAGTTAGAAAACTGTTCCTTACTCTTGACTTCAATCAGCATGTCACCACAGGTTAGCTTTTTTGCCTCGTATTTTTTTCCAACAACACTTTCGATAAAGTTTGCGCTCAGGAACACGGTCTCGGTGGTGATTGGTGTTTCTTTGTCAACTGAATGCATGACCAAAAATTGTGAGAAGTTCTCCGGGTTTCCGAACACAAGGTTTGAAACTGGCTTGAAGATGGCTTCGGTGCGGGTCCTCTTCGGGGCCCGATAAGGTTTCGAAAAGGCTTTAGAAAATACCATGCGAAATAGTATAGAGCAGGAAACAGGGTGTCATTTGTCAGGGCACCCCCTGAGAGGGGGACGCATCAAACCCCCGAAAAACAGGAAAGAAAAGAACAAATAAACGGCCCGTTGAAGTGCGCGCCCGGAGCGCGCCAATCAGCAAGCGCCAGCGCCGACGCACCGAGGAATCATGGGCAAAGGTGGCAGCGCAGTGGTCGGCTAATCAGGGAAGGCCGCGCATGGGGCAAGTTGCGTATTGACCATATAAGGACAGGGAAGAAACAAGAAGCCAATGGGAGTGCGCCACGAGAGAGCCCAGAGGGTATAAAAGCGGGGCGACGTTGGCAGTTGGCAGTTGGCAGCCCCGAGTCAGGTAGCTGAAACTCAGTGCCGCGAGGAAAACGGCACACTTTTGCCAAAGCATCCGAAGCGAACGAGGGGAAAGAGCTTGATGCTTAGGAAGGTTAGAGTGCGGTAGCGTAGCCGTGCTGACAGAGGCAGGCTGAGTAGAAAAGCGACCGAGCTAATAGCCAGAGCTAGAAGGATGAGCAGACGATGGGCCAAGACGAGAGAGGCTAGCAGGAATTCCCAGTGTAAGCACGAGAACAAGGGTAGCTCACGACATGGATGCGACACGCTAAGCAGTCTGCAAGCTAGTAGTCTGCAAAGAGCAGCGTGCAAGCGCAGAGTGACGGGTGAAATTGTAAGGCGGCCGGTGCTAGCGAAACCATCGAGCCAGGATATGGGCTACCGGCACGCAAGTAGTGTGACCAAGGTCAGTTGTCATAACCGAGCTGATTGTGGTGCGAAAGGTGCTGAATGGAAGAGGCGGAAGAAGGTTAAGATGAAGCCATAGGTCAACGAACCTAATGGAAACCACGGAGTTGACTCTGAAAGGAATAGGACCCATTTCGGTGACGAATGATTGTGTGTTGTGGTAGTGCATACATGTTGTAGTATAGTGGAAGCGCAAGGTTGGTGTAAACGTGGATCAGAGAGATATGAAGGAGTGAGTGACGAAGTTCGTATTGAGAAATAGGGATGTCGAATATTAGATTATTGATGTGTTTGATTTGGTGATGTGATCGAACAGATTGTATGAGTAGAGTGGTGTAAGTACACGACGTGTAGATATAAAAGAAGTCATTGCAAAGTGCAGATTGAGGAGTTGGAGGAGGGAAAAACGTTAGTTTGTGCCGCTTGATAGAGTGTTGTTCAATAAGAATACACTGAAGTGCTTGATTGCTGTGATGTACTAGAGGAGTGTGTTTGAGAAGATTGGTGTTTAAGAAAGTGATGTGTTGGTGATAAAACGGGAACGTTGTGTGAACCAAGGGTGTGTGCTCCGTAAATGAGTGAACTACAGACAAGGGTGAAAAAATTGAAGTGTGAAGTGAAAGGTGCGTAGAAAGAAGTTAGCAGTGGCAGTGAACAGTGGACTCATGAGAAGTGACCAAGGGTTGTGGAAGAAGAGGATATCGGCGGACAAGATGAAGCAGTTTTTTGAGAAAAAACTCTTAAAGCGGGGGCTAATTGTCATGTGTCAGGGCACCCCGTGAGAGGGAGACGCATAAAACCCCAGAAAAACAGAAAAGAAATAAACAAAGGAACGGCCAGTTGAAGTGCGCGACAGGAGCGCGCCAATCAGCAAGCGCCAGCGCCGACGCACCGAGGAATCATGGGCAAAGGTGGCAGCGCACTGGTCGGCCAATCAGGGAAGGCCGTGCATGGGACAAGTTGCGTATTGACCATATAAGGACAGGGAAGAATCAAGAAGCCAAAGGGAGTGCGCCACGACAGAGCCGAGAGGGTGTAAAAGGGGGGCGCACAAAGAGAAGGGAGAGGCAAGACACCGGGAGGCAAAAAACATGAAACCAGGAGGCGGTAGGAGCCCGTGCGCTTCAACGAACGAGCCAGGGGGACACGGCCAAGCCATCGACCGAGCCATCCGAGCGTGGGCGGGAGCGGGCCGACTTCACAACGGCACCGCCATCCTAGGTGCACCACGAACCTGCGTCTTCGTGGCCCCAGCGGCATCAGTCGGGCACCAGCAGCCAGCGTCCACGCTCCGTCGAGGTTCGTCTCGACGGCCCCGAAAGGCTACGTTCGGGCCGAGCCTACCTGGGACCTCCAGCGGCAGCGGCTACCGGGGGCTAGCCACCGGGGAAGCACGCCGCCGAAGGGATGACCGCGCGCGTCGAACGACGGCATCAAGGACCTCCAGCGAGAGAGGCTATCAGGGTGTAGCCACAGAGGAAAGAAGTGAGGACGCCGGAGCCCACGCCGTTCAAGCAGTTACCGCGCGCATTGAATGCCGGCACCGAAGCGAGAAGAAGACGCCTACCACTGAGTCGCGGCCACGCAACGGGTGCGACACGTCAGCGCCGACGACAGCGGGGTAGGCCAGTCCGTTATAGGGACATATTTGTAGAACACAACTCAAGAGTTGTGGTACAAGAGGAATTAGTGAGAACTTGCTTAAGGAGTGTATTTAGAGTGTACTTAATGTAGGACGTTATTGTAGAGACTTTTGAGTTTTGATTTGAATTGTATATTGAGCTGTTAAGTTAGGGGTTTGTATGTGAGTTGTATTTTGGGATTATATAGCTTTGAGTGTTTATCGTTTGTGTGTAGTTTAAATATTGAGTGCTTTGCCTGAGGGTTTTTTGTGTGTGCATTAGATGTATGTTGTTAAACACGTCAACGGCTTCCCTGTGTCCATTTCTCTGAGCTGGTAAAGCCCACCCCACCATCGGTTCACGTGACACAGGGGTGCTTTCTTCTGTAGCCTTACCGTCATAACTAGAGAGGTCCCGGAGCTCCCCGCCCGCTAAACGGACAGGGAGCCCATCGGCCGGAGCTTGACCAAGGCTCCGACGGCCACCGTTAGAGGCTTCTATCCTTCCGCCTTTTGACTCATTGCCACGGTTGGTCACAGCGTAAGTGTGGGGGCTCGGGGTCCGCGGTGTTGCCAGTACCGTCACCAAGATTGCTCAAGGTGCCCCGTACGGGGCCTATGTAAATTTTGTGGGCGGGTATCTTGACATCACAGCCATTTGTAATCAGCCATGAGCTTTTGGTGGCTGCTGTCATCGCCATGCCCTTACAAGAGTCGGTGTGTGAGAATGTTGTTCGGCCTAAACTTGGCTTTATCGCCCAGCGACCTTAGAGTTGATCTGAACGATGAGCCAACCAACATCAAACACCTTGCACGTCGAGCTTCGGGGACATTTTATCTTAGTCCTGCCTAGGGTGGTTGTCTCCTAATATGCACCTGCTCACTCTCGGCTCGCAGAATTCTATGTTGTCCACTATCACTAACCCTGCGATCACTTCATGCAGATCTGCATATATAGTTGTCAACAAAGTTACTGCTGCAAAAAAAAAATGAAAGCGTAGGGGTTCAGCAGTGGTTAAATAACATGCCCGTCACTGCTCGTCTGTGTTCAATTGCCGCTATAAGTTGCCAAACACGGTACAATCAGGCCTTTTATTTGATTCAGTGATAGGCTTTCTAACTGGGGTAATTTCAGTAATATAGCAAGGTACAGTAGCTTGAAATCAAATTTCTATTGGTGAAATGCCCTATATAATTCGCTTCACTGCACAATGACAAGTAGGGGTCAAGTGTATACAGTCAAACCCGGTTATAGCAAAATGTATAATGACCCGCGATTTGTTCGATATATCCAATAATTCGATATAGCCGAACCCGTCTACAACGAATATTTTGTTAGGAGTTCGCAATACGCGCAACCTCCCCCCCCCTTCGCCATCCCCACATAACAAAATGAATGCATAATGTATGCCAATAGCTTACAGAAAACAATAAATTTATTGCATGCAATAACGCTACTTTCCGCCTTAACTGCTTACTTCGTAAAAAAGGGGTGATTTGTGTTTTCACTTGCGTTTTGGCCACATTCAATACACGAGACATCGCTTCACTAGTTCAAGTCCATGTCCTTCAATCATCATCATCATCACCACCACCAGCCTATCGACGCCCACTGCAGGGCAAAGTCCTCTCCCATTAATCTCCAATGATCCCGTCCGTCAACATCGATGCAATATTGGCGGAAAACATCGGTTGGCAAAAGCGCTTCTTAAAGCGTCGGACAGCTTTACGTTGTGACATCCTAAGTCACTTCAGTGCTTTTAGCAGCACCAGCTGCCACGACGTTGGTGGTGGTTTGTGCACTCGAGGGGCTCGCAGTGACAGCAACATCACCTTGTCATCAACACTCAACAAACCATCTGAGGTCGCTCCTTTCGGCACAGCGTGTGAAACGTTAGCGAACTCTTCACGCAGTTCCCCGATGATGTCCCCTCTTGGTCCGGACTCGCTGGCTGGATGGGCTCCGTCGTGAATCCTGTGCGTCGGAAACAGTTACGGTAGGAGTCAGGCGTCACGTCGGTCTTTGCGAGGCTCAACATCTCAATCATGGCGAATCAGCGCCTCAGTCGCCGCTCCGAGACAACGCATTTCGGTGGCAATTGTAGGCGCTCCGAGTTCGGTATATCACATGTGACCTCCGTTTTAAGGAATATGCTTCGCATGCATTTTCGTAACATACTTGCTTTTGTTCAATATATAGCGTAATTCGCTATATCCGGGTTCGTTATAGTCGGTTTCGACTGTATCTCCTTTAGGTTTACGACACCGCCATGAATATCAAAGCACTGCAAGAACGCAAGCACCCTTTAGGTTAGACCACAACAATGGGAACGCAGGTGCCGAGGAGGCACTTTCGGTGTTTCCAGTGGAGTGGCGCTCCACTTCACCAGCCTCAAACGACAATAATCATCGCAGAGTGCATGACGTCGTTCTCATTCTCTGCCTGTGGAAACCAGCAAGCGCGGGTCATACTGGGACAAACCGCTGTGACAATGACATTGTTAGAGGCCTCAGGGTTGTAGCCTTAACGGTTATGGGCGTCCTGACGGATACATAAGAAGATGCAAAGCGAAATTGTTCCGATGTTTCGCGCTAGTTGTGCTGAACATGCAAGTATATAGGCAAACGACACAGTGCCACGTTCGCCGCGGGGATATCATTTTCGTTTGAGCGGTGTATGAGGTGAACTTTCTTTTTTTTCTCTCCATATTCCATATTCCCAGCAGTGAACGTATTCCCGGGACTCATTATTTCGTCACTAAATTGGCGCATGACGGCCACGATTTCAGGCATCTGGCAGCACCCAGCAAAACGATTGATGATGATAGAGACCATGGGAAAAGGAGGACGACCAGCCAGGCCCTGCGAGCGTGCATTGAGAGGGGGATGTTAAGCGATCCTCAAGCGGGCAGCGGATTGGTTGGGGTGGAGCTGCTCGCGAAGACTAAAAGGACGTCTAGTCCACTATACATGAATGAATAGGTCAAATTGGCGCTCGCTGACTTTTCTATGCCCAACGCGTCCCTCGTGCGCTTTTCTATATATTCAAACCATTGCTCGTACGCGTTAGAACAGTGTGACCCCAAAAGCAGGGCTGAACAAGTGGCGGAAAATTGGGTGCAATAAAAATCACGGCCACGAAATACCAGCAACGGCGGAAAACAAAGAGCGACAGGCAGTCATTGCTGCTGCTAAAGAAATCAACAAGGACCATTGAGGCGGTTAGGACCTAAGTGTTGGTTACCGCGGTGTGCAAGGGGCGTAGGAGAAAGGGCGACCGCATCGTACCAAGCCTAATCTTCTCGAGGAAGAGCAAACAGTGCCCACCTATTTGGATAAATGCACTAAAAGATTCTCTTCTTTTTTCACAGGCGTGACTGTGTCCAGGACAATTTTCAAAATACCACATCATCCCTGAAGAGATCCTAAGCGTACTATTATTGGCTGGCCCATCACACCCTTTTCCCCGACGGTCGCAACGCGGCTCTCAATTACATGACAAGATCCGCTTGGTTCGATTGTTAAGGGGACACTGAAGTAAATTTGTCAACCTCCTGTTTTTGCACGCACTGCGTAGACTGGCTCAAATAAACACACTTTTCATTGTTTATCCAGGCGATAGGGCGGTATTTATCTTAGATGCTAAGGCCCGAAAGAAGAAAACTACCATGCGCGGTCTGTGGCGGCAGCAATAATTAAAGCAGTGACGTCAATACGAGGTGATACGTTATTGAACGATGTCCAAGATTACGATTTAAACCAGTATCGCTTTCGGTTCTGTGAAACAACGTGCTTGGTATCAGACGTTATCGTTGGCTGCAAATTATCAATATCTCGCGTATCAGCAAAGTTGCCGGCTTTAAAATGCATCAGATTAGCCTACCAGCATGGTTTGGAATCGTAGCAATCACTAGCAGAGGCGTACGCAGTGGATAAACGTCATTCGCGTCACCGGAGATGCTCAAATGCGATGCATCCCCCTCGCTTTGGAGATTGCCTGACTCGAGCCAGTATCCTAAGAGGCGTATTCGCACCAGTCCAAGGGTCGGCTGGTTCATACCTGGTTCAGGACTGTGTTTGCACGCTCTCGGTGCTTATGTCCACACCACGGGAACGAGAACTCGCCAGCGCGCCAATTCACTCCGCACGCGTTGTGCGAACTCGCTGGTGAAACAATAAAGGTTACAGGAGAAAATGGGGAATTCATTATAGAAAACAGTGCCCAAACACAAATGAATCGACTTTAACAAAGCATACCTATCGGGAATTTTAACTTCGGACTTGCAAAACAATGCAACTAGTGAGCCAGACCACTCGGTCATAAGCCAGCGTTGCTAGCGGCAAAAATATACAATATATAATATGTTCCCAATGTACACTTTATTTTGTTTTGGCACTTCGAGGCCTTTAGATGCCTATTTCTCGCATAGCGCTCTTGCAGTAAGTGTCCCCCAAATTTCCGCAAATTATATCGTCTCTAACGACTACATTCATTCAGCGGAAAACCGTTCGTAGAATTTTGGTTGTGGTGCTCACGCTGAGCTAATTTACCCGGCCCAAATAGTGCTTCCCGCACCTTGGTTTCACGGTGTGAAATAAAAGATTTTCGTCATTTTATTTCCTATTACTTATATTACTTTGCTGACTCTTCTCCCGCCCTCAATTGGCCTTAGATTTTTCTACTAGCGTAGGAGTCAGCGAAGCACCGCATGTGCTCTTGTGTGGAACTACACGGACTTAGAGCTTGATACACTCCACTTACTAACAAACTAGAGGAACATTCTTCGTGACACCAACATGTCGTGGCTTAGCTTGAAGTGAATGAAAGAATTGCGACAACCCGACGTCGGCCGGCCGCGAAAATGCCTGGCCGACTGATTCTGTCGGAGTGTCGGTGAGCCTTGCAGTAGCGCAGCTAAGCCAAGCCGAGCCATCGTGTTTTTACATCATACGAAACATCACACAAAATCGTGAAGGAGGATGCAAAAAAGGGGACAGCATTTTCGACTCCGTTTTTACTAAATAAAGTCATGCCAACGCAGCCAGAGGGGACAAAACATGGCACAGGAACTCCAGACTACAATTTGCGCTAGTAATCTCGCAACGTTTCAAAAATACTTCGGTGTCCCTTTAACGTGTAGAGTTTTTTTGTCGAGTACCTCCCCCCTCCGCCCCCAGTCAGGAGCGTGTAACGTCACCCATTTCCACAAAAATGCAGATTTGGTAAATATAACACATTTAATCATTTATAAGAGCTTCAGTTGAGATAATTTGTGGGACAAACGTTTGACAAATGAAGAAATAAGATTTTTAAAAAGTGAAATGTTGAGAAAAATTATCTGGCAAAATAAAAAAATGTGGGCTGCTCGATTCCCGCACCATCAGGTCGCCACGACGGAAAGCTTTCCTAAGAGCACTCTTTGTATGTGCAATGGTGCTACTTTTATACCTTGCTACCCCTGCATGAGAGCTTTGAGGTAGGTTTCAGAGGCCTTCAGTTTGAGCTTAACTGACTAAACGCCAATTTTGCCGATCTACGAGTTACCAATCGGGTCCTAACCACCGATAACCTCGACAGGATAAGCTGGGCAAGGCCCTCCTACCACAAACCATCGTTTTCCCGGATATAACTGCCATCCCGGTTTTTCAATTACTCACAACAAATATTCCCGCTTTCAATGCAGAGAGCTGGCTAATAAGAAACACCTTAAGGTGACTCACCTGATCATATTCCTATGGAACTTACTACTTCATGACCCGCGGGCTTAAAGGATATAGTGCACCAGTAAGAAAAACTTTCCAAATATAAAAAATGTGCTCAACGACCCACTTGGCTTCTTTTAAAATAAACAAACACATTTTAATTTATCTTGTTCTCATTAGATGGCGCTAGTGGTCTACCAAGCGTGAGTTCTATTTTCAATTTCAGTAAAGATCAGCTACATTTCTAAAACATGCAAACTAGGCCGTTGTGCACATATTTTGTATTTGCAATTGTTTTCATATATGTGCACGATGGTATTAATCCCGCGGGTTGTGAAGTCGAAAGTCCCATAGGAATGTAAAGAGATACTAAAGTGATTTCTCAACATTGTGGGATTATTCACGCAAATTCTAGCTTGGAGTCTGTAGGCCATGTTCTATCTCTTAGTTGAAATTAAGCCATGGCACGTTTGTGCCATAGAGAATGTGCCTTTATTTTGTTGGTTTGTACATCGTATCAAGCTCTAAGTCCAAGTCGCGCCACAAAAGCGCAGATGCAACGCTTCGCGGACTGCTACGCTAGTAGGAAAACCTAAGGCCGATTGAATGCAGTAGAAGAGTCAGCGAAGTTAATGTACGTAGTAAGAAGTTACAATCAACCCTAAACTTGCTTCGTACAGCTTAAAGCAAGGGGTCGGGACGGGAAGCACTTTTGTGCTGGGTGAAGCAACACCAGCAGGACGACCACACATCTGCTAACGCTCTTGCGTCTAAGGACTGCAGTCGCTAAACATGAAATGTGGGAATTGGGGGTGGAGCTTACTGCACGACCGCTATAAACAAAATAGTCATCTAAGCTGTTTGAAACGCCTAAACTAATAAAACAGTGAACTCGCTATGCATTCAACTTCATATTTCCGCCGCTTACACAAACAGGTGGTCTTACACAAACGGGTGACCTTACACAAACAGGTGGTCTGGGCAATAGGCCAGTAACAAGTAGCAAAGCAGGGTTCTTTCCCTTCTTTTAGAAGAGGCACAATGATTGCCTCTTTCCATGCTCTTGGAAAGCAGCCTTTCTGCCATATTTTGTTAAAGACAGAGAATTGTGTAAAGTGTGTCATTGTGTAAGTGTCCGATCATCTGATAGCTGATTCTGTCAGCTCAGGGCCTGACTTACCAATGTGGACAATGCAGTAATAAGTTCAGGCATCGTAAATGAGGCATTGTATCCCTCATTTGAGCGTTGGTTCACACAAAAGTGCTGGCGCTCAGCTGCATTCTTGTGCTGTAAAATCGTTTGTGTGTAATGGTTGGAAATAAATAGGTGTTCAAAATGCTTGCAATGCTTCTGTTTGGTCTTTTATTGTGTTACCCACAATACTTACAAGGGGAGTACGGTTGCTTTTGTTGCCTTCAGTTTCTTTATTCTAGTCCATAGTTTGCAATAGTCTGTATAAGAGATTACAGACGATATAAACCTTGTTCAACTTTCGTTTTTTGCTGAGTGCCGTGTCCGCTTTCCTTTGGCTTTTGCCCGTTTAATCTTGAGCAGGTAGTCTGCCGTAGGATAGCGGCATAAGAGTACCCACGATTATGCTGTCAGGGACGTGCAGGCTGCCCTCGTGATTCCACCATGTTCTAGGTTTGGGGAGGGTTTAGAAGTGTGTTGGGTTTGGAAATTACGATAGCACGACGACTGGACAGCAGTGGCGTACTGCTTTATTCGAAGCATGGACTGGCGTCAGCACAAAGTACAAGTCTGGGCTTGCCCAAAAATTAGGCTGGGCAGTTTCCTTCAACACCAAGCTTCCTTTGAACCCTTTGATGACGCCAAACCCTTTTTCAAACACGCCACGGTACTTCTGTTTCAACGACAACTCCGTTGTGACCGTGTTTACGGACGTCATTTGTTTCCAGTTTAAGCGCACTTGCGACAACCAATCCCGGCCACGCACATTCGGCATAACAAGACCCTTGACGTGTCGCGCAATGATCAACGGCAAAGTGTGGTCCTTTCCTTCATAGGTTACACTAACCTGAACTCGTGCTATTACTGGTATCGAGCTTCCGTTGTAGGCTGTTAGCCATACGTTAGTCTTTTGACACTGCTTGTGCGGAAACATTTTTTTGAAACTCGCTTTCGCTCATTATTGAGACTGCCGCGCCTGTGTCAACTTGCATATCGACCTGTTTGCCATCAATCACTACGCTTACAAAATACGCCCCCAGCTTAGCGTTGTTTCCAGTTTGAACAGCACAGTCTCATCAGTGGCAGCACCTACGCTCGTTAGAGACCTAATGTTAGTTCTGCACTTTTCAGCCAAGTGTCCCCGTTTTCGAGCATTTATAGCACTTGCTAGCTAAATGCGGACACTTCTTTCCGCCATGTGCACTACCACACCTAGTACACGCAACACGAGTCCTTGGAGGCGGAAAGTTCTTTTTACCTGATGCTGCAGACTTTCTTTGCCAGCAGACGTCTTCCATGGCACTGGCGCTGCCTGCTGTGTCGTTGCTGCGCACTTCCTTGCTCTGTGCTAGCGCTGCTTCCATCCCCAACGCGGAGCTGTAGGCCTTTTCAAAGGTGAGGTCGTGGTCTTCTGTCGCGAGAAGCTTGCAGCGGATGGCGTCATTGTGTAGTCCCACGATGAAGCAGTCTCGAATCGCCTCTTCCAGAAACGTGCCGAAGTTGCACGTGGCTACCATCTTCTTGAGCTCCACGACGAAGTCACTGATGTCTTCACCTGGGCGTTGGTCTCGCCGATAGAACTTGTACCTTTCCACTACCACGGCGCGCTTCGGTGTGTAGTGCTTACGCAGAGTCTTCACAACATCTTCGAAGCTGACTTCTGCAGGAGTCTTCGGAAACAACAGGTTTTGAAGCGTTATAAACGCGGCCTCCCCAATGAGCGCCAAGAAGGCCTGCTGCTTCGTTGCTTTCTCTATCTTGTTTGCAGTTGCGAATGCTTCGAAGCGTTGAACGTAGACGTCGAAGTCACCTTTTTCCGGCGAAAATTCGGGAAGGTGGACAAAACCCCGCTGCTACTCGCCATGGTAGTTGGTTGTCCCGTTGTCCCTGCGTTGAATCCATCACTCCCTGCGTTGAATCCATCCCATCCTCGTGGCCACTGTTGGGTTTGGAAATGACGGGAGGACGACGACACGGCAGCAGTGGCTTACTGCTTTATTCGACGCATGGACTGGCGTCAGCACAAAGTACAAGTCAAGAAGAAGCACAGAAGATAGGGCTTCCGGCTTATGAAGCCGGCGAACACTACGTCAACGTCGCGTAGACAGTCGCTCAGATCTTATCAAGAGATAGCACCGGGCGCGCACTACGCCGAACACTGCAAGATGCCGACCTGACGGACGTAACAGAGTGGTTTCTGGAATGCTTTTTTGAGCACAGTCAAGAATATGGGCCGTAATACGTGAACTTGCTGCTTCAACATCTAAATGGCGTATTAGCGAAGGGGTTAGTCTGGAAAGTTCTTTGAATGTTTTTCAGTCAAAGTTCGAAGTGAGTCAGTGTCTTGGGAGTTATTGCTTATAGCTAGTAGTTTCATTGGAAATGGTCGCTGCCATTGGGGTTGTTAAATACTTTCCGCTCACAGGTGGGAAGTAAAATTGCGGAGCCAATTGCCAGGTTCATTGCAGAATATGTATTGTGGGCCATTCATTTTCGTGTTGCGTCGTGATGCGTCGTGGTCATGTTTGTTAGTAGAAGTGACGCCATAAGTTTTTCGCTGGGATGATTGTGTAGTTCTTTTCTGTCTTTGACTATTTCTCCTCTCGGGTATCCCAGATGCTCTGATATTCTCGGACTTGCCTTGCGGCTCAGCGGCCGTTGTTGTTCCGACGCATTTGCTGCCTCAATGAGTTCGTCGAGGGTGTTAGATACACCAATACCAAGTATATTGGCTGTCGACGTGTTTGAAGGAAGACCTAGCGCACATTTGATGCTTTTTCTAATTATGACGTGAAGCATACTTTTCTCTGAATTGGTGAGCTTCATGAAAGGGGCTAGGAAGAGTATCCTGCTAATGCAAAAGGCTTGAAAGAGGCTGAGTAGGTTATTCTCTTTCATGTCCCCATGCTTGGTGGATACGCGCTTTAACATGCAGAAAAGTGGCGCGACGGCATTGTCTAGTTTGCGGATGGTCTGAATATTTCTACAGGAGTTTTGACCGTTCAGTCCGAGGATTCTGGCCTTGTTCCTTGCGGGTATAGGCTTGCCGCCGTCATTCAGTATTATGTCATATTCATTTGTTCCCGCCCTCCTTTTGTTTTGGGGGACGAGGAAATGCGCGTCGGATATTTCGGATGAACAGTTCAGTCGTAGCGGCTCTAAGTAGCGTTTAATCTCAAGTATGGCATTCTGAAGAACGTTCTAGAACATAAAATCTCGGGCCATCTCGACTAACCGGAAACCTGGGGAGGAGCGAGACATGCAGTTTATAAGTGTATTCTTGGCGCCTTTGCGTTTTTGCCAATGGAGATGACTCCGTTGGGAGGTTCAAATACACGACATTGCTTCAAATACATTGCTTCAAAAACAAGAGACTTTTGCAACATACCTGTAAAAGTCTCTTCTCTTTGAAACAAGAAGCTTTCTAGCGCGAGGTGTAAACGAGTGTCCCAGGGTTTATAAGTACGCGTTGCAAAGGGCCCCAGCGTGACGCGTAAATGTCTGCCGTGGCGTTTTTTTAACACAAAAGTGTTAAAGTCCTCACCGCAAGACCTCACAGACGTAATATCCGTCCTGGAAATGACAACGGCCGAAAACGTTCGATTGACTCGGTGGCGCTACGATTCGAGCCCATGATCACTCTATCCGAAACGGGAGGTGTGAAACGATGTGCCAATCGGGTTATGAAATCAGGCCGTGAAGCTGTATGGACGCGCCTTATGCCCTTCCGTACAACATTCTACATTCAGATGGGGCTGTCGTGTAGGAGAGGTAAAGAGCGTCATGACGTTAATGAGCGCCGATATTTGCACCTCGATAGGGAAGCGTAAAGCAGCGTATGCTGCCGTGTTTGTCGGTTAGATGCCTATGCTGCGGGCGTGATGGCCCCGTGCACGTTGAAGGAACGTATTCCTCCCCCGTGGCTCCTGCAATAAAACTGTTACATTAAATCAGAAAGACACCGACACCGACGGGCGAATGTCGCAGTATTCACTGCGTTGGTGCGACGACAGATACGCCCGCTGGATGCGGAACGGGTTCACGAATTCACGTTACAAGGTACAAACTCTATCTGTCGCTTTCCAAGAACTGAGCTCGTCGCAACGCAAGTCTGTCATACACACCACAGAGGAGGACCAAAGTCATCCCGCGTTTGCCGAAGCGACCCACCAGCAGCACGACACTCGCCAAGAACAACCACAAGACTGCTACGGACCTGCGAATCATGCTCCTTTCGCTTTAGCGGACGAGCCACATAGTGATGTTCCAGAGGGCGGGCCTGCGCCACCTGCGCCGAAAAGGGCTTGTGCCGCTGGTGACACCCAGCAATCTGCTTCGACTCCAGCTCTCGTGAGAGCTTCTGCAATGCCCACTACACTGCGGAGCTCTTTGCCACAAGCCTGGTAAAAATTGCCACCAAGCCTCGGCAGCATTTTAACATCCCGAATCTCTCCACGAAGACTTTGCAGAAAGTGCTTGATGGCTGCCTCGAGACCACTGGATATACTGGATACGCTTATCACCGAGCTAGGAACACTGTGTCCGTGTGGGTTACGTCTCTGAACGCAGTGGCCCAGTTGTGCTCACTGCAGCACATTGCGCTATCCGCCGACACGATGTTTACCATTCAAGCGTACCTGGTGTCAGGTACGCTTGAAACAGAAACTATGTAGCACAGAAACTATGCGGCACAGAAAGAAACAACTTATGCAGCACATAGTGATAAAACGTGAGGGTATCCATCCAAATCTACATGAAATGAATATTGGGCTTCCAGAAGCCCTGGCATTTAAGGGTATCACCGAGGAAGTTAACTTCAAGGCTGTCTCGGGGACGAAAAGAAGATTAGAATGCTGGTGGACGAAAAGCAGAGAGGGGAATATTGCCTAGGACAGTTACCACCTGTAACAGAACAAAAAAAGTATTTTGTGACTAATAAGGTTTTAGATGCGATACTGACAACATCTCTTGTCGGCGGCCCTGTACTTCCTGCGTGCGTCTGTTGTTGTTGTCCGCACCGCTGCCTTCCTGCGTGCGTTCGTTGTTGTCCGCAAGGCTGCGTCTATCCTCCACTCTCCCCCTCTCCTGTCCGATAGCGAACACTCCCTCGCGAGGGGAATTGGATTGGATTCGATTGGCTTGGCTTGGCTGGGCTTGGCTTGGCTTGGATTGGATTGGATTTGATTTGGATGGGATTGGAATAAAGTGGATTGTGTTGGACTGTGTTGAGTCATAGCCGCGGCGGACGGACTGGCGCCTGCGCGTACCCACGTGAGAGCGAACACTCTCTCTCAACATGTGCGGGCGCATGGCGCAGCGCACTCGCACTCCGCCGGTGGGCGGCGCTGCGCGCGCTTGCGCATGTGCGGTACTCTCTCTCTCCGCGGTCTCCTCTCCTTCGGGCGTGCTGCGCATATCACTGGTGTGCCACTCCCCGGCGGCCTTTCGGTCGACGTTGCTCTCCGCTTGCGCTTGAACCCCCCTCAGCGTCGCATCACACCAGGGTTCCCGCGAGGGGAGGTGGGCGTAATTTTTTTGCGATTGCCCTACGCAGCACTAGTATTAAACCAAGGGTGTAAAACACGGGTATATTAGTTCTTTTTGGTAATATGACCTGTTATCACCCTGCTACAAAGAGGAAACCAATAGCAACCGTCATCATTATCACTGACATACGCGGCTATCTCATCTCGGGTGTGGATCCCGGGGAGGGCCCTGACTACCTTGGTGACAACTTAAGGTGTGACACACATGAAGTGCTTCTTGTGCGCTATATGGGAGCCGGCCGCTCCTGTCTCTTGACGCTACGGGGCCCGCTGGAACCTCCTAACCAGCTTTTCTACAATGGTTGTGTCCTCCGGACCCGTCCTTTTCAAGCCGGGATAGGGCACTGCTACCGTTGTTTCCACCGTGGTCACATGAGCACTTGCTGTCCTTTCCCAACACCGAATTCCAATGAAGACGAAACGGCTTCCCCTCCCCAACAAAAGTTTAAGTGTGGCCTCTGTCGTTCTAATAACCTGATAAAGGCTGCCCCACCAAAGCAAGTCAACGCGTGCGAGGCGCCGTGCATGCCGTGCTCGTGCCCAGCCAGACCAAATCTCAACGTTGAATAATTTAGACTGTTTGGCGCAAGAAAATGAGGACGCCATGAAGAAGGAGGAAGCCACGGAGTCTCCCTCGCAGCCATCATATCGAGACTTTACCCGTGGTTTGCGATGTCTTCGGTAAGTTGTTTCTGAGCCACCATTGTCTTCCGTGGAGAATGAGCTTGTGGCCCTTGACGAAAAGCTGGCCTCGCTGCATGGGGACATTAACAAACTCACCAAGCGACGGTCTCAACTAACACGCCGCCACCAGAACTTGCCTCAATCGTCTCGAGACCTATCACGCCCGCCTCGTCTTTTCTCCAAGCCTACGACTGCCCTTGCCTCACCGCCAGCCTCTTCTGCCATGTCCCACAAACAGCTTCTCCAGTTTATTGTGCACCAGCTACAGACATTGGTTTCAGTACTTGCGGCAGAACTTCACTAACCAGTCCGCTACCATGCCTGAACCACAACAGTACATTGTACAGTGGAAATGTCGGGGTCTCTCTACAAAAATTGGTGAGCTCCGTGAAAATCTACGCCTTGGAAAGCTCCATGCCTGGGCTTTCTTGCTTCAGGAGACGAACACTCTCCCTGGCCTGCCTCAATTTACGGCATACGCGGAGCCGTCTATTCCTAAGCGGCGGTGCGGCTCAACTTCTACTCCTCCGGGCAAGGAGGCCATTTATGTTTTACCTCAGTTTCCTCAAACCCCTATCCCTCTAAATTCGTAATGTTCAGCCTGGCAGGAGGTGGTGGCGGTAAAGCTGCAGCTTCCGCGTTGTGCAGTTATCCTGGTGTCGTGTTACGTGCGCCCTTTCAGTGGTCGTGCTCCCCGCTTGCGGGTAGGTTGGGTTACCCAACTACGGCGAACTCACCGTGGCTGCCCCATTCTTGTAGCGGGGGTTTCAATCCTCCCACCTGTGACTGGGGATACCCTGCCTCAAGTGAGCGTGGTCGAGTCGTCCTGGAGCACTTCACCGATGCCTGCTTTATGTTGGTGAATGATATTACTAGCCCGACACGCCGTTGTACCCCCGCCCGGATGCCCTCTTAATCACCTGACTTGTCGTGGTGGCTGGGTACACAAACGATCTCGTGGCAACGCGAGGTGGACTACTGCGGCAGTGACCACCACCCAATTCGCCTTGGGCTTATTCCGGAATCAACGGCTCGCCTTCGTCGCCGGTGCACAGTGGTGAACTGGGAAACCTTCCGATCCACCCTCAACGCTTCCCTCTCAGCGTGCATCCCGGACCCCACCAATCTGCTTCGCCGTGCCCTCACGGAGGCCTCCCAGAATACGTGGGTGGAGGAGTCCCAGCCTAGGCCTGATCTCCGGCTCCTGCAGCTCTGGGCCAAACGTAGCCAAGCCGAAGTGATTGCCAACCTGGACCCTTCGTCGACTCCTGCGAGGCTCCAGTTTCAGCGCCTTACCGCTGCTGCCAGACGGCATGACAAAAGACTGTCCAGGCAGCGCTGGCTTGAATGGTGCGCCTCTCTCGGTCCGTCATCTTCAACGGCGTCCGTCTGGCGTACTGTTCGCGCGATGGAATCTGGCAGTCGCCCTACGGAAGCAGCAGCCAGCGCTTGCCGTGCATCCAACAAGGATGCGGCACAATTCGCTCCCGACGTTGCCCGGGCCTTGTATATACCCTTTAAGGCTGTGCCATTGGCAAAGCCGGTTCCGTTCCCTCTGCCGAACAGTGTGGGCGTACAACCAACTTGCGAAGCCATTTCGGGAATCCACTCAGCGTTTACAATGGCTGAATTCTTGGCCGCAATCGATCAAGCTAAACGACGTACTGCTCCACGTCCCGACGGCAATACTTACTAGGTGTTCAGAAACATTGATGACCCAGCTCTCACGATGCTTCTGGACTCCTTAAACAAGTGTGGCTCTCTGGTAAACTTCCTGAATCGTGGCTTTGGATGTATATTGTCCCCATCCCAAAGCCCGTGAAATCGCCACGTGAACTTCGTAACTGGCGCCCAATCGCGTTGACATCTACGCTGTGGTAGCTGTTAGAGCGGATGCTTGCCACGCGTCTTCAGTGGTGGCTTGACACTTTTCAGTGGTATCACCCGGCGCAAATCGGATTCAGGCCTCATCTTGTTACTAAGAATGGCTTGGAATACTTGTCATCTATGGTTTTGCTGGGAGGCCGTTCTCGCCATGTGAAGACTGTGCTAGCTATGGACATATGCAAGGCGTATGAGAATGTTAGCCCTGCTGCCATCTTATAGGTAGAAAGTGTTCTCCGCCTCGCAGACAAAGTCTGTGTCTTTGTCCGGCACTTCCTACAACACCGCTCTTTCTCGGCACGCATCAACGGTGGAAGTTTCGGCTCATTTACACCAGTGCGCGGTGTGCCACAAGGGTATGTTCTGTCTCCGCTACTTTTTAATTTACCATCGTATTGTTGCCGCTAGCCTGGCACTTGGCCACTATTCAAGACCTGTATTTCCTCATGTACGTGGATGAAATCACTCTATGGACAGTCATCCAGACCTGCCAAGACAAGCAGAGTGCCTCCAGCGAGAGTTAGCAGACTACCAGAAATGGGCGAGTATGTGGGCCTCACCCTCTCCCCGGGGAAGACTGCTGCACTTACAGTCGCCAACGCTTGGGGCCTTCGCTCCCTTGCTGTATCGCCGATCGTCCTAAAACTTAATGAAACTGCCATTCCCATTGTCGGATACGTTCGGGTTCTGGGCTTAAAGATGTCGGCCTCAGGGTCGGCAGCTCAGTGGATACGATCTGCTCTACAGAAAGCCGGACAACTGCTCCACCTTGTTCGCCGCATCTCCCCAAAGTCCGACGGGACCTGCTAGACGATGGCCCGTCTCCTAGTGCGTTCTGTACTACAGCCAATGCTCGTGTACCAGGCACAGTTCCACCACATGACGTAAGGGGACTGGGATCGGCTGAAGGCTTTTAACAGGGCCGCCATGCGCACTATTACTCGACTCGCCCGCCTAACACCAATTCCACAGCTCCAAGCTGAAGCCCAGGTAAACACTCTTGATGAGCTCATTCATAAGCGTAGTTCAGCACTCCTGCTGAAACGTTAAATGGTTGCAGAGGCAGCAGCTCTCGCCGCGTACATGGGCCATCCGCCGAATACGATGCCAGCCTTTTCCGCTGCAAGGTCGCCTTGGCTGTACCATCAGGTGACGGACAACAAGCCTCTGACAAGGCTACACGTCCGTACCTCGGGCCTTCACCTGCCTCCAGACCCAGGCGGCACAGAAAGTGTGCCCGAAGACCGGCCCGTCTATGGCCGCTTTCTGGCATGTCCGGCCAGCATCCAGGTTCTGGCAGCCACTGATCATGCGTTGAACAGCCAACATTCGGCAAACAACGCGTCGGTATTTTTCCGTCCGCCCGTGTCCGGACGCACAACGGCAGCTAACCGGCTGCCAGATATTCAGTTCTCTTACGGCTGCCGATGTTGAGAAAGAGAACGGCCAAAGTACGGCCTTAGGGCATCCGTTTTTTCTTCGGGAAGCGGTAATCGGCCGAAGCACGGCAAGCGACCGGCCACAGAATATGCGTATTCTTGCGGCAGTTGGTGTTCGAAAGGAGACCGGCCGGAGCGCGGCTGCCGTGCATTCGTTGTTTCAACGGTGAACCGCGCGTCCGGCGGTAGAATATCCGGCAACCAGTGTCATGAAGGATACCGGCCGACGTACGGCCCCAGAATATACGTTTTTCATTCGGTTAGCTGTCCTCGGCCGAATTACGGCAAGCGAATGGCCGCAGAATATTTGGCAACCGGTGTTCGAGAGGAGACCGGCCTACGTAAGGTAACTGGTTATACGTCATTTTTTTGGCAAACGCCATACGGCCGAACAACGGCACGCGCCTGGGCGCCGAGAATTCATGCACAGACAAAGGAGACCGACCTGTTTTTTCCTGGGGGGAGAAAAAGCCGTTAGTGAGCCGAATGAAGGTGACGCGTTTTTCATTCGCTCCGGGTTTCTACGTTTTAAATGAACGAAAATAGTTTGTCAAACAGTAATGAGAGTTCTCAGTGAACGGGCAAGGTGCAAGGACTCACTGGACGTTAGCAGGGAACCTTTTAGGCCAGCGAAATGTCATTTATTGCCACAAGAAGACTGTGCCACACCGACGGGTGAGCTAATATCGCCAGTCATCGCCGCTACCACGCCTCTGCCGCCGGCTTCGTCGACGCATCAGCTGGAGGCTATTCGCCCCCTCAAGAAATGGAGAGCATTGGAGACATCGACCCGGCAGAGATGTCCGATCCGAGATAAAGATGGTTCACCAAAATAACTGGCCTTCAAGGGCGTCGAGCAAGCGGGCCACCACGCAGGAGGTAAACCGCCACCATGTCAAGGACTCCCCACCAAAGAAAGGCAAGTGCGAGCAAAAGCGCAAGTTATTCTGCTTACAATTAAACTGCGACAAGAAATATTGCACTATATTGTTGGTGTTAAACGTAGAAGAGACTCGCTCGTGCATTGGTAGGATCAACTTCATGCCCTGCACTATGTTACTTGATGGGATTTTACGACTGCCTATTTAGAAAAAAAAATTACTTTAAATTTGCGATAACAACAGAGCCTTGTCACTGACGAAGCCTAGCTGTTAATTTAGTTCCGATGTTAGAAGGTGAGCTCAGCTACTCTTGGGATATGACTCATTTGATTAAACATAATCGCCAGCATCCTAGGAAACATAGATTTTGTCACGATTTTCTTGCTCAACGCAGATTGTTGAGTTCACGTACGATTTGCCTTGCAACAGATAAGCTTAAAGTGGTTGACTGTATTTTTTGGACTGCAAAAAAGCAAATGATGGTGTCACAAACTCGAGCGTACGACGTCAAAAAGTACCTTATAAATTTTTCATTTCATTTGTAAGCGCCTAATTCTTCTTGCAGTCGTTCGATTCATTCAGTTCGGTTCCATTCCCCCGAGACAATATGGAGCTTTTGGAACGAAGAGACGGTAACACGATTACTCGCCAGCTCGCCGGCGAGAAAACAACAAAAAAAAAAAACCTCCGCCGCTCCGGTTTCGTCGAAGCTTCCAGTACTTTGGAGGAGGTGGGGGTGGCCTTGCCAGTGCTAAAAGCGTCGATGATTCTAGAAGGCAAAAGAGGAAGTTATTCGCTGACGGGGGGGGCGCGTTGTGTGTTGTGCTCTCCATCTCCTTGCCGGCACGGTTATAAAAAGAGAAGCCGCGCCTAAGCAAACCAGCTACGTTTGGCAGTCGTGATGTGACAACGGCACCTGTCAGTTTGTGCATCACCCCATCGGCGACCCGCACCCCGGAGGACTCCAACGTACTCCCGGGCCTGGAATCACCGTATCGCCCGGACGGCCTGGCCTACAACGAAGCCCACTTCCCAGGTAGCCGAATCCCTCCGACAGCGGTGCATCGTCGGCCCGGTCGGTGAATATGCTGGGACTCTGTCTCTCATAAGAATCGAACTGTTCGTTTTTTTTTTTGTTAACTGCTCCCCTTCGTAATATTCATTTGTTAGCGCTCCTGCTTGTATCATTTTGTCTAATTGGACTGTTTCTTGTATTTTAATTTCCCTCCAAGTTGTCTGTCATTATCGATCCGTTACCTCGGGCTTGTGTTGTAACTTGCCTGTCTAAATATAAGTCTGTGCTGTTTTTTCGTTCAGGGCTCTTGCTCATTCTTGCCGGTCTGGTCGGCGAAAGCCGCACTTCAGACGGCCACCCCCTTTAACCTGTGCCCTGTGGATTCGGTGGGGTTTGTTGGCTCTCTGGGGTCGACTCCCCATATCTTCCGACAGTGCACCCTAATTTAAGGAACCGGGTGACAGATGGTGCCCCTATCCGTTCTGCGTAGTACATTTCTCCTATGAACTGAATGAATGGGTTTTTGCATTGTTATTACTATTGGCCCTATAGCTTTGTTCAAAAGTACTGTGTAGTTTACCGGACTATAGCGAATGAACGTGATTCCGTATACCTGCAGCTTTATTCGAATTTATTAATATCCTGGTGTGCTGATTCAGAAAAGTTTTTGGGTGTTAAACAGTGTGTTAAACAGTGTGTCAACGGCACCTTTACAAGAAAACCTTCATTCCAATTGAATAAGTATATCGTGAATTATGCTGCTGTGACAACGGCCGAGGAATATAAATACCTAGGAGTTTATTTAGGGAGTGGTTAGAGGTTAAATAGGCAGGTTCACACCATAAAAGTTACGGCTGCATATGTTTTTGGCTTTGTGAAACGAAATTTCAGTGAACCTCCATCTAACTGAAAAGAACAACCGTATTTCACTCATGTACACTCAATCTTGGAGTACGCATGTGTTTTCGTGGATTCCTACACCAAAGAGCTGGTTGATACGCTCGAAAACATACACAATATGTCAGTGCGATTCGTATTAGGTAATTGGCATGCTCAACTTAGCATGAGAGAAAGTAAAAGTAAACTGAAATGGCAGGACGTGGAAGATCACAGACGAAACCAAAGGTTGAACTTTTTCGTAATATCTATCATTCGAAAACTGGAGTAGAAGGGGATAAGTATGTCCAAGCGCCATTCTACATATCGCAAAGTTGCACCGCTAGCTTAAAGCAAATTATTACCTTTCCTCTAAAGGTGACGCCTTGCGCGATTCATTTTATTTTACATCAATACTGCAGTGTAATTATCTTCCACGTATGATTGCATTAACTGTTTATATTGACGATTTTCAGCGCGCTTTGTAGAATTATTTTGTTATTTTGTCTCATATTTAATGCTTAGTGTTATGTATCTCCCTTCTGTAATGCATGCAAAAGGGAAGCAGGCATCAAATAAAAATAAATAAATAAATAAATAAATAAAACAATGAATAAATAAATGAATAAAAATAAGTAAATAAATAAATACATACATACATAAATAAATAAATAAATAAATAAAAATAAAAAAAAATAAATAAACTTCCAGAGGCGCAAGTCTGCCTCCCATAGGTTGAGAACCCTACGCATTCAACCTTGACCAATAAAATATTTATTGCCCTATTTGTTGCAGTATGCAAGGTTACCTATATGCATGCTACTATTGTATGTTATTGGTTTGAAACCAATTATGTAACTCTAATTTTACGCCTTTTCCCTTTCGTGAACACAGAGGGATAAAACTGCAGCCGCCTGAAGCAGGGCGTCATTCGCAACGCGTCTAGAATTTTTGGAACGTAGTATGACATTAGAAGAAAATTAAGTTCTTTTGTACTATTAAGTGGTCTGGACGTAACTCATGAAAACAACATTAAAATTTATTACAAATGAAAGTACCTGTTCGCTCCTTCTTAGAATCAGCCCTGCGCAAGATCATCAGAAAAGTTGATCGAGTAGAAAATGTCTTTGCAAGAAAAATGGGCAAAAAATGGACATACTTTTTGTGAAGGAGTTATATTAAATGCTCCTGAGTGTTTTGTTGAGAACCAAAACGCTTCGTAAAGGCATTCACACCGTTTTTATATAGATCAAAATTGGTCAAGCAACTGTTATAAAATAGTTTATGTAACATAGCATGAAAGTGTTCCGGAATATTGCCCTAAAAGAAATTGGCTAAAAGCAGCGCAATTTATCTCTTGAAATTCAACCCATAAAGTATGCGCCCTCCGCCCCCCCCCCACCCTCCACTCCTCTTTCCCGATCTTATTACAGGTAAGCCGCCCCACAGAGGATATCAGGACCTGGACAATACATCTATTCAAGCTCTACAAAGAACTGAATATTTTGTGTTCGGCAGTAAAAGAGGCACAGCAATTAAAGGAACGACAAGTGTGAGCACTGTTTAATAAACGAATTTTGCTGTCAACTGAGGCTGGTAATAAGCAAGGCTGCGCTGAAAGATGGACGGCTGGTGGTTGCGCGCGAGCTCACTTTGAGTGGCTGCATTGGACCCAAAATGCGGTTTGTGCTGCTTCTGCACTGCGCGAATGAGTCATCTGCTTGCGCGACATGCAGTGACCGGCCTCAGTACGTTAACGTACTGTGGCTGAACAATGCCGTAGCACGGCCGTATTTCCGGCAGCTTTAGTCCGGCTGGAGTCCGACGACCGCATCTCGGCTGTCTCCGGCGGCCGTACTTCGGCCGTACACGGGCGGCTTTGGAATGGCCGGAGCCCTACGGCTGGATCTGGCCGTATGACCGTAAGCCGGTCGACTGGCCGACGGACACTGGCCGTTGGACAGCCATGGGAGTACGGCCGTATACGGCCAAAAGGCCCGCATTTGGACATGGGCCGAACATGGATGCCGAAAACGGCCGGACAGAAAATCACCGGCCAAAGTACACCGGCCTGTTTTAGGCCGAACAGTCCTGTGCTGCTGGGTATATATCTATATATATATATATTTAGAGAGAGAAGAGAGAGAGAGGAAATCAGAAATGGGAAATGCGGGTTTGGTGAATTAAGCCACAATAAGGGTTGGCAGTCAGAAAACCCGAAAGCAAAGGGGGGAATGCAGGTACAGATGAACAGATGATTTTTTGAGTCAGAACGTGGTGAAAAAATGCCCGCCCGGGTGGGATCCGAACCACGACCTCCAGAATACCGGTCTGGTGCGATGACCACTACGGTACCGGCGGCTGCTTCCTCCCCACCACTTTCTCGGTATTTATGTTAAGTAGGTTTTTGTTTCCTGGCTTTGGGTGGTAGCCAGCGCCACTCAGACTACTCGGGGTGAAGGGGACCTTTTAACCCCCGGGCCATGACTCAAGTGTCTACGATATGCCGAGAGTGGTCGACCAGCGTTGAACCCTCTTAAGCTTCCTATGGCACCAAGACTGCCAGAACACAGGCCCGATCACTATGCATGTAGCGAATCAGAAGTGGGAAATGAGGGGCTCAGTGAATTAATACAGAATAAGGGAAAGCAAAGGGGGGAATGCGGTAGGTCATAGAAACAGATGAATTTTTTGAGTCAGAAGAAAGTGGCGAAAAAATGCAAGCAGGGTGGGTCCGAACCCACGACCTCCAGAATACCGGTCTGGTGCGATGACCACTACGCTACCGGCGGGGCTGTTTCCCCACCAGTTTCTCGGGTATTTATGTTAAGGTATTTTTGTTTCCTGTGCTTGGGGGTGGTAGCCAGCGCCACTCAATATATATATATATTATATATATATATATATATATATATATATATATATAACCCGTGGGTAACAGCAACAAGTGTTTATTTCGACGTTTAGGGCGGAAGGTCTGCCTTAGCAAGAGAGAGAGGGCGAGTGAGAGAGAGAAGTACGATTTATTTCTCACAAATCATGTCCGAGCTCGCGGTAAATGGGAAACACAAACGCGGTGCTCTGCAGCCTGATCACTAAGCGAACCAAGCGCAGACCCGCTGTAGGAATTATTGAGGCAAAGCTACACGATCAGGCCTGTTTAAATAGGTGTATGCATCTCACAGCACAATACGCACTGATTGATTTGTCTTGCTGTTTGTGCTGACTTTGTGAGAACTGTCATGGTCTAAAAACAGAGCCTTATTCTTTCACTAAACTAACTGTAATTTAGTGCTTTACGCATCCGCTACCGTCGCGTTGTCCTTGTACTCGAACATTTAGCTCTTTAAAAAATGAAAGAAATCCAAAAATTCAAAAGGAGACGACTGTGACAAAACATGAAAGCGAACTTAGGAAAAATAATCTGTTTAAAAAAAGACAATTGACGGGTACAAGGTAACCTACAGCGAGATTCACCCTGATGCGAAGCCTTCAGCCACACTGCATCAAAATTCGCCACAAACAGGCACTCTCATTAGATGATTTCATTTGTTTACTTCTTTTGCAGATTGTACGCACGAAATCAGGGCATGCAAATAACTTGTTAGCCGAAATTGAAAAAGTAAAACGTAGAACTCTTGGAAACTGCACACTGAGGTACACATCGCTGTTATTTTCAGCAAATTTTTATATTCTCCTTTTGGTGAAACCCATCGTTACACAAAAGAAAAAAAAAAGAATGTTTTGTTAAATTTCACCGAGAAGTGACTTGAAAAGCAGGACAAAATTCAGTGCACGTCCAGATCGCGAGGGGGCTCGTTTTCTCTGAGCCAATTGAGGAGTCAGTGCAAAATGCGCTCTTCTCGAAGCGCCTCTTCTTTCTCAAACCGCAAAATCTCGGGCGACTGCGTGTTGCTGAACTTTTCATTACCGTTGTTTCAAAGATGGTAGTGCTCGTCGAGGTTTCCCCATTGCTAACTTTAATGAGGCACAATTGCGAATCGCATATCCCGCTCCTTATATATCAAAGCATTTGATTCAATCAAGCTGGTCCCCGTCTTAAGCCTAGCCTGCACTAGCAACAAGCCCTCTCCCATCTGTCCAGCCTCACCGTTCTTCGCTGGACTTCATCCGGAACGCCAACATTGCTCACACATCCTAAACCACCCTGAGTTCTTACTACCCATTGCTATGCAACAAAAGTGCGACAGCTCGCCCCTCAGCCTTTTGCGGGGCTCCTATTATTAGCTTTGCTTTGCTGTTGGCTGCCCTTGCGTACTTTATTATGTACTGTTTGACGAGTGAAGCTACAACAACGACCGCTTTGCTCAAGTGGTACCACCAGATTATCTAGCCTCGAGCTCCGGTACACACTATAAGATTCAGATGGTTCAGATTCACCACTGTACACTCGAGTGACCAATCCAGGCCGCCAACGCAGAAAAACTGGCGAATGACAGAAATTTTATATCATTTGACTATAAACTATGACTAACGATGTAGCACTGCGCTATGCAGATCGTCATGCTTGCAATGCGTGATGCGGGCTGTCATTTTTGGCTGTATGGATTGGTTACCCGAGCGCATTGCGGTGAGGCTGAACCACAGGGCTGCCTTACAGTGCAGGTGCAGAGAACATGAATTGAGAGTTAGCACTTTGCTAGTAATAATAGAAGGTGCTGAAAGGGACACACTGAAGCAGCTTTTCTTTACAGTACCGTAGCGGGAGATGGAGGTTTTGAACTTTCCAAACGCCCTTTCGATTTTCAATTGGCTGGGCATGGGCGATTTGCATGAACGTTTTACCAATGTCCGAGAGGAGTTTGTTTAGATTTTTGCCCATGTTGTTGCGATCTTCGAGAACGAGAGGAAGTGAAAGCTAGAGGCCTTGGAAAAACTAAGCTATTTTTGAAGTCATACTTTCTGCTGATTGCTAAGCAGTTCTGTCGCGAAGATATTACTTGTTTTCAAAACCGTGGGTTTTGCCTGCAATACTTCCAGCGCGGTGAGAGCGTGCCGGACCCAAGCAGGTGCACTGAAGTTTTGTTTAGCTCGGGTGTGAGGAATGCTGTGTCGCAAACTCCGAAGGAAACCATTTCCCGAAGAAAAATATTTGACCACGCTCGCTAGCGCTATATATACTGAGTGTCTCTCGGCTCAAAGCCAAGCATGGTGCTGTTTTGTTGCAAAGGCGGTGAAAGCTTCAGCTTCTAACATTTGTCGTCTGGTGCGACACATATATCATAGCCTCCCAGCATAGTCAAAGCAGAGCCGTCCTGTTCGTAGAAATTTGACGGTCGTCAGAAGAAAAAATGGTGCAGAGGAGAACGAGTCAGGGAAGGGGGAGAGGTGAGCATGAGTCGAGGAGGAGGGGGTGTTTTCCTTCCATCTCCTAGAACAAACAGCTAACGTCTGCTTGCTAGGGGCAAAATGGTGACGCTTGTTCTAAAACATCAGCTTTATGGCTGAATTTCGTTTGCATTCACCACTGATCGAGATACTAACTTCTGCCTCGAGATATACTTTAAGAAAACCTTATGGCCTTGAATTCCTGCCCTATACTGATGGGCCATTTTTAAACTGCCGAAAAAGCTACGTTATGCAAATTTCGTTACTTTGTTTGAAGGAAAAAAATTCTTATATTTTTTTCCTCTAAGAATAAGCTGATCATGACCAGAAGCGACCATGGCGAGAACACATTCGCTCCGGAACGAAGGCAGCGTTTGAAGTAATTAAAAAAAAAACTTATTGAAAAATTGGGAAGACAGGAAAAACAAAGTGGACTGTGTGCAAGCATACTAGAACTACTCAAACTCATCATCATCATCATCATCGTCGTCGTCGTCGTTGTCGTCGACAGCCTACTCAGGTTTCCTGCAGGACGAAGGCCTCTCTCATTGACCTCCACCCGCTCCTGTCCTGCGCTGCTCCAGTCCACAGTTTACTTCTGAATTTCTTTATTTCATCTTTCCGTCGGGTTAATCGCCTTCTTCTAAACCCATCTCTTGGTATGCACTCTGTTACCCTAATTGTGCAATGGTTATCGGTGCGTCTCAGTATATGGCCAGGCCAAGTTTATTTCTTTTCACACGAAAGCGTTTAATGCCCGGGTACACCAAGATCAGTGACGACGTATACCGTCACGGAAGTGACGTGCTAGAAAAAGTGCATTTAACGCGGCGCCGCCCGGATTCGAACCCACGTATGAACTCTCTCGCCTCTCTCCACAACGGGAGGTACGTGGTGCTCTTCCCACTGCGCTATGACACAGACGTGAGCAGCTATAAGAACGCCTTTATATCCTCCCTATGACTCATTCAGATGGTGCTGGCATCTAGGAGAGGCGAAGCGAAGTAGTGCATCATGACGCTAATGAGCGCTGACAGTTGGCGCCTCGGATACCAGCACCTTCGTGTACGGGGACGCGCGTGAATTGAAGCACCCTCCTCTGTCGCGTTGTTCCCATGACCGTTATGTGTTTCAAGCGGCTGTTCCTGTGCATGTCATTTTTAGTTTTGTTGTCCCGGATGTAACCCGGTTATTTTTTTGTTTCTTGCGTGTCAGCTTTCACTCCGTCTGGCGGGGTCAGGCCTCGCGAACCCTTCGCACAGAAGGAGGTTCTAAAGGAACCTAACTTTTCCTGTGAAGGCCCCTTTCACTTTCGTGTTTTACCGATTCCTATGAAAGAGGGATCAGCCATAATTTTTTTCTTTATTTGAAACTATGATATCTTCTATTGTAGTTGTTCTCTGATCCAGATATCTCGTTTCCTGTCCCTGAGTGTTATTCTTAACATTATTCGTTCCATGGCCCGTCGAGCCGACCTAAGTTTGCTTTGTAGTTGTTTTAGTCAGGTGCCAAGTTTCAGCTCCGTATATCATCACCGGTAGTAGTATGCACTGGTTTAGATTTTTCTTTTGAGTGACAGAGGTAGCTTAGATTTCATTATTTGGGAGTGCTTGCCGAGTGCTTCTCAGCCCGTTCCTATTCTGCACCGGAATTATTTGTCGTGGTTGGGTAAGAACTAACCATCTGTCTGAGGTAGTTTATATTCTTGTTACTTCCTCTAGCGTTTCGCTTCGTAAGCTAAAGAAGACGTTTTTGGATGCTTATTTCTCACTACTTAGATTATACAGGTGCGCATGCGCGCGCAGACGCGCTCCTCACGCACCGCTGCACCTGTTGTTGAGAGCGAGGACGGTACGGGGAGAGACGCGCACCTGCGCCTCGCCGCGACGCGCATGCGCAGTGAGTGAGCGTGTGGCGCCGCCGCCGACGGTCGAGGGACATCGTGCGACTAAGAAACGCTCCGCATTTAAAACAAGAACCCAGCTTGGGTCTTCGTGAACGTGTCGAATATCCAGCCACAACGGAGAAGCCCTGCAGCCATTAGAGGAGCGACCACGTATGCTAACGAAGCTCTCCGTTTTTTGACGACCGAATTTTCCTCCTGACGCCCTCCACAGCCTTTTCTTCCGAAACTGCCGGCGGAACTAGGAACCTGCGGAGCTCTGCAGCGAATAGTCAGGCTTTTCGGCTCGCTTGCGTTCCTGTCAGCGCATACCTTAGCGAACAGAAAAAACTGCGAAAATTCTTTGAAAGAACAGCGCGAACATGCCGCGTCAGTTCAGCTAGGAAGAAGAAGGCAATCAAGGGTGCCTTGAAGACCTTGGTTTTGTACATTGGCAATCAATCATCTCCAAGGTCTCACTGCACAACGAGTATTAAAAGAATTACTCCCTGCTACAACCCTCCCTCGCGGCGCCGCGACAACTATTCAAAAAAAGGGGCGGATAATTTTCGTTATTGTAGCACTTGATCAAGCGGTGCCCACCGGAGATCATTTGGAATCAAAGGAGAAAATCCCACTTGTTTATATAACTTTTAGGAATACATAAAATATTCAGTTTATACTACTCTGTAACAGTGAATGAACAGCAGGGCTGTTTGGGGGTTGTTTGTTGGTCACAAAGTCCCCCTCAAATCTTGCGGTATCGCCGCTAAAGTGTCCAGTGGGATTGTAGCACCACCGAGGTTTTCCGTTTTCCGCCTCGTGGTTGAGCTTGGCGGCCGCGGCCCGATCGTCATCGGTGGTCTTTTTTCCGCCGCGTTATCCGCCAATTTCCGGCTTTTTTTTTGTAAGTAGGCTTCACTGTGCAACTCTCAACATGGAAAGGCAGCTTACCAAGAGCAAGCAGACACTGATTTTCCTGTCTTCTTCACTTATAAACAGAAATGAATTGCTGGGAATACATTCTTTCATTGAAAATATACGCCATCCTATATCTAACTGTGAACCTTTTGAGGCGAACACATGGCCGAAGGGAGACGGCGTGCCCAAGCGAGGTGGAGGGGAAAGTTTTTCTCCCTCTAAGCAAGCTCAAAAAGCTTTCAAATATATAAACCTACAAGTTCGCTTTCAAATCTGGCGGACACTCTCGATGCTGGAAAGGCCAGGAAATTCTTGTCGACGCGTCAACTGTGCAAAGTTCGTAAAAAATACAAGTTGGAAAAATGATAGACAAAGTGCGCCTACGTGAATACCATTATCCCACAGTCATCTGGTTACCTCGATCTCAGTTCCCGGAGAGGGAGTCGTAACCCTCGACATCAATGACGGATTTTTATATTGCTTAGTTTAGATAGTTAATAACCATATGCCGTCACTGCAAGAACTTTTATTGGGCGTTGCACTAGCGAGTTTTTCCTTTCAACTGATATTCCGTCCAACGCTATCCGTTTATTCCTCTGGTACTTCATCTTTTTTCGGCTCTTATCATCTTTTTGATGCTCAAATCACCATTTAAAAACTATATCCTCTATTGGGCAAGGAAGACGTGAAAAGTTTGTCTGTCAGTCCACCTGTCCATCCCTTCATCTGTACGTCCGCCCACTCGTTCTTCCGTTCATATATCTGTCTGTCTGTCTGTCTGTCTGTCTGTCTGTCTGTCTGTCTGTCTGTATCTCTGCCTGTTTATTCCCAGAACCTGTCTTTTCGCCAGTGGGTCAATGACCAACGTCACACCCATGGAAACCACACGTATGCGCGCTTTCCTTGGTGAAATTGCCCTCAGCACAACGCTCAGGTGATAAGCCTGTCACACGATTGAATACAGATGATGCAGCTTCGGCAAGCGCCGAAGCCGTGGCCCAGTGCATTGGGTTGGGAGCGGTAGCTGTTTCGTATCCGAGCCGTGGAGGACTGCGGCACGTTTCATTGACCAAGGAGCCTATCTTTGGCGTTTATGATTTTTCAAGGTCCACTGAGGTTACCCTCAATCCTCAGCAAATTCCCAGTACCCCTGTCTGATAATCAGACAGAGCCCACACCGGAGCTTGACCAGTACTCCGACAGCCACCGTTCGCGGCTTCTAACCCTCCGCCTTTCAACCTTTCGCCACGGTCAGGTAACAGCTTCAGTATGGGGTCCAGAGCCCTCTGTCTGATGATCAGACAGAGAACCCATCCGCCGGAGCTTGACCAGGACTCCGATGGCCGCTAACCCTCCGCCTTTCAACCTTTCGCCACGGTCAGGTAACAGCTTCAGTATGGGGGTCCCAGAGCCCTCTGTCTGATGATCAGACAGAGAACCCATCCGCCGGAGCTTGACCGGGACTCCGACGGCCGCTAACCCTCCGCCTTTCAACCCTTCGCCACGGTCAGGTAACAGCATCAGTATGGGGGTCCAGAGCCCTCTGTCTGATGATCAGACAGAGAACCCATCCGCTGGAGCTTGACCGGGACTCCGACGGCCGCTAACCCTCCGCCTTTCAACCTTTCGCCACGGTCAGGTAACAGCATCAGTATGGGGGTCCCAGAGCCCTCTGTCTGATGATCAGACAGAGAACCCATCCGCAGGAGCTTGACCGGGACTCCGACGGCCGCTAACCCTCCGCCTTTCAACCTTTCGCCACGGTCAGGTAACAGCTTCAGTATGGGGTTCCAGAGCCCCCCTGTCTGAGATCAGACAGAGAACCCATCCGCCGGAGCTTGACCGGGACTCCGACGGCCGCTAACCCTCCGCCTTTCAACCTTTCGCCACGGTCAGGGTAACAGCTTCAATATGGGGGTCCAGAG